>OY821517.1:369653869-369906423 GCA_963682025.1 Cordilura impudica
ATTTTCCCATGTTGGTTTTATATTGGACGTATTTTTCTGTGTGTATATACTTTTTGTATGTACATATATTGTTTAGTAATGATAAAAATCATCATCGTCATTATAATAATAACATAAACAACAGCTACTGGCACCACAATATATAAAAGAAAGAAACTTTGGTAAAATTGTTATTGTTACTGGCTTCTGAACAAGCTAAAAGCTTAAGAGAAGTATTTTCATATTGGCCATAAAAAGTTAGCAAATTAGATTTTACTCTTTTTGAAGTAACGTACGTAATTTTCTACATATTTACGAGATAATGCGAAGGAAAACGTAATTTTTTGGAACATTTTAGGAATTTAAAAATTATTAGATTATAAGAAATTTTCTTAGAATACAAATTATGTTTACATGAATTTTTCTGTCATAAATTATAAACTTTATTATTTATTAGCTCTAAAAAAAGACTTTTTTTTGAATTCTAATAAGAAAATATTTTTTATTAAAATAAAGTGTATTTATTTTTACGATCTTGAGGTATACTGTGTTCCTTTCGTTGGACATAATTTTCTTTAATACTGTTAGAGTTTTCGTTTTTAGTAGTAAAGAGCCATGAAACAACAACAAATTGTATTGAAATACTGTATTTCCACTATCTGCAAGGGCAGTTTGTTAATAATTCGTGTATGAAGAGCAGAGCAGAGCAGATAAATTTGCTTTAATTTGATTTCTGTTTGCTTATTTTATCATTATATAGCTTGTTTTGCTTTTTTCCATTTTGAAGCTAAAAATAATTTTTTATACATTTTTCGGGTCATATTTTGTACATTTTATTACAGCTCATTCAAAAAGTTTATTTTTACTATAATTTTTTTTTATATTAATTGGAAAAAAAAGATTGAAAATTTTTATAAATTGTAAATTTGTATCCTGATGTGAAAAAAGTTTTTCTGTTGATCATAGACGATGAAAATTTAAATTTCAGAATATAAAAGCATCATACAAGTGCACACTGCATTATATAATTAAAAATTCCAGTAATCAATAAATTTATACTGTAACTTTTTTCAGTAATCAAAATTTTTACTGATAACTAAATTTTTTTTCCAGGCTTTGCAAACTAAAATTCATTATCAGTAAAAATTTTTTGTATTTCATGAAAATTTTTATTCAAAAATAAAATCATATCATTCATTTATATATTTTTCATTTCCATAAATATTTTTTAATTAACTAAATTGACGTTTTAGCTTCCAAATATTTATTATTAGCTGGCAAAGCAAAGCCTTATAACGTTAATACCCTGATAGCTTTTCTGAATACATACATTTAAAAATTTACATAGCTGAGTTTTTGCTTTCTGGAACGATACACAATCCCAGCGAATGAAAACAATCGTGCTACAGGAGCTGATATGGGCAATGGGGTATTGTATTCAAAAAAGACGTTTTTAATACAATTGTGATTTTTAGATAATTTTTCGTTGTCTCGTTCGCCCTAGTATAAAAATGTTTCCTAGAGATAATTTCTCGAGTCGCTAGAAATACATCAATTTATTTTATAATATAATTTGTTTTAATGAAAATTTGAATGAAATAAAATAAATTTTTACTGATAGGGCAATTTACAGGTTCTGCAAACTAAAAAATAAGTAACGGTGTCAAATTTGGCTTTGCCGAATCTTTGATACCGTCCACCTGCGTCTTCAACTCAATATTAAAACCAATGTTGGGTACTGCTACTACTTTAATACTGTTGCCTATAATTGCGCTTCTTTTTGAGCAGTTTTTATTCAATTTATTTTTATAAAAAACAATGATCGTGCTATAGAAAAAATTAACTACTGTCTGAAAAACTTCATAATTTTTTTCCCTTATTAGAGTAGAAAACATAGAAGTTCTGTAAGTACTTTTTAGGATACCAATGAAGTTCATTATCTAACGCACCCAGTATCATAATAATACCCAAAGTTTAATCCCTATAATAAAATTTTGAGGCCCTAGAAATCGTACGATAATTAAGAAAATTCAAACAATTTTTCGTTAAAAATGTTCAGATATTATTATAAATTTTAAAATATTTTTATCTGATTTAGCTAGTAATATGTTAATTTAAGGATACAAAAAAAAAAAAAAAAAAACTGGTAATATATTAATGTATTATACAGATTTAAAAATATACCTGATAAATGCTTATATACCGAATTTGATCTAAATATATATTTGTATAATTACGACCTTCAGTTTGCGTACCAGGTTTACGTGTACTGACACGCGGACAGGCAAACGTCGTTAAATCGGCTAAAGTCGACGAGTATAAGAGGTGCTTTGTGTAAAAGCTACTTTTTGAAAAAGGGGTATTTTTCAAAAAAAAAAAAAAAAACGGGTACAATTTAGAAAAAAATTTACTTTTTCTAAACAAAGGGTATTTTAAAAGAAGGGTGCTTCTTTTTTATAAAAGGATGCTTTTCCACAAAGGGTATTCTTTTAATAAAAAGGGTTACTAAAATGGTACTTATTTAAAAAAAGGGTAATTTTGGAAAACGAATATTTTTTAAAGAAAAGGGTACTTTCTTAAAACAATTGTACATTAAAAAAAGGTATTTTTTAAAAAGAGGGTACATTAATAAATGTACTTTTTTAAAAAAGGGTGCTTTTAAAAAAACATACTATAAAAAACTGTATTTAAAAAAGGTACTTTAGAAAAAGGATACTTTTTTAAAAAAGGTACTGTTTTAAAGAAAGGATGCTTGTTTAAAAAAGGGTACGTTGTTTAAGAAAAGGTTTTTATTTTGAAAAAGGGTACTTTTTGAAGCAAGGGTAATTTTTAAAAAAGGTACTTTTTAAAAGAGGTACTTTTTAAAAAAGGTACTTTTAAGAAAGGCACTTTTTCAATAAAAGGCTACTTTTTAAAAAAAGGATAATTCTTTTGGAAGGGGTACTTAAAAAATATCAAATATCGTTTTGTTAAAAAAGGTACTCTATTTAAAAAAGGGTGCTTTTTTAATAATCTAACCCATAAAAACAAAGTTTTTATTTCAAGTCTTTCTTTCCTTATGCATATTAGTTTTGAATCTCTCCGTGACTGTGCGTGACTTTGCGCGCAAATTTAAAAAATAATCTATGGACCAAGTTTCAGATTGATGGGATGAGGGTAAATGGGGTTTAAATCACTCCGTGACTGTGCGTGACTAAGCGTGACTGTGCTTGACTACCCCAAAATTAATCTGTAGTCACAACAAGATTATGGGGCAAGTTTCAGATCAATTGGATGAAGGGGAATGGGGTTGCCCCACGACAGGCAGATAGATAAACAGACAGACAGAGAGTGAGTTAAAGGAAAGAGTTTAAAAAGAGGATATTTGTTTAAAGATGGGTTCATTAGAGCAGTTTACTTTTAAAAAGATGGTAACTTTTAAATAAGGTGCTTTTTTGAAACAAGGGTAATTTTTTAGAAAAGTATAAAAGGGCATTTTTTTAATTGGCTTTTTTAAAAAAAAGGTAATTGTATGAAAAAGGGTTCTATTTAAAAAAGGTAATTTTAAAAAAAAAAAGCGTAATTTTTAAAAAAGGGTTCTTTTTGAAAACAGGGTACGTTTTAAATATGGGTAATTTTTAAAAAGGAGTACTTTTTAAAAAAAGAGTACTTTTTTATTTTTTCAAGATTTTTTTTCTCATTTTCATTCATATCTCGTGACCCTTTGAGATTTTTATAAACGATTTTATGCGAAATCGAAGAGTCTAGCTAGGGTTCTCCGGAATTTATTTCGATGCGTTACAAAAGGAATGGCAAACCCATGTATATCCTCTACACAGTGGTGTGGAGGGTATAAAAATTGCAGTAATCGGTAAAAATTAATGCAAATTCAATTTCGTAATTAATAAAAATTTACTGATTACTTTATTTTTTTTTCAGTAATCAGTAAAACTATACAGGTAATGAAAATGAAATTGCAATATCAGTAAAAATATATTTTTAAACTCTTTCTTGTCTCTCTGTCTATCAGTCTGTCTGTCTGTCTGCCATTGGGCAAACCCATTCCCCCTCATCTAATTGATTTGAAACTTGGCCCATAGTCTTATTGTGACTAAAGATTAATTTTGGGGTAGTCACGCATAGTCACGCACTGTCACGAAGCGATTTAAAACTAATTTCCTCCTATCCGATCGATATGAAACTTGGTCGATAGACTTGACATAGTCACGCATAGTGACGCACAGTCACGGAGTGATTTAAACTCCATTTCCCCCCATTCGATCGATCTGAAACCTTGTCCATAGACTTGTTGTGGCCATAAGAAAAGAAAGGATTTTAATAAAAACTTTGTTTTTATGGGTTAGATTACACAAGGCAACAAAAACGAAAAAATTTTATACCGATCAAAAACCACTATACAATTTTCATGTATTGTGGTTCCAGTAGTTCACATGTGGTCCAAATTTTAAATTCTATGGAGAGGTTTTTTTTGAAAAACATTTTTAAGTAAAATTTAAAATTTTTTAGACGTTTCTCCACATAATTAATGATAAATTCAAAACGGTTAGTTCGATATTATTAAAATAAACTTTGAAAAATTTAGATTTACATAACGGAGTTATAATAAAAAATTAAGGCAAAAAATATATTTTTTACGTGAAAATATAAAATTTTTTTGTTTTAATAAAATCATAAAAAACCGAAAACTGCAAAAATTGTTCAGATTTATTGTTTTTTCGTAAAGCCACATGTAGTAGAAACAAAATAATATATCGATCATAAAAATCGATTGATTCTTTTCGAATTTACTTACAATTAAGTGAATTCGCTCATTTTCACAAAATTTTAGTTTTTTGCTTGATACGCTTACATAAAAATGATTTGTTAATGTTCTTCATTCGGTTGATTGAATTTAAAAAACATTTTATATTTTATTAAAATTTATATTTTATTATTTAAATTTATTATAATTAATATAAACTACAAAATCTGGAATTTTCTTTTATACGATTTTCTATTATTGTTGAATGACCAAGTGTTACTCTGAATACTCCAGCAAAAATCAGCCATCATGTGTGCATTCCAGCGACCCTGGTACCGTTCCTCCATTTTCGGATATCTTGGTGAAATCGTTCGCCCTGTTCCCCCCTCAAGTCCCCTAGATTTTCAGGAAAATGATGTAAGTGAATGTGCAGATAGTGTACTTTGATGCTCATGTGGCATCCAAGTCGATGGAAGCGTGATAACATCTCTTCAACGTGCGCAACGTAATCATCACCCTTGTTATATCCCAAGAAATTTTTAATACGTTCACCAATTTGCGAATTTGTGGGTCGTCAAATATGCCTGCTTTTAGCTGTTGTTAAATTCTTTAAGAGAGGGTAATATGATGCAATCTTGGGGTACTAGAGCCACATTTATAACATTTGGCATACCTGGAACCAGTGTTTCCCTAGAAGGCCATTGTTTTCTCTTCCAATGTTCTGATTTAGCTTTGCTGTCCCATAAACATATAAAACAAGGATATTTGTGTAAAGCCGCTTTGTTGACCTAAGAGAATATTTACCATCTTAAAATCAACACAAATTACCCACTTATGTTCATCATAATCATCTTGTTCATGACCAATGCAATTACAGAGTATTCCTCTTTTACTTTGGTTGAATGTGCGATCGGCAAGGAGTGAAATTTATTTCCATTATGCAAAAGGACAACTTCAAGCTGCGTTTTGATGAGTCGATAAATAAACGCCATTCGTTTGAATCGTATCTCTGTAAGCCCATGGCAGTCATCAAACCAGAAATATCTGTGAAGTACACAAAATCATCCTCTTCAGGAAAATAATGAAGTAATGCTTCTTCTCGAGTACGGTAATACGAAACTGTAGTTTCTTTAGTTATGAGACCTGCTTCTTTCATCCGGGATGCAAGTACTTCAGAAGATCTTTTCGACAATCCAAAGTCTCTAATTACATCATTAAGTTGGTCTTGATTCCATGCTCTCGGCGAGAAATGTTTGTGTGGGATGAACCCGTCATTTTCAGATGTAGATGGTAATGATGGATCTGAACTATATGATTGGTAATGCATACTGGAGGTTGAGTGTCCTAGTGAAAATGAAAGCACTTGACTACAGCTTGCACCCCGATCTTTAGCATATGCAAATTTCTTTTGAATGTAGAACTGCAAGGCAAACCAATCAGCAGACCTTGTGGGGTAAGACCATCGCATATGTTTTCCGAAACCGCTTTTTGTACTTAAACAAAAATAACAATCGGATTCATGGCTCGCTGTTTCTCTCCATACCATAGGCTTCGAAATTTCCAAGTGTCGTCTGTAAAATGAAAAAAATTTGAAATAAGGAATAAGAAGAATTCAAAATATAATTAAGAATTACCGTAAGTATAAAATATTCCAAATCTATTAACCTACTTACGTTAGAAGACGTCTCAGACAAATTCATTCGACATGTAATGCACATAGTACTCGGTGTCCAATGCTGGTTCAAATTGTGCGGATATATATTATATCAATCTTGAAATAACTTTTGCAATGAAGGAAAGAATTTCAGTTTCCCGGTGATATATTGGCCGCACACATATCAAAATAAATCCGGATTGTTTTTACATACAAATGTTCTGGCTTTCTTGCTCATCTATAATATTAATAGGCTAGGCGATTTCTTGTGACCGATGTTTTGTTCTACCGTTTTATATCGATTTTGACCAAACGTATATTATTTGAAAGGTATTTCTTTTTAGCCGTTTTGCAGATTTACAGATTTTTAAATTTTTTCCTTTATTTTGAGTAAATTGCATTTAAAGTTGCTACTAACACATATATAAAATTATACAATGCTTTGTGTGTGTTTATTAAATTTGTTAATGTTTTTGTAATAAAAATGAGTTTGTTTTTTGTGTTGATATGTGAATTGATTATCATAACTTTAGGGTCTTTATTTAATGAAAAAATAAAATTTCCTAGAATTTGCACTCGAATTTCGAGGGCTGGAATCTGCTAGTTTTTATTAATACTTGAAAATTGTTTTTAACTTCTAAGCTGAATGACTTTAATCTTTATGTAGGGATAAAATGATGTTTCCGTTATCGCAAACACTTTTTGAATTAAATAAAATGGCTCAATGAGCTCTTATAAATACTGAGCATGATTTCCAAGTGTGCCATATCTATGGACCTTTTTGTGATACGATACTATAACTTGGCCCCTTTCTATACAGTTTGTATGTGCAAGATTCTGTTACAGGTAGCCAACGCAAAAACACACATCAATAAAAAAGTGCACTTTACTTTTTTACGTTTAATTGACTGTGAACGGATTAGGTATCATATATGAGCTAGAATAACAATTCATCGTCCACGAAAATTTATGAGCGTTCATTACTTTGCTACCGCAATCATAAAAGTCAAATTACCTTTTGTTTATTACTTATTTTTTTTTAATTCTGATCATAAAAATGCCATAAACGTTTTTTCCAAACAATTTTGTACATGTAAAGGGGGTTTTCTAAAATCCGTGTCGTATTTCTGCATTTTTATTATACCATTTTCTATAGAACATTGACGAAAAGTTTTTAAATTCATTGAATAAAAAAATATTATTTAGTCATTATTATGTAACCAAAAGAAATAATGACAGTGCTAGTAAAAATGCGATACCTTCAATTAATTGTGAATAAAAACCTAAACCATACATCGCTTTTTATGATCCATATCTCGTATAATTCACGCGAGATGTAGTTCACTATAAATAAATAAAATTTAATACTTTTTGCAGTTTTCGATTTTTTCCAGATTTTTTTTAAAAGAAAAAAAATTTTTTTAGCATGTTTTTATTGTTTTTCCAAGCAATTTGTTTCGTAACTTTTAAACTATCGGTCAGATTAAAAACAACAATATAGATAATTTAACTTAACAAAATCGGAGTAGCTGTTTTTGAGTTATGACAACATAAGTGGAGAAATGTCTCAAAATATTGACAATTTTTCCATAGAATTGAAAAACTATACAGTGGATATTGATCGACATTTTTGCTGTTGACCTGTGTTATTAATGTAATTTTACTGGTACTGCAAGTACCCATTATGAAAAGCGTATGTGATTCTTTATTGCTACTACAGTTGTTATGACATTGATGAATTGGAAGAGGAAATTGTAATTAAAATGTTATAAAAAAGTAAATAAATAAATGATTTTTTTTGTACTTTTGTTTTAATTTTGTTGCTTTTTTCCGATATTTTTGTGCTGTCAGCATATCTTCTTTCGTCACCTCTAATGAAGTGTACGTAGTGGCGTATGACCGATATTTATGTTATGTTTGCTGCTGGCTTTTTGTGTCACACATTGCGTATGGATAATATAGTTTTTTTTAAGTAGATAGCCTTTTTCAAGATTTGCATTTGCATTTGTTGTTAAGTGTGTTTAAAATGTTTTTAGCTTCTGTAATCCTTTAAATCAATACAAAAAAATAACAAAAAAATAATAACTTTAATAATTTGGAAGTTGTCTATAACTCAGAAACATATTAACATCAAGATTCTTTTAAATATTTCTAAAGTGTGTAAGGTCTTGCAGTAAATCAAAATTTATAATAACATTGTGGAACATATTCAGGTTAGCAAAAGTTAGGTCGATTCTGAGAGTGAGGGGTGAAAATAGAGGCTAAATTAGAAGACCTGTATCGCGGCGTTTGTTTATGTTAGTTCGAATTTTTTTTTTAATCGACCTTCGAACTTTGTAGGAAAATGCCGATTTTCAGCATATTGCTTATATGGTTTTTTGGCTATAACTCGTCGAATAATTGATATTTTTTCAATCTGTAAAAGCCAAATTATTGCTCGAGACCTGTGCAACAATTAAAATTAAAAAAAAAAAAATTGATTTAGAAAATTTTTGTGGTGCTTATGAAGCAAAATGTTGGAAAAATTATTTTTTTCATGCTTTTTGAAAATATTTTCCACAAAACTAAGTCTTTTTGATGTGTAAACATCTATACGCGCAGGGGGTAAATTTCTATATCACAATACAATCGCAAAAACAGCGTAACACATCGGTGTGAGCTGAAGTGTAAATCGGTGTGACTTTATCTGATTGTATTTGTGAAAAAATTATATGTTCTTTTCTAAACATTTTCCAATTGTATTTCAAAAAACATCGATTGTATTTCAGAAAACATCAATTATATTTCAGAAACAATCAATATAATTTCAGAAAACATCACTTGAATTTCAGAAAACATAAATAGAATTTCAGAAAACATCAATATAATTTCAGAAAACCTCATTCGAGTTTCAGAAAACATCAATAGAATTTCAGAAAACATCAATTGTATTTCAGAAACCATCAATATAATTTCAGAAAACATCAATTGTATTTCAGAAACCATCAATATAATTTCAGAAAACATCATTTGAATTTCAGAAAACATGAATAGAATTTCAGAAAACATCAATATAATTTCAGAAAACATCGTTCGAGTTTCAGAAAACATCAATTTCAGAAAACATCACTTGAATTTCAGAAAACATAAATAGAATTTCAGAAAACATCAATATAATTTCAGAAAACATCATTCGAGTTTCAGAAAACATCAATTGAATTTCAGAAAGCATCAATAGAATTTCAGAAAACATCAATTGTATTTCAGAAACCATCAATATAATTTCAGAAAACATCATGTGAATTTCAGAAAACATAAATAGAATTTCAGAAAACATCAATATAATTTCAGAAAACATCATTATAATTTCAGAAAGCATCATTCGAGTTTCAGTAAAAATCATTTGAATTTCAGAAAACATAAATAGAATTTCAGAAATATTCAATTGAATTTCAAAAAGCATCATTTGAATTGCTGAAAACATTAATTGTATTTCAGAAAACATCAATTGAATTTCAGAAACCATCAATTGCATTTCAGAAAACATCAATTGAATTTCAGAAAACAGCGTAATCGACTTATTTTTTATGCACTGGAAAATATGATGTTGATGTTTTCTTTAATTATTAGATGTTTACACATCTCCCTTGTGATCGGACTCACATGATTTTTTTGCTTTCTGTTTGATCTATAATATGATTCTCAGTTTCTTCTATAAATTTCATTTGAAAAGAAAACAATCATAATACAAAACTTGCGTTTTCCAGCTTAATATCAATTTACTTCTCATTTTTTATTTACCAATTTTGTTCAGTGTTGGTTTTGAAGAAACATTGAAAAAGAAATTATAAAAATATGGAAAAAAATATATTTTTGAAATGTTAGTTATGAAAAGTTTGAAGTAAAAAAATTAAATAAATTATATTAATGATTTGGCCAGTTGCTGTTTAGCAGGCGGCTGTGGATCAACATCACTGCTCTCTCTAATATCTTGGTCATCGTCATCATCATCAGAAAGGTCGATAATTTCGTCCAACAGATATTCTGGAATTTCATCTTTGTCTTCCCCTTCTTCCTCTTTTTCCTCGTCTTCCTCTTCTTCAAAGGTGTTTTTATACCACCAACAAATTTCAGCGAGTATTGCATCGGGAGATTTCGTTCCTCTGTATCTGAAACGAAAATAGTTTTCAATCGTTAACATGTTTAAATTGTGCACTCTGACAAAGATATTAGAAAAATCTAGGAATTCAAAATATGCACATTCTATAGTTACCTTATTTCAAATGGAAGCGCAGTTTGGTGATAAGGTTTGCCTTGCTCATCAGATTCAGTTGGCAACTGTTGAGCGATGAATTGAAGATATGAATTTTGTACGACATATTAACCCTAATTTCATCGAAAGCTGCCAACATGTTTGCAACAGATTGCCTGTAGTTGTCTTTGCGTTCTTTACCCAAAAGTCCTTTAATGACTGCTTTCAATGCGAGCCATGCATTTAATTCTCGGTCTGTCAGAACTTGGTCAAAATCTTGACGACTCATTAGTTTCCGTATGTCGGGACCATTAACAACCCTTTCCTGAATTTTGGCGTTACTTAGTCTTGGGAAAATGTCTTTTAAGCGGTTGAATACTGCTGGTCTATTGCGATACATTTAAAAAAATTTTTAGCAATGCCAAGTTTAATGTGGAGCAACGGCAACAAAATTTTCATTTCAGGAACAAGACTTTCGTGTACCCTATTGTCTTTAGGCCATCTCCGTCCAATGCGACTATTCCAGTTATGCTGTATTTACCGGTTTCTTCCTTTAATACCTTCTCCGTATCGTGAATCCCAATCGCACAAAAAACACGGATATTTTGGACGGCCAGATGCTGTTAAGCCTGTAATCAATGAAACTATTTTGAGGTCGCAGCAAATGCGCCACTGGTGTTCGTTATACTTGACAACTTCCAGAATGTGTTTCATATTATCGAAATTTTCACTAGTGTCAGTGCTATACCCAATCGGAACAGAAGGCATTCTATTTGTCTTGTGCAAAAGCACAACTTTTAAGCAGATTAGTGAACTATCGATGAATAAACGCCAATCATCTTTTTTATAGGTTGACCCTATCGTCTCCATTAACTTTTCAATATCGTTGCAATAAGCGAAATTTTTTGCACCATTCACATTGAAGAACTTTTCTAACTCTTTTTGGCGTTTTCGATATGCTGTTACTTTGGTACCTTTCGCTAGCAAATTATTTCCTTTCAAAAATGAAGCCTGATTCTGATTTTTTTTAAGTCAAACACAAATTTGCAACAATTCCATCCAATTGGTTTTGTGCGACTAGGATTTCATGTTTCATAGGATGTACCTTAGTCAGGGTCGTATTCTGAGAAAAAATCCATGGATGTAGCAGCGGCGGTTGTAGTACCGATATCTGTTTGAAGATCCATACTTCGGTATGTTGGTACTGGAACGAATTCTGAGTGCGGTAATGGTAATTGGACACTTGGCACTGCTACATAACTTTTATTCTTTGCTTTCCTTCTATTCAAAGTTTTATGGTTGTTGATACATCCATAGCAATTTTCTTCTTGATGCGGGCTGTTGTCTAACCACATTATTGGTATACCAAAAGGCACAGCCTTCTTCTTTTCACTTCTCCATTGCATAAGAGTTGAATAGCTATTAAAGCAAACTTTTTTAGGGGCATAGTCTACGTCAGTGATAAACTCTTGCGAGAAATATTGTTTATAGGCTTCCAAAAAAAAAAAAAAAAATCACTCGCATTGCCACATTTTTCATCGCTTGCTATGAAACGTCCACAAACATAACAAAAATGGTCCATTTTACATTTTGGTTCCGACATTTTTAATACAATATATATTATACAATGTTTTTTTTTTGTTATTTTTATGAAACCGATGCACTTAATTTAAATCACTCACAAAATGAAATAAGTTCCAAAAAAATTAATAGCGAATTTTATCACGACCGAGCGAAAATTAAAAGACATCAGCTTCGGCTGAGTTTCGAGTCTTAACTGAATCTCCATTTTTGAAATTAGTTCGCTTGTACGAAATAAAAAAAAATCGCTACCTGTGCGGTGGTTGAAAACAAAAAAGTTGCTTTACTAATTCCTAATTCTTGGAACTTCCCTTTTTAATTACTTCTACCTAAATCGCTATTTATTTAATGGTTTTAGGATTTTTAACGCAAATTATCGACTAAGACCATTTTCTTTTGAAATGAAATTTATTGAATAAACTGAGAATTATAGATCAAACAGCAAGCAAAAAAAAAAGCATGAAAAAAAATAATTTTTCCAACATATTGCTTCATAAGCACCACAAAAATTTTCTAAATCAATTTTTTTAAAAATTTTAATTGTTGCACAGGTCTCTAGCAATAATTTGGCTTTTACAGATTGAAAAAATATCAATTAGTCGACGAGTTACAGACAAAAAACCATATAAACAATATGCTGAAAATCGGCATTTGACTGCAAAGTTCGAAGGTCGATTAAAAAAAAAATTCGAACTAACATAAACAAACGCCGCGATACGGGTCTTCTAATTTAACCTCTATTTTCACCCCTCACTCTCAGAATCGACGTAACTTTTGCTAACCTGAATTTGTTCCACAGTGTAATTGTTTGTTTTTAGAATTTTATTTGTAATTCAGAATTCGTAAAAGTAAAGTAATTGTATGTTGCTGAAATTGAAGAGAAGAAAAATTAACTAAAATATTAAAATCAAAATATAAACCACATTGAAAAGATAATTGAAAAATTGTATTAAAAACAAATCACTATTAAGGCAGACGGATGAGAATACTAAAGTTTAAATGTTTCCAATATTTTCTATAATTTTATTTTTTTTATGTGCTTGTGGCTTCAGCTAAATAAAACGCTTTCATATTTATACCCTTTTTCAATGATTTTTTTTCCGTTAACATAAAACATTAAAAAAAAAACATATATAAATAAATAAACTAAATTGACTAAATAATCCAATAGACAATATTTCGGAAATTGATGAGTTTATCATAGACCTCTGTCATACACATACGCTCATCATCATAAATGGTTTGTTCATATACTTATTTTTAAAACCATCCCTCAATTTACAAGAATATATAGTTTTCGTTGCAATAACCATTTTGGTACCCTTAATCAAACTTACTGTATATATTAGACATTGATGGTAATACGTATTATCCATAGATAATAAGGTCGGTTTTCATCACCATTCTGTTCCTTCGGTCCATGCTACTTGACCCTTATAACGAAAATAAAAAAACATAAATGTGATTGATGATGGCCTAAGATTTTTTGTTTGGTTTACAGTAAAAATAAAACAAACTCATATTAATACTTCATATGTATTTATTTAAATTTAAATAATACACTGTGGTTTTCGATTATCATATGTACAGTGGCACATAAAAGTCTGCATATTATCATTCAGATGTTAATTCTGTACACGTAGAAAAATTATAATTTTTATTATCGACCATATTTCTGCGGTTTTCTAGAATAACCGCGTGTGTCATAAAATCAAAATGTTCAGGGGAGCCAAAAAACGTTATATTTGAAATTATGGGCTCGATATAAAGATTTTAGAGCTTTTTATTTAACAGTCCTGTAGATATGGGCAATAAATACTTTTTATAAAATTTTGAGTCAAAATCTTCAGAGGAATAGATCCTAGAGAAGGACGAAAAAACAATATGTAAATTACACTTAAAGTGTGTGCAGATAAAACAACTTATGTCGACAAATGTCGTTTTCTTTGAAAAAGAAAACTTCCAGTGCAACTACCCATTTAGACATAAGTTGCTGTTGTTTGAAAAATTGATTTTTTTTGTTCGTCAACAAAAAAAAATAACGGGACTTAGGGTGAGAATATAACAACGTATCAAGAATAATAGTGACATCAAATAACAGAAATAAACACACAAGTTTTTATAAGTGGTTATAAACTGAAAAATAATCCAAAATTATTTTGAATTTTTTTTTTCCTTAATAACAACGTATGTCGCTATGTGTAGTTTTCTTAGAAAATAATTTGTCAGCGATCAAACGTAGGTTAACATACGTCGTTAGTGCTGTAAATTAATTAAATAAATATGTAGGTATGTACAAAACCATATGACCACATATGACAACTCTTACGAAAACTGAGAATAGTGGAAATTAGAAGTATAAATGCGAAAAACAAATATTCAAAATTCAAATATAACGATTGTTTGTTTGGACAGAGTTGTATCTTCTGAAATTAATACAAAGTAAAGCTGTATGGTACGAAAACTGAATCTAACCACACTGCTCGTAGGCCTGACTTTAGGTGAGTGTGTGGAAGCGCTGACCAAAAAGTGCAAGTACGAGTGTATGTGAAGGTTCATGGTTCAAACCTCAAGGCCTCCCTATGTAGAAAAATGTTCATATAGAAACAATATATTCAATTAAAATATAACAATTATCACAATGTTCAATAAATCGCTGATGAAGGCTGAAATGCCAGAAACCGGTCCGATTAAGAATACAGTGCAGTTATTAATTTTTGCAATATATGGTTTCTTCTTCTTTGCCACGCACCATTTAAACAAAATTAAAATTTGCATATTAATTACAGTAGTAATTGCAATATGTCTGAAAAATTACTATAAATCTAACAAATTAAATAAACATTTCAGTTACGTCGTTATTTAAAGAAAAACTCAGAAATGGTCAATATTTTTTTTGTTAAAAAATTAAACACATGTAAAGAGCGTTAAAAATTAATATATTGGGCATCGTTAACTCAAAACTGACAAAAATGGACATACGCGGTTATTCCAGAAAAAAACAGATTTAGCAATGTTTGTTATATCTTTAAAAACATTAACGGTTAAATCCATAGTGACAGACATGACATTCAGAGATCTTTCTAATCCAATATTATATAGTAAAGGTTTTTCATTGTTCATAAAAATATACAAAGTTATGCAGACGGACCTGACAAACCTATTAACCATTAGAAAAATTGGTATTATTGTTATTAATGATTGGGGGCAAAAAGCTGTCGTGACAGACATGACAATAAAGAGACATAATTTTGTATGATAAAAAAGAAACACATGTTTATAGTTAATATAAGAGTTAGTTTATTAGTGAAGCATATAAAAAAACATCAATTCTAAAATAAATTATAGTAAAATGCAATATTTTGCAATGTGACAGACATGACACAAATTTTTTTTTCGAAATTACTTAACTACACTTTTCCTTTCTTACTGGAAAAGTGGGAGCTATAAATGTGCATATCGTCACCTAAAATGCAAAATAACGTATCATCAAAAAAATCAAAATCGAGTTTTTGATTGATTATGATTTATTTAATGAAACTACATGTCTGTGCAAAATTTTACACTTCTGCGTCCAAAAACAATGATTTTATAACCAATATTCAAAAAAACGTATCATCAAGTACATGCTTTCCATAAAGCAAAATAACGTATCATCACACTTGTTTTAGAAATGAAAACTCAATAGTATTAAGTAAGCACTGATATTTGTCTCATTATTTATGAGTGGTCATTTTAGTGTGAATTTTGTTTTGATAAAAAATTACAAATTGCAATAATTAGAGTGAATAAATAAATAAAAAAAGGTTGGTAAAAATATTTAAAATGTGTTCTAATATAGAAAAGAGTTATAACGAAAATGTAAATAGTTCCAAAAAAATTAATAAAAGAGAAGAAAATAAAAAAAATTGTATGAATGGAACTAAATATTAAGGCGTTTCAAAGGGAAATGTTTGTGAAAGAATGCCAACAATAATGAAAGCTGGTTTCAAATCAAGATATTGCGAAAAAAGTTCAAGCCGACATTGCTCCCATTTTTCTGAACAGGTGCGAAAGGAAATATTTGATCGTTTCTGGCAGATGTCGTGGGACAAAAAAAAACTCTATGTTACCAATAAAATTGAATGTTCCAACATAAAGCGGATTTACGTAGAAGATTCTTGGCGTGCAATTACAATCAATCATATTTTTTGAACAATGAAATCGTACGTCTGTACGTAGTAAAATGTTTATGTCAACCTTAGGCATATCAGTCAATGGTTAGAAATTGGGTGAATTTCAGTGAATTACATGCTACACAATTGGGCCCGCAAAACCAAAAACTTTTAAGAAATTAAGCCAAAAGTAATACAAGCCAAGTAAAACAGTACGAAATGCGATTAAATTATTTGAACAAATGGTTAGAAGAGTACCCAAGCTGGAGTCTCATTACCGTCATCAATATACAAATAAGATTTACTTTCAGTCTGATTTTAAATCGTTCAAACATGTATATGAATCCTGTTCTCAGAACTGCGAGTCAAACAAAGAAAATTGAATCTCTCCCATATCTTTTCCAAATTTTATGGAAGTTTTAAAAAAAAACATAATTATTCTATTTTTAAACCCAAAAATGATATGTGTGACACTTGTGTATCATATGAATCAAAAAATTTATCACAGGATCAGTATGATAGCCACAGAAAAGAAATAGAGAACATGAGAAAAGAAAAGCTTAATGATATAGAAAGTGCTAACTGCTTTGTATAGACATGCAAGCAGTAAAACCTTTTCCACAGTCAAACGCAAATGCTTCGTATTACAAAATGAAATTGCAAATTAACAACTTTACTATTTATAATGTCATCACTCGTGAATCCGACAACTACGTATGGGATGAAACTGAAGGAACTCTTGTTGCATCTACTTTCGCAACAATTGTAATAAAACATTTACGAAACGCAATCCTTCATACGCCAAATATTCATCATTATATTTTGTATTCTGATGGATGCTTTTACCAAAATCGAAATGTGTTGTTATCCAATGCTTTACTTTCTCTCTGTATTAAAAAAAAAAGTTACTCTTGAACATAAATATTTAATTGTAGGACATACATACATGGAATGCGATTCAACACATTCACTTATTCAAAGAAAAATTAATAACAAACAAATAAATTTACCATCACAGCTAGTTGACCTCATAAAAGATTCACGAAGAAACCCATTTCCTCTCAAAGTTCCTCATCTACAACATAATTATTTTCTTGATTATGAAGCTGTTCCCAAGCGGTACTCATCAATTCGACCAGGTAAATATACATTATCAGACAATACTTTTAAAAATTAAATGTTTCTCACTTCAGGTAGAAAGTCTGGAGACCCCACAGCTAATATGATACGTGTTTTGGCATATGAATCAACTGGAACAATTTATTTTAAAACTAACATTAATGATGATTACCAGGTTCTTCCACAACGGACCTCTTAAACATTCGAATGTACTGAGGCTGGTCAATTACATTCCCAACGAATAAAAATTTCCAAAAAGAAACGGCGGCATTTGCAGGTCCTAAAGTCTTTGCTTCCAGTAGAGTGTCAGTGGTTTTATCATAATATTCCTTTTCAATAATTAATTTTTTAAGTGTTACGTCATTCATTTTTAATTTATGTATGTAAAAGTTAAAATAATTTTGTGTGTTTATTATATTTACTTATGCCGTTTTCTTTTCTGACAAAAATGTCGCCTTTTTTTGCCCTGGTTTTGAAAAGTGTATTTTTTTTATGTGTTCTGAATTAAGAGCAACCTTATCTTATACATCAATCGAAAGGTTTCAAAGTCGGGCCCTCGTAAATCATACAAAATTCCAGCCATTGACTTCTTTCAGGTCATAGTGTGAGAATATTTCCCCATTGTTTCCCATTTTTGAATATTTTCACACTATGACATCCAATAGGATAATAATCAAAATTTTTTTGCAGTTATGAACACAGCACTTTGAGACCTTTCGATTGATATATAATATGAGGTTGCTCTTTATTCAGAATATATAAAAAAGTACACTTTTCCAAAAAAGGGCAAAAAAGGGCAACATTTTTTGTCAGAAAAGAAAACGGCATTAGTATGTTATTTACAAATGTGTTTAAATATTTTGTTTAAACAATTACTTATTATATAAAAAATTAAACAATGGAAATTTAAATAAAAAATCTCTTATTTTTTATTGAACCTGAGATTTTACTTATATTTCAAAATTGTTTCATATTTTTAACGTTTGTTTTTCATTTTATGTTAAAATGTTAGCATTGATGATACGTCATTTTGTTTCAGAAAACCCCAATGCAAAATAACGTAAGACACATAACTTGAAAAATATTTCAAAAAATCATCTTTTTCTCTATGAAATACATCTGTTTTTGTGTTTTAAAACAATATAGAAAAAATTGTTTTTATATCTGAAATATATTTAATTTTATAACGTTTTTTGCTTCACCTGTAAACCTATGAAAACTGATGTTACGTTATTTTGCATTTTAGGTGACGATATATTGTCATATTATCGTGCCATTTGAATCATTTTCTTTGAAATGGTATCAATAAAAATTATTCAAATTAAAATTTTAAAATTAGACCTAAGGTTGACGTTTTTATGGAACTACCCTAACTCATAAAGTGATTCTGAGTCGATTGACATAATAAAATGTGAGTTAAGGTCAAGTATTTAGTTACAAACATCACTACCCTGAGCACAGAGTGAATTCAAATACTGAAAAAATGAAAAGTGAGCGTTATATTAATATGTACTAGCAGATTCCAGCCCTCGAAATTCGATAATGACCGTAAAAGTATCAATTATAGTCAATTCACAAATCAACATAAAAAACAAACTCATTTTTTTACAAGCACATTAACAAATTTAATAAACACACACATAGCGTTGTATAGTTTCATGTATGTGTTAGTAGCAACTTTAAATGCAATTTACTCAAAACAAAGGAACAAATTTAAAAATCTGTAAATCGGCAAAACGGCTAGAAAGAAATACCTTTCAAATAATATACGTTTGGTCAAAATCGGGATAAAACGGTAGAACAAAACATCAAATATTTAAAACACTTTTTATAGAAATTTACAGTATAATTTTAAATTATAAGTTACATGAATTTTTATTTGTCAATTCTTAACAATAAACCAGAATGAGGAGAAAAGCAATGAAAAATCTTTTCAAGAAATAGAGAGAATTTATTGGACTTTTAAAGGCGATTGAACAAGCAGTTATGAAAAAATAAAATAAAGTAAGGCGAGAAGTGGTAGAAGATAGATTCATTGTGGCTACCCAATTTTTTGGACACCGAATTGGGGTATAATTGACAACCGAATTTCGATTTATTTACAATTAAAATTTTGTTTTCAAATATTGTCGTTGCCGAATTTTGTCCATTAATGTTGTCACTACAACTGAATTCCTTAATTATCACCAGGGCTGTGGAGTCGGAATCGGAGTTGTGGAGTCGGAGTCGCGGTGTTTGTACCGGAGTCAGAGTCGGGAGTTTTTGTAGTGACAAAATTTTTCGTTATTGCACGTGCATGAAAAATTCAAATAATTTATAAAACATTTCAAAAAAAAAATTCTTCGAAATTTGCGACATAATATTTTACAGATTTTAATTTATTTTATGAGAGTAAGTTCATTCAAGTACTTAAATTAAATAATATAAAAGATGATTTCATTTATCTGCGTGGCTATGAAGTTTTTAGATCTGATATGGAGTGTGAAGATAGAGGAAATATTTCCAAGGGCGGTGGTGTTGCAATTTTTGTTAGAGATCATATTGCATGTACTTTCTGCTGTAAATCTGATAAGCAAGATATGATAGAATTCATTTTTTTAGAGATCAAATCAAGGGGAAGGTTCTCATAGTTTCTTGATGAATTGATCTTGAGAGATGGATATAAGGATATTATTATGTCTGGTGATTTTAATTCCAACATTATTAATGAATCAGCGCTTACTGACAGCATGATAACTTATGGACTTGATCCTGTAAATCGTTATAATCCTATACACTACACCACCAATAGCAATAGCCTGCTCGATATCTCCTTTGTCAGTGATTTATCTAACCTGTGTTGTATGATCTAATTTCAGCACCATGCTTTTCAAAACACGATTTGATCTTCCTGACGTACAACTATCAGATTCCACAAGCTAATATGGTTTAATCATACCGTGACTTTAAAAATTTTAACTACGCATTACTTTACTCCGACTTTTAGCAAATTGACTGGGATTGTATGTACTATATGACATCTATTGGTCTGTCTGTCTACAGAACAATTTATTACAACTTTTCGACGAAGCGGTACTTCTAAAAACAAAATTCAAAACAGTAAATATTAAACCTTGGTTTACTGCTACTATAAAAGACTCGATCTATCGAAAGGATATTTATTGAGTACTCCAGATGCAAGAGGTTTAAAACTCTTGAGCTGCAATACGAATATCATACGGCTAGGAAAGATGACAACCGAAAAATCAAAACTGCTAAGTGCAATTTCTTTTCTATGAAATTTAATTCTGCCAGGAGTTAAACAAAGCTGTGTTTTGTCTCCCACATTATTTCTACTGCTGTTGAATTGCGTGCATCAGCAAACAAACTCCGAAGCGCCATTTGGCATCCGCTGGAGCATGAGTGAGTTCCTCCACGATATCGACTACGCGGACGATATTTGCCTTTTTGCACACCGCTTCGATGATATAGCACAGAAGATTCACCATCTATCCGTTAATGCCAATAAAGTTGGCCTCAAAATAAATGTAAAGAAAACAAAACTGATGTGGATTGGCACTAGCAATACGACACCCCTAATACTCCAAGGACAACTGATCGAGGATGTAGACTTCTTTTGCATATCTCGGCAGCACAATTTGCAAAGACGGAGGCTCCAGTGCCGATATTACCGATAGAATCAATAGCCCGGTTCGCATTCCATTCCCTGCACAGAATATGGAGAGCGAACAATATAACCACTACCACAAAACTAAAAATCTTTAACTGTAGTGTCAAATCGGTACTGTTGTATGGTTGCAGCACCTAGAGTACAGTGCAATCTACACGCAGGAAATTGCAAACCTTCTGCAATAAGTGCCTGAAACAAATTCTGCGAATTTTCTGGCCGAACTGGGTAACCTCATGCTCTTGATGGCTAACTGCAAACCAATTGAATCAGAAATCTGCAGGCGCAAATGGACGTGGATAGGTCACATCTTGAGAAGGCCACCTGACGAAATCGCAAGACATGCACTGGATTGGAATCCCCAGGACCATAGAAATCCTGGTAGGCCCCGAAACACATGGATAAGAATGATGAAAAATGAATGCAAAGATCCTAGCAAAATATCGCGTAAAGTGGAGAGAATTTGTTGATGCCCTTTGTTCTTCGTGAACTTTTATTTAATTTGCAATTTTTTTTTTTATTCTGTAAATTTTATAAATAAAGGAAATATGTATTGACTACAAACAAACGTGGAAGATATTGGAAGATGCAATAATAATAATAGCTGTTCGATAGATGCTGACGATTTTTTTTTATTTTTTTTTTATGTATATTTATTTGCAATCTGTTATTCAGTACAACAATAAGCAAATTTGCACCAATTTTTACAATATACAATAATGTTTTTATACCCTATACCACTATGTGGTTTGGGTATAATGACTTTGTGCTGCTGTTTGTAACAACCAAAAATATTTGACCTACACCCATTTTTAATTATACCGATCGAATCAGAATCACTACCTGATTCGATTTAACGATGTCCGTCCGTCCGTCCGTCCGTCCGTCCGTCTGTGTGTCCATGTAAATCTTGTAATCAAACTGCAGGTCGCAAATATGAATAGTTTTTGACGAAATTTGGTATTTGATCTTTTATCGGCCATGGAATGAACGCTATTGAAATTGGTGAGAATCGGTCCATGTTCAGACCTAGCTCCCATACAAATGACCCCTATGAAATCAACATATATTACCATAAGATCCAAATTATCATACAAATCTTAGTCAAATTGGGTTTGTATGTATATATTACATCCATTAATCAGTAGTCCAGGAATGATCCCTATTGGACAACTCTTAGTCATAGGCCCCATATAGAGCTGCTTCCCGACCTTCACTTAAATTTATCAAAAAATAAAAATATTGCACTGATTCTTCTCAAATTTTGTTTGTATATATTTTTGCAAAATACAAGAGACTTTACCAAATATGGTCCGGATCGGTCCATTTTTGGGCCTAGTCCCCATATAGATATAGCATCCGATATGAACTTTTTCATATCTGCAGCCGAAAAAATTAATAAAAATCCCACTCAAATTTGGTTTTTGCTTATTTTCTATATCCAGTTAGTTGGGCCTGAGAAATAGGTTCTCTAAACGCATGGTATAGGGTATCGTATAGTCTTGCGATTTATTATCTGAACGGTAGATCTAATATATGTAATCTTTTCAACCTTCGTACATCTTCAGTTTCATTTAAAAGATTTATAGCTAATAGGTTAGGATGGTTACTGAGTCTATCAAGATTCCTAGTAGAGTATTTTTTAATATCTTCTTTAACTGTTTCCATTTTGAGATCTCTGTGAATTGATTTATTTGTCACATACCATGGAGCGTTGGTGATAAAACGAAGCGTTTTTGACAGAAAACGTTGCAGAATTTCTATATTGGAATTGCTTGCAGTTCCCCATAGCTGAATCCCGTAAGTCCATACTGGCTTAAGAACTGATTTGTATAAGATAAGTTTATTGTTTAAGCTCAACTCAGATTTTGAGCCCAAGAGCCATATCATTTTTTTATTTTAATGTCGAGATGTTGTGACGAATTGAACTTAAAATTTACGAATCTACCTTTGGTAGAACTTGATCATGAATTTTACAATAATAGACGAAATACTCCAAATTTTCTCGAATTTGATTTTAAATGTGTTTTAATCTACTTGATATTATAAAATGCATTTCTCTGGTAAAGTCAAACTCTGTAGGGTATGATAATGTAACTCCGAAAGTCCGGGAATCTTTCCCTATTGCTGGAAGGTTGATAATGTCCAACCAATCCCTAAAAAGGGTGCGGCTAATAACCCTGAAAATTACCGTCCAATTGCAATCTGTGAAATGATTACCACAACCAATTTTACACTTAATTAACTTAAGAAACAAAGCTAGAAGGAAATGGATTAGGCAGAGTATATTTTTATATAGGGCCCAAATGTCTTTCTTTAATAAACTAATTACTGAAAAAATTTTCCAATTCAGAAATTCGCAGTGGAGCAATCTATTGGCAAGTTTACCAAAAGTTTCTACTAAATTTTGGAATATATCAAAAATTATAACGAATAAAGCTAAATGTATTACAACACTGAAACAAAACGTTAACGTATACATAACCAACAATCAAAAAACGGAAATTCTGGCTCAAAATTTTGTTTCAAATCACTCTATTTCATCACACTTAAGTGATCAGAATACAAAACGGCCTATCAGCCATTCAATTGATATTGTTGAAAATCATAGTCAACTATCAAGTAACATTTCAATTGATACTAGCTTTATTAAAGGAATAAAAATGAAATAAATCGCCGGGGATTGAGGGTATTTCAAATCGTTGTCTAAAACAATTGCCTTCCAAAGCGATACAGCTAATTTGTCGTATATACAATTCATGCTTTTATCTCTCTTACTTCCATTAATTTGGAAGGAATCAAAAATCATAGCAATTCCTAAACCTGTAAAGACAGCAGCATTCCAGAATCATATCGTCCTATCAGTTTACTAAACACATTAAGCAAATACTAGAAAAGATCATAAAAGAAAAAATAGTAAATTATATTGATGATGATTACATTTTACCAACACAGCAATTCGGTTTTCGATCACAACATAATGCTATACAGCCTATAGTAAGAATAAAGAATATAGTTAAAGCTAATTTCAATTGTGGCAAATCCACAGCGATGGTTCTACTGGATATAAAAGCTGCGTTCGACTCTGTATGACACGATGCACTGATACACAAATTATTAACAATAGGCATGGATATATTAATTATAAAAATAATTGAAAGTTTTTTGTCGCATAGATCCTTTCGGGTCCATATTGGAGATATTTCGTCAAAATCTTATAACATCCCTGCTGGCTGTCCACAAGGCTCATGTTATACAATATTTTTACTTACGATTTCCCAGCTCTAGAAAGTTGCAATTCTTCAATTTTTGCAGACGATACTGCCATTTTAAGCACTGGTATCTATAATATTAATAGGCTAGGCGATTTCTTTTGACCGATGTCAAATGTTTTATCCCGATTTTGACCAAACGTATATAATTTGAAAGGTATTTCTTTTTAGCCGTTTTTAATTTTTTAATTTTTTCTTTATTTTGAGAAAATTGCATTTAAAGTTGTACCAACACATATAAAAAATTTTACATATGCTAAGTGTGTTTTATTAAATTTGTTAATGTGTTTGTTAATGAGTTTGTTATCTTCATTCACAAATATAATAAACCATAAAAGTGTTGGTTTGTGAATTGGTTAAGTTGAAAAATAAAGCTGCCTAGAAATTGCACTCGAATTTCGAGAGCTGGAATCTGCTAATATTATCAAATACAATTATAAACAACTTAAGAAAAATCAACAAATACAGTAATAGACTACTTCAGCAATTGGAAAATTATGATTAACCCAGCAAAAACGCATTCGATATTTTTTACCAGAGGAAGGAAGGATTGTTTCATTCTTCAATCTAATATAAAAGTTGGTAACTTAAGGCTTCCCTGGGAAGTTAAAGTTAAATATCTAGGTGTTGTACTGGATAAAAAGTAATTTTAGGTATGTGTTAGTAGCAATTTTAAATGCAATGTACTCAAAATAAAGGAAAAAATTTAAAAATCTGTAAATCTGCAAAACGGCTAAAAAGAAATACCTTTCAAATAATATACGTTTGGTCAAAATCGGGATAAAACGGTAGAACAAAACAACAGTCACAAGAAATCGCCTAGCCTATTAATATTATAGATAGTCACACGCCGTGAATATGTTATGTTATTTAAAAAAAATGTTTAAAATAGAAGAAAAATTGAAATTTTTTGAAGATTTCATTTGATTAAATTAGTCCAACTTGATTCGCTGAAGATTTTTGAAGAATGAAGAATGAAATGAGAAATCATCAAAGGTACGTGAGTTGTAGCTGAAAGACTAAGTTTGGCCTGAGAACGCCAATAGTGGCCTAGTATTTTCCGCTTGATTTATAAATAACAATGGATGTATATTAATAGTTAAGGAAAATTGCGGACAAATCGTGTGCCGTTATCCAGCCAATTGGTAAAATTTCTAGAAATTCGTTACAAAACTTTCGAGTTATCTTTCAATTTCAATTTCATATTTTATTGATAAATGTAACATGGTAAATACACAATAATTTTTTTAATATTATAAGTTAAGAGTTTAGTCTATTATGTATGACTTTTCTGCTTAATTATATGTATCTGTACAATATGATACATTTCTTAAAAATTAATTTAATAAGTTAAGGAAAAATTTTACAAAAACCTTAGAGAAATATAAAAAAAAAAAAAAAGTTTTATAAAAACGGGAAAAGTTGATAGTTAAAAATACACGATTTAAGAGCATAAAGAACTGATGTGGTCATGCGAGGAGCTGGCACATCTATTAAAGAATCTTTCTGTTAAAACAGATATTTTATCCTTGACTAGCAGGATATTAGAAAGCGAGTGAAGACGCGATGTTGAAAAATAAGGTGGTAGATTATAGATAGTTTTTAGTAGTTTATTTTGGCTAACTTGCAAACGTTTCAGATGACATGTTGATGTATCGTACCATGCAGGAGCAGCATAAAAAAGTATGGCATGAAACACAACTTTTAAAATTAACAGTTTATTCTCGATACTCAGTTGAGATTTCCGATTTATAAACGGGTATAATATTTTTTTAGTTATATCGATTTTATTAATAATGTGGCTAACATGTTCGTTAAATATCATTTTTTTATCTAGAGTAACACCTAAATATTTGACACTTGTATCCCACGGTACACTAAACACCGTCAACTATAATATTATGTTGCGGTAAGAAGCAATTTTTCCTCTTTCTGGTAAAAAATATAGATTGTGTTTTTAACGGGTTTACTAATATTTTCCATTTTTTGATGTAATCAATTACAGTATTTACCGATATTTGTAAGTTACACAGAGTATCATTAGATAACGTATTTGAACTTAAGATTGCAGTGTCATCAGCAAAGATTGAGGACTCACAACCAATCAACGAAGGAAAATCAAATGTAAAAATATTATAGAGAATTGGGGAGAGACACGAACCTTGAGGACATCCAGCCGGAATATCATACTCGGCAGAGAACTTATCACCAATATGAACCCTAAATGAACGACTTGTCAGGTAGCTTTTTATTAGCAAGACTTTATGATTATTTAAACCAATATTTAATAGTTTGTGAACGAGAGCGTCATGCCAAACTGAATCGAATGCCGACTTTATATCTAACAGCACCATGGCCGTAGATTTACCAATATTAAAGTTGTCCTTAACGATTTTTTTGATTCTGACTAATGGTTGTGTCGTGTTATGTTCAGATCTAAAACCGAATTGTTGAACCGGGAGGATATTGTTATCTTCTATAAAATTTTCAATTTCCTCCTTGATAATTTTTTCCAAAATTTAACTCATTGAGTTTAATAAACTTATTGGTCTATATGAGTCAGGACTTGAGTGATTTTTTCCTGGTTTTGGGATAGCAATTATTTTTGCCTTTTTCCAGACTTGTGGAAAGTGACAAAGCTTTATGCAAGCGTTAAATATACGTGAAAGAATATCTAATCCACTTAGGAGGAGAGCTTTAAGGCATTTATTGGAAATACCATCAATGCCTGGACTCTTCTTATTTTTAAGATTTTGTATAATGATTTTAATTTTTATGGTACTAACGATATTAGGGATATGCTCTGAAGAGCTTTCGGCGGTTAATACATTTATAGAGTTAGAGACCATCTGAATTGTATTCATGTCGCTCATATTAGTAGAAATAGAATGGTTCAAAAGAAACTTTTGAGCAATTATTTCTGATTTTTGCAAATTTGTAGTGTACAAATTATCATTTTGTTTGAGACTTGGAATACATTTAGTTTTCTTCCTAATAATTTTAGAAATGTTCCAAAATTTTGGAGAAGACTTATCCAGACTTTAAAGCATATTATTCCAATTGGAGTTTCTGAATTTGGATATATTATCACGAATAACAATATTTAAAAAGTTTGATTGTTGTTTATATAAAGGGAGCCTAAATCTAATCCAGTTCCTTCTTGAGTTGTTTCTAAGAGTTATCAGATTTAAAATATGTGTTGGTAAACGTTTTACATAAAAGTTTGATATATTTTTCTTTGGTACGCTTGCCTCGATAGCATTTTGAACTAATAATGTAAAATTCGTAACAAGTTCTTCTACATCATCAACATTATTTAAGGGCACATTTCACAAATTGGAAACATTGTTATTAATGTACCTTTTAAATATATTCCAATTTTTGTTTTTGTGATCATATTTCAGGTTCTCACTTGATTTATAACTCGAATTAAAAGTTAGAAACACTGGTAGATGATCAGAACTTAACCTGCAAAGGGTAGAAGCCGCAGACAATTTTTCTGGAGAGAAAAAAGTCGAGTACAGAAGGATTTACATTTCTGCTTATTGGGATAAGCGTAGGTTCAGGAGGAAAAACGATAACAAATTTGTTTGTTGTGATAAAATCATGTATTATGTTTCCCCAACATTTGGCTCGAAGGCAACCCCATGATTGGTTTCTGCTGTTAAAATCACCTCCTAAAATATAATTATCTCGAATCATTGAACATATCCTTAAATCTGATTTAAACTTGTTTTTTTTAATTTCCAAAGGACCCGCAGATCCTCCTGGAAAATAACAACTAAAAATCTTAATGGTTGAGTTATCATTTAATTTGACTTTTATACCTACATTTTCAATTAACTCTGTATTAATATCCGGTAATAGTTCATGACATATATTTTTACGAATTGCAATTGCTACTCCACCACCCTTTTTGCCTTCACGATCTTTACGATAACAGAAATAATCTGAATGATACATTGAAATATCTTTGTTTAGCCACGTTT
Source organism: Cordilura impudica (assembly GCA_963682025.1). Lineage (NCBI taxonomy): Eukaryota > Metazoa > Arthropoda > Insecta > Diptera > Scathophagidae > Cordilura > Cordilura impudica. Next base: position 369,682,257 of record OY821517.1, read on the forward strand.
CACTCACCAAACCTATATCAACATTTTCCCTAACTAAGAAATCAAAAAATTCATAAATTTTAGTACGTATTCCTCAAGAATTCCATATTACTATCTTTAAATTAGCATTCATGGTAGAAATTTAAAAGCGAAGTTTGTTATAACATTAAACTGATCACTTTTAGTTTTACAATTTTTTAAGCTTTCGTTTAACTCTAACGTTAATGTTTTAAGTTCCTCTAAAGAGAAGGGATCATTTGAAGCATTATTTGGTGTTGCATTATTTGATGTTGTAATATTTGGTGTTGTATTATTTGAACGTACCACATTAGCAAATGAGTTGCTAGTTGACGGACGATGGCTTTGAATATTTACATTCTGAGTGTTGTTAGCACGAGCTTGTGGGTTGGGTTGACGAATTGGCCTAGAATAACGTTCCTTTAATCCGACATAAGAAGATCTACTAGGACAGGTATTATCGGTAGATTTATGGTCACCTCTACAGTTTGCACATTTGACAGTTGTCGATGTGCATTTAGAGGTTTCATGGTCACCAGCACAGTTAGCATAAAATGTTTTGATGTTACAATTATTTGACCCATGCCCAAACATTTGGCAATTATGGCATTGTGTAATTTTGTTTGGCATTTTAGATTGATAACTCCATTTAACACGAATGTAGTTTATACTTTTAACATTATTCCTTAACTCCGCCAAAGATGTAGTACCCTTTTTAAGGTAAACAATATAGAGTATGATTTCTCGATTATTGTCTGTTTTACGGTAAACACTTTTCACGTCCGTACATTTTAAGCCAATTTTAATAAGCTCTGACTTAACCTTTGCTGGCTCTAGTTTGTCCAGACCTGATAATACGACCTTATAAGGTCTATTATTCTTTGAAGTGTAAGAGAAGTATTCCGTTTTATTAGCTTTCAAGTACTTAACAGCAGATTCGTAGTCATATTGGTTTTCACAAAACAGTTTATACCCGATTGAAATTTTCCTAATCGAATATTTAATAATACGACTTTCTTTACAAAGTGTATGTACATATATTATCAGTACTGGTTTTTAAGATAGTTATAGGTGGTATATAAGTTTTAGGTGTAATGGATGGCCCCATGTCATCATCTGTTTTTTCATCATCATTAAGTGTTTGTAATGGTTGGTAATAATTATTATTTACAGCACGTTTTGCATTGCTGTTAACAATATCAGCTGGTAGTCTCCTTTTCGAACTCATGTTCGATTGGGAGAGTTTGTGTTTACAACTCTCAATGTGAATCGTCTCTCAGAAACAGTGTAAAGCAAAACACAAAAAAAAAAAATTGTAACACAAAAAAATATAAAAAAAAGCTTGTCAAATGGATCAATACTGTTGTTGTTGGACAACAATAGTAATTTACCGAAATATTTTAAAGCGTTTATTATGCGTAATCTGATCTTGTATCGTCAAACAATCAAGAGAGACTTCTTCGAGTAATCTTTTTTTTTTTTAATTTTTTAACACACGTCTGCATTTCATAGTTTAATTTTATGAGAGCTTTAAATGTTTAGAAATAAATTGTTCATTCGTTAAGCATAAACTTATTATCCATTAAAATTACAGTTACTGATTTTTTAAGGCCATAAAGTTATTATTTGTATAAAAAAAAAAAAAAAAAATTAACAGAAAATTTCAGTTTTTCACATATTAACATAATATTATCATAATCAACGACCACATTCACAAAATTTATATGTTTACCCACGCCCTCCCCTCCCCACCCCACAAACCAACCAAATTAACACAAAAATATACTTTGGATTTGGATTAGGTTTATTTATAACAACACACATCGTAAATCTCAATTGAGTGGCGGTTATTTTGATGTCTGTATTTATTGTATTCTTCTTTTGCTGTTGCTTTTTTTTTTGCTTTTGTTGTTATTGTTGGGTTTTGCCCATGCGATTTGTTATTGAATTGTACGAGTATTATATTATTTTTCGTTTTATTGCAACAATTTTCATGTTTAACACTAAAGACCCATAATCTGGGAAAATGTAACAGAACAGTCAGTATGTAGTTATGAATATGTATATGTGTGCGTATGTGTGAGGGTGTGGGTGTGGGTGTGTGTATTTGTGCGTGTATGAATAAACTAAACAAACAAGTGCCGTTGCCATATATTAGTCTTAATTTGTATGCGGAAATGTTAGACATTGCCGTAGCAGTGTTAATGTGTTGTGTATTTTGTCTTTTATTCCAATAGGATTTATTGATATTTATTATAACAACAACAACCACTCTGATTCTATTTGTTATTGTGGAAATTGTTATTATAATACTCGTATTCACGTCAATCATTTGTTTCCCTAAAAATATTCAGTCTCAACAATTTTCATTTAATGTTCGCAATGTATCCGTGCTCAACAAGAAATGGCCTTAAATTGAACGTTAGCTGTTTTCAATATTAACCTGTATTTTATAATGTTTGTTTGAAAGCAACTTTATAATGAAAGACTTTAGACGGTTGTAGTTTCTGTTTAGCTATGTGAATCGACAAAAGGTAAGCAAGGTAGTCGCAGAAAGAAAGGTAACGCTGTTTCTAAATTTTAATAAAAACTCAATAATTTGTCTCTACAACAAGGCACTAACACTAGATTTACAGGCAATTTGGAAAGTCAAATGTCGATGTTAATAAATATTACGTTAATAGGAGTTAGATGTTACGTTCTAGATATAGTAGCACTTTGTACTGTAGAAGCTACAGAATAATTAATTTTTATATATCACGCTATATTGCTGAAACCGCTATTTGTTTTTGTGAATAATTTTTCCTCATGAAATCCGAGTTAAATTTAAAATCTACTTTTTGATTTTTGAATTTAAAAGCTAATATTAATAGTTTTTCATGATAAAGCAAAAAAATGTATTATTTTGCACAATTCTTACTAATACGCATTTATTCTTCTAAATGCATATTCTGTCAAAATATATGACTTTTCCAAAAAAAATTAAATTAAATTAAATAAATAAAAGTAAGAACATTATTGTATTTGTATTTATTCTTAAAAAATCTTAAAATAACATTTCATAATTTTTAAAGGAATATACGGCAGTGACCATAGTCATTAGCCGGAAAAAAGAGTTGAACTCGATATAATTCAAAATTTCATAATTTTTAATTTAGTAATTGTCTGCTAGTGTTAACATTTTCCGATAAGTCAAGCATGGATAAGATGTTGTACTAGGCAGTGCCAATTATTTTCTCCATTTAATATTCAAATTATTTCTTCTTCTGACATTGTTACCTTGTTAAAGCAGTGTTGTATATAACTATTTAAAATAGGACTTCTTCCAATAAAATGTTGCAAGTTCTGAATCTCCTTTTTATTGCACAATGAACAGTATTTAGAAACTTTTCTCGAGTGTCGAGAGCCATTTAATTCTATTAGATCACAACGCACTTTGAAAACCCACATTATATTCATTTGATGATTGTTTTGAAAATAAAAACTTCCCATAAGAAGATCTAAGCTTTTATAAAAACTTTCTGATCGATTTACTCTTTCAATTCTCATCCGATGATATTTTGCTTTTAAAGAATGAATAAGCATGAATTGTAGGTCGTTCCAATCATTTACAGTCATATTTTGCGACCATCGCATATTATATTACAGGCTTAAGGCATTCAGATGCTTCACCCAAGGAATATTGTTTTCCAAGGCTAATAAACTTAGTCGCTGTGGCAGTCTTGCCTCTGAATACTCAAATATAGTGCGTTTAACATATTTTAAATGTAGATTCAGCGTAAAAAGATGACCATCTTCTATACCCGACTTTAAAAGAAGGGCGTAGTTTGGTGTAAATTTTGGTAATTTTAATATTCTTTTTAAGAAAATTCTTTGTAAACTATCTACCTCTTCGAAATGTGAATGACCCAAGATTTGTGCGCCATATGATTGGATGGAGCGAGACACGGCATTAAAAAGATGAATTTTCGATTGAAAAGAAATGTAATTTTTGCTTAAAAAGTTACTCCATTTCATATTTATACAATTTCCTGCAACAACAAGCAACCTTGGTGTTTCCGATAATTCTGTTCCATTCCAAACTGTAGAATATGTATGTTTATAAACGTTTTCAATAAAACGGACCATTTTAGTGGACATTCCTATTGCATGTAGCTTGAATATTAGTGATTTCCTTGTAACCGTGTCAAATGTCGATTTGAAGTCCACAAAAAAATGCATATACTTTTTTTTCTCATTTAACTTTAAGTGTACTATTATTGTTAAATTATAAATATTATCAACTGTAGAATATTTTTTCCTGAAACCAGTTTGATATTCGGAAAGTATGTTGTGTTTGTATACCCAGTTATATAATCTGTCCTTTATAACACCCATCAATACTTTTGCAATAACATTCATAAATGATATGCCTCTGTAGTTACTTGGCTCATTTCTATCCCCCTTTTTAAATATTGGAAATATAACACCAGTAATAAATGATTTATCGACTTGCATATTGTTGAGTAAAGCGATATACGCATCTCTTAGTTCAGGAATTAATTCACTCGGTGAATTTTAAAGAAATTCATATGGAATTCTATCTTCTCCTGGTGCTTTATCCGGTTTGGCCTTTGCAAGTACTTCGTAAATTTCTGTGGTAGTTATATTTTCATCCAAAAAATCGTCAGTTTGATACATTGGAGCATAATTTATATCTTATGCGGTTTGAATAGGGTTTAATAATCTCAAGAAATATGATTTAAAAACGGATGGAGGTATATTTGCGAACTCTTGATAGCTTTTGTTTCTTATTTCGTTAGCAATCTTCCACCAGAATTTGCTGTCTGTTATGTGACTTAGCTAAAGTTCTAATTCTAAATCATTTTAAACTTTGCATTTGCCATTAAATATTTTCTTTTTGTTTCTGGGTTCCTGTCTTGTTTGTAGTTTCCTAGTAATTCAAACGAGGACTTTATAGCTGTATAGCATTTCCAGTCAAACCATTTATTTTTGACTTTAAACAGTTGATTGCTTTTACTATTTTGTGTTGCAGACTTCCGTATAATATGTGTTATGTCTTCCAGATCTAAAAATCTTTATTCCTCTTTAACTCGCTTAGGTTCTTTAATACATTTTCATTATATCTGTTTTATAGGTGATTTTTCCACTGTATTTTTGGTAGCAAAATATTCTTGCTTTACTCGCTTTGAATTCGTACCTTGAGGTCAAGACATATTGGCATATGGTCTGACCAAGTTTTTTCATCCACATTGAAATAATCGACATGTTCCAGCAATTCCTGTGATATCACACTTATGTCGATGACGAAGTCCCCCTACCACCTACAAATGTGTATTTTCCAATTTCATCACCTCTGGTAGCCCCATTTAGAACTGTCAAACCATAATCATTGCATAATTAAATTACTTTCTTCTCCATTCTGTTACTTTCTGAGTCTTCTGAATTTCTTTGACCTGAGTATGCACAAAAAGTTGATAAATAACCATCATCTATTTCTTGTTGGATGAAGCCTATTCGCGCATTTAAATCACCCGTAACTACTGCATTTGTTGGGCTGTATTCTGTAAAGTATTTCTCTACTACCTCAAAATCGGAATCCCATTCTATTCCTCTTATATATAATGGAATTATCAAAACCTCCGATCTACTTATCATAACATTAATTATATCTATTCCTTTTAATGAGTTAATTTTTTTATTGATGCCCATACATACACCCACCAATCGCCCTACCGTAATTGTTATTTTTATATGCCGGTTCCCAAAATGTTGTTAAATTTTTAAAATATTTTCTGAATTGTTCTATATCATCTTCCATTAAGTGCGTTTCTATCAAAATAACAACATCAAAAGATTAATTAACAAAATCCTTATATAATAATTTATTTTGTAACCCGTGAATTTTGTAAGAAATAATCTTTAAATATTTATACTCAGCTTGATTATTACTTACGTTATCAATGCTTTGATCTATGTTTGCTTTATTATGAGTGTTAAAAAGTTTTTTTTTTGAACTTATTTTGCTTAGTAAACTATTGTATAAGATGTCAATTTGAGATGACAAATCTCCATCGATTTCTTTAAAAATATCCCGACCACTTTCATTGTTGCACATCAAAAAATTTCATTTATCTCCCACTCTTATCCTATCGTTTCGAACCAGGATATGCTTAAGACCATTATAATTGGTCAATGCTCAGAAAATTATAGCCTATAATATATAATTCGGAAGAGGATCTCAAGAACTAGATAAACTAGATACCGATAAAGGTAATTAAAGTCCAAATCAGTGATATTATAATGGCGCTAGGAGTTACCATACAGTGATTATACCAAATCGGAAAACTAAAACAATTTAGTCAAAAACAGCATGCATTAATATTTATATCCTCTACATCAATGCATAGAGGGTATATATAAATCTGTCATTCTTTTTGTAATAATTAGAGAAGAAAATTTTAACCCCCATCAAATATACATATTCTTGATCCATATAACAAGCCCAGTTGATAGAGCGACGTCCGTCTGTCCGTTTGTTAAAATAACTATCAAGCCCTCAATAACTCATCTAAATTGTCCACTTTTAGTGAAGATGATTTCGTGACATACTGAGCAGTTTGCTATTTAAAATTATCAAAATCGGTTTAATAGGTCCCGAGATTTCAATGAAAATGAAAAATCTTGAAAAAACATGTTATTTGCTATGTTGTCCTTGTTATTTTGTAATTTGTGTGTCGTAGCTATAATTGTTGCTGCTGTTGTGGTCATTGTATTTTGCAACATTTGTTTAAATGCGTTTGTATGTATTGTCATACTCCAAGTGTTAGTTCGTTTAGGCTGGTATTGCCACACTTTTTTTCCATTAGCTCGCCAATATGAAAGAAAAATAATAACAATAAAGAGATACCATTTTTTTTAAAAAAGATTTTGATCAGATTTTCATAATTTTTTTTTTACAACACTTCATTGTATGAAATTCTTCTTTTAAGAACTCTAAAATCGAACTTATAGAAATATTTCTATTTTCATTTGAAAACATTTCCAATTTCCCTATAACATTTTTCGATATTTTAATAATTTTGATTGTAGACAAAAATCTTAGATTAGGAAGTTTAGCATTTGATATATTTCTCCTATAGTTAGATTCTAATATTATTTCTATAGAATCAGTTCACATCTAACAAAGTTTAAGACAACCCAAAAAAAAATGAAGACTATAAACAAAAATTCACTCGGGAACACATAAATCCCTAACTCTCACGTTATTGTTAAGGGGGACATGACATTGGCCGTTTTTGATAATTTTGTATTTTAGTAAATATTCTTAAGATTCTAAGAAAAAAAATTTCATGGAAAAATTCCTACGGGTTCAAAAGTTACAGCCGGATTAGTGAGAGCACATTTTTAATTTTAATTTGAACAAGCAGACTTTGAAATATGGTTATCAGAGCATGAAGCATCGTGCTCCATGAATCATAGCGGCAGCGCAGGAAAAATGGAACCGAATGCAATTTTGACAATGTTTCAAAGATCTGAATACTATATGGTGTCAAATATCAGTATTACATCGGAGATGGAGACCCAAAAGTATTTTCTACAATTTCAAATGCCAAACCGTACAATGATGTTTTTTTCTTTGTTCACAAACTTTGAACGCGTTTATCTCGAAACCATGTTTTTCGAATTTTTTTTTTGTGTTTTTTTAAACTTGATTCGCTATTTTATGACACGAGCTTTTTTTAATTTTTTTTTTTGAGTTTTTATGAATTTTTAAAGTTAATATTTTTTTTCGAAAAAACACACTTTTAAATTTGGAACATCACCAAAAATTAAAAAAAAATTAAAAAAAAGCTCGTGTCATACGATAACCAATTTTGTTAAGATTTAAAAAAGTCATTTTTTTCCAGATCGGAAAATTTTTGCGACTTCCAGCCCTGCAACTACGAGGCCCTGTTTTTCTCTCTGCCGCCAGCTTGGAGCTCTATAATCCCTGTTGGAGTGAAAAATATAAAAAATAAAAAAATTTAATTTTTTTTCTTGTAATTTGTTCAATTCTCTACAATAATAAAAAAAAATTTAGAAAAATGTTTTTAACTGAGTTATGAATTTTTGAAAAAAGGTCTGTTTTCTCTGCCGCGAATGTAATGTCCACCCTTAATAACACATTGAATTATTTGTGAATCGGATTTTATCAATGGATTATTAATTTTTATTTAGAAAATGGCTTTAGGCGCAATACAAATTTTCACGAAAAGATATGTCAACTTTATAAAGCCAAGAATTAAAAATTAAATTGATGTAATATTTTTGATAGCTTTAATAATATTTTATATTTACATTGGATTGCAGCAATTAAAATACATAAAATTGGCCGTGCAAGTGGTGGATGTTTATTTAGTTTTAAAAAGAGAATCGAAAAAAATATTCATTAAAATTTACTAGTATTCATGACAATTTTTTTTATCTGCCAAATTTGAGGGGAATGTATTTTATTTGATTCCAAATTATTTAAATTGCACAAATTGCAAAAAAGACCTGGAGAAGTTTGAATCTTCTTTACAAGAACTTAGCCCTGCAAAATTTTGCATAATGGGTGATTTGAATGCACGTATAGGTGAAGAACAAGTTTTCGATGAAAACATCTTGCGATATTTGCCTCATGTTAATATTTTAAGGCGATCCAAGGATAAAACTTTTAATGCTCAAGGAAGACAACTGGTGACCGTCATTGAAGATATAGGAGGGATTGTGCTAAATGGCAGAACAGTAAATGATGCTCAGAATGATTTCAGCTTTTGTGGAGTTATGGGAAACTCTGTTATTGGTTATAGTATCTGTTCGTACATTTTTTTATAATATGTTGATGATTTTAAGGTAGCAAAAAAAAAACCCTATTCGAATCATATGCCTTTTCGTCTCAAAATTAAAATTCCGAGTCGTTTAAATGTTGAAAATATTGAAGCGCTTTACAAAAACTGTACTGGAATAATAAAGACTGTTTTCAGTATAGAAGAAACCTTACGACCTTGATTTTTGACACAAGTTATTACGCGATTTTTTTACCACAACCTTATTCTAAAATACCACAAACCCTATACACCCACCCCCTTTTAAAATCTGCTACATAAATAATCAGAATCATGAGTAAGAAATGAGAAAAGGTTCGTAATATTAAAAAAAAAAAAAATGTATTTTACTCCTCTTCTAAATTACCATTTATATGTAATTCATTTTGTAAACATAAATTATTTAAATTATAAAGGAAAGAAATTGAAAATATTTCCATTTCGTCGCCTGCGTCATCTTCATTAATTTCATCACGTGTTATATGCTGTTATAAAAATCTTGAATTAAACGAAACTCCAGGCCAGGATGGAATTCCGTATGAATTTTATAAATTTGCTCCTCCTTGCCTCCCTAATGAAATATTGATTGTGTTTAATAATATCTTCCTTTGGGAAAAAGTACCATCATCTTTCAAGCAATCCATTTTGGCAACAAATTATAGAAGCCTGTCTTCCTTATACATAAACGATCTTCCTGATATTTTACCTGGTGGACTAAATATTTCAAAAGTCAATATAAAAGTTTTATTATACGCAGATGACATTGTTATACTATCATACTCTCCTATTGGTTTGCAAGAAATGATTGATGCTCTACAACGGTATTGCTCTATATGGAGCCTAAAAGTTAATTTGGCGAAATCGAAAATAGTCATATTTCGGAAAGTTCCAAGAATTTCATCTGACTTAATATGGCATTATGAAAATGAAACAAGTAAGAAAATTATAGTTGGTCTAGACCGACTATACGATACCCTATACGATGGCTTGGAGGCCTTCGGTCCAACTAATTGGATATAGAAAATAAACATAAACCAAATTTGAGTGGCATTGTTATTAATTTTTTTCGCTACAGATATATAAAAGGTTCATATCGGATGTTATATTTATATGGGGCTTAGGTCGAGAAATGGACCAATCCAGACCATATTTGGTAGTCACTTATACTTTAAAAAAATATATACAAACCAAATTTGAGAATAATCGGTGCAATATTTTGGTTTTTTTTGATAGATTTAAGCAGGGTTTCGAACCCCGAAAATTTCGGGTTCGGGTACAAGTATGGGTTCAACAAATTTAAATTTGGTGGGTTTAGGTTCGGGTTCGGGTCCGGGTTCGGGTTCAAAAAGTTTACCAAAAAAAAATCGAATTTTTAGTGATTAATGTCATCTTGTAATGCTTCTGGTAAATTAAAAAAATATTTTATAGAAAAGCAAATAAAAGTATATTATTTATTGTTATTATTAGTTATTTATTTTTCGAAAAAATTTTAATTTAATCTAACAAATAAAATATTTCATAATGATTCTTCAGTCAAATGCACTCTTTGTGGCGATAAAACAAATTTCAGTGCTGAAAAAGCTAATACGAATTGAGCGGCCTCATAAAGTAGCGGAATTTCAAGTTTTTTTTGTTCCCAAAATTCTAAGATATTGTTTCCTTTAGAAATCCTGGGATAGGCTTCCTAAACTTCGAATTCATTTTTAATCGAAACATCAACAGTACATTTATTGTTACTATTTTTTGTTTTCAATGCAGCATCTGCAATTGACTTTTTTTTTCCTTATTCTTTAACAATTCTTCCAGGCTGTCTTCCTCATCCGAAGAACTAGATATTAATTTAGTTGCGTCAGCATTCGTTGTTTCTGTGCTAGTTTGTGTTTGCTTTTCCATATGTAGAGGTAAATTTTTTAAGGTTTTTATTGTTGTTAAAATTTGGTTTTGAGCTTTGGCAGTATTTTCATTACTTAAAATTAGTCGAAATCTAGGATCCAAATACACGGCAGCATTTAAAAGTTCATGTTCAATAAAATAGTTTTCACGTTTAAGGATATGCGAGTACAAGTCAACACCTAATTGTTTATTGGTATTTCTCTCTAAATCTAATTTAAATTTCAACCATATTCCATAAAAATCTCCTTGATTCATCTGTTCATTTTGTAATTTTAATGTTAACTTTTTAACTGGCTCGAAATTCTTAATGAAATCTGAAACAAAATCCCACATTTTATCATCCATACTTAGTTCAGGATCTATTACATCTGAGCATATCAAAAGTAGAATTCCACCGAGTTGGACAATCAGGGATTGCTTTTGTTATTCCTAATTTTTTTGCTAAAGAGGCTCTATTAGGCACCCTCAACTTTTTACAAATATTTCTGCATTTATCAATCTTTTGTTTAACTGAATTTATAGTATCATAAACTGCCAATTGGGCATTATGAGCTACACATCTGAAATCAACGATATTACCATGTATATTGGATAACATTTCTAGTCCGACATCTTCATTGTTTTCAGTTATTAATTCGTTTATTTCATCTTCTTCTTCTACTTCTTCAAGGTCAGAAACTTCAAATTCATTTCGTAGCAATTAGGCAGCTTTTAGCATGTTTCTACAATTATCAGACGTAACTGAGTAAACTTGATTTATATTTATGTCATAAGATTGGATCCTTCAATTATGACATTTTTGTTGCTGTTTGTCGATCATCAACTTCGTACATTTCTATTGTTCTTAAATAAATTTTTCCATTACAAATATACTGAGCATTTATTCCAATAACACTTCTACCAAGCCATGCTGAATCAATTTTCAGAGATATAAATTTTTTCGAATTTCACCTTTAATAATATTTTTCACTTCATTTACCTTATCATTTATTAAATCCTTAATATTATCTGAATTTACAGTAAGGTGCAGTGATTTCATTATAGGTTGTATAATATCACGCATCCCTGAATCTTTAAGGGCGACCATTAATAGTAACAAATTTAACGCAAGCTTCCGTGAAACATTTTGCTGTCATATTAACTTTGATTAATCCAAAATAATTTTCCAGGGAAGTTGAATTTTTATCCTGCATTTTATGTTTTTTAAAACTTTCTGACGTTGACGGTTGAATATTCGTCTCCTCATTAATAATTCGATATTCATCTGGATGCTTTCGTTTGAGATGTCGACCCAAATTAGCTGAATGTTTACCTCCCATAACAAACGAGCATTTTTTACATGTAGACTTATCTGTGGTAGAATCATAGTCAAAACGTTTCTGAACAGGATTTTCCGACGTCTATAGGGTAAATAAAAACCGCAAATAAAACTAAGACTAATTTAAAATAATTAAAATTGGGTACCTCAATAAAAAATCACACACTTAAAGACTGTTAATTTAAAATTATCGTAAATGTTTAACCTGTAACTAATTATTATACACTACCCTACTTAAAAAAAAAAGAATTTAATTATTACACACTATTTAAAAAACTACATTTTACGTACCTGTTTACTTATGAAAATATTTAAGTACATATATTACTTAGTAAAAAATTTTTTAGCCAATAATAAAATGAAATGTCGAGAAAGAGAAACCGCAATATTTTTTTTTTCGCTGAACAAAAATCAAATATTGAACCTGAACCCATTTTCAGACAGGAACGGGTTCAGGTTCAGGGTTCACAATTTTTTTAAAAAAGCTTGAACCGGAACGGGTTACGGGTTCGGGTTCGGTTCGAAACCCTGCATTTAAGTGGAGATCGGGAAGCAGCTCTATATGGGGCCTATGACTAAAAATTGTTAAGTGCTCTCATCAAGATCTGCTTTATTCCATTTTGCAAAGAATTATTGTAAAGAAACTAAAATAGCCAAAAAAGAAACCATCAGCGAAATCAACAGCTGACCCTAGTAACGCCAAGAAAAGATTGGCAAAAAAGCAGCAAATAAAGGCGATAAATAAGCTGGATGAAAGACTGGGTGTTTAAAAATTTACAAAACTTAAATACTTCATTAGCTACGATAAATTAAGTATAAAACAAGTAAGGAAATAATAGTCGGTCTTGACCGACTATACGATACCCTATACCATGGCTTGGAGGCCTTCGGTCCAACTAAGTGGATATAGAAATAAGCATAAACCAAATTTGTGTGGAATTGTTGTTAATTTTTTTGGCTGCAGATATGAAAAAGTTCATATCGGAAGCTATATTTATATGGGGACTAGGTTGAAAAATGGAGCGATCCTGACCATATTTAGTAAAGTCACTTATATTTTGAAAAAATATATACGAACCAAATTTGAGAAAAAACTGTGCAATATTTTTGTATTTTGATAGATTTAAGTGAAAATCGGGAAGCAGCTTTATATGGGGGCTATGACAAAGAATTGCCATATGGGGTTAATTTTCGGACAACTGATAAATGGATGCAATAATATGGCCGATGAAAGCTTATATACCAAATTTCATTAAAATATATTCATATTTGCGACCTGAGGGCTAATCGCCGCATTCGATATCCAGTAAAATCATTAGAAATTCCATATTTTGGTTTATAATATAAAGAAAACGGACAACCGTCAGACCTAGTTTCACTTTTACTCTTAACTAGGGGCCATAATTAATTAACTGTAATTGACTAAAATTATTCTTCGTATTTTATTTTGGAAAATATAAAAATAATTTCGATTACAAGGTTTACATGGGCACACAGACGGACAGACGGACGAACGGACGGACATCGCTAAATCGACTCAGAAAGTGATTCTGACTGATTTCAGGTCACTCACGCCCACCAAACTTTGACAAAAGGCATATTTTCACATTAAGTCCGACTTTTATGTCTCATAGCTTATTAAATGTTAATTGATTTCATCGAATTTAATAGAAAAACTATTTTTCGGTAATTTTTATTTAAAAATATCTTAAAATTCAAAGCTGGCCTTGGAAAATTATGGGTTAACGTTCTCGGATTTATCCCAAACTTTAGGAACGGAAGTTATACACATTACGTTATTATATTTTAAGCATCGCATCTAAAAATTCAATAGCACTTACAAAATATTTGAATTTTTTGAATAAATTGTCTTTTATTAGCTTGGGTTCATATGTGACCCCAATTCCGAAAGGGTTAATGGGGTCATATTACTTTTTCAGAAACCCTATGCTATTAAGATAAAATATAACATTTAAAAGTAGAAAAGTGATGAATTTTTGATACAAAGTATTTAGAAAGAGTACATTTACAGAATATTTTACAAAAATCCCATTTTTCTCGAAATCCGCAAAAATAAACTCCTTGTCAAAAAAAATTCTGGCATAGGGATTTACTTAAAAATTCACACAGTTAATCTGTAACATGTGCTTAACAAAACCTTGAAGTGCCAGATCCATTTTTTAAAATTCTGTTTAAGAAAATTTTTTAAAACTTGGAAAAGGAGTTTTCACAATTTTATCAAAAAAATTTCCCATTTCCGATCTCAATGCGCAATAGGTTAACAAGGTGGTAATAAAACAATATTTCATATCTGAATACTTACAGGTATAGAAACTAAAACGAAATGTTGGCTTTAGTTAATTTTTTAAAGTTGAAAAAAAATGCCATAAAATTTCATGACCTAGTTTTTTTTTTGGCACAAAAGTGGTCTGGGGCATTTGCTATTTCTTGGCGAGGTTTTATTCGATTTTTAAGTTTTATAGCTTTTTGAAAGGATAATTTAATAGTGATCCCGCATTATATAACAACTTGTCGGCAAAATTAAACTATAGAACGAAGTTTTCGTAAAATCGGAAAAAAGTCATATTTTCCCCATATAAACACGCTTGAAATTTTCAAACGCGTTGAGGCACGACTAAGTGTTTTTTGACTGGCCCAAAACTTTGTATTTCTCAGTTTTTTTGCTAATCGCATATTGCTAGGGGGTGAGACAGAGAGATTGAACACATTTTTTGCCTTCCATATAATGAAGGGCTACCTTAATGTTTCATTCCGTCTGAAAGGTTAAGTTGTCCAGTTTCTCAGTATAAGTTTTATTTGTAAGGTTTTAGAAACACACACAAATGGGAAAAAATTCAAAATAGTGCATATGCTAAAAATTTAAAAACCGTTGTCTTGATAGCCCACTCGCACCCCACTAAACGACCAAAAGCTCTTAAAGGGAAAACCTAAGCTTTCCTTTAAGCAAAAAAGGACCTTTTTTGAAAAAAATCAACAAATTTTTACATATCTGGAGCTCTATGATAGCAAGAGTCCTAAAACTTTGTAGTAGTACATAAATTAGTAATATGAGAAGTCGGGCTACAAATGGGCGTGATCAAACCAGTGGGCGTGGCATCTCCCATGCATTGTAAATACATATCATCCTATATCTACAGTGCTATGGTGGCCAGAGTCTTGAAACTTTCTGCACGTCAATCGGTTGTTATTGTGAGTAGTCGTTGCAAAAATGGGCAGGATTGCGTTAGTGGGCGTGGCACCACCCATACAAAAAAAATATCTGGAGCACTATAAACCCGACAGTCTTGAAACTACGTGTGAGTTCACGAATGATGAGTGTGAGAAGTTATGTGAAAAATGGGCGGGATCAAGCCAGTGGGCGTGGCACCTTTCATACAGAGATGCATAGAAATAAGTTATATGGGAAAACAACGTTTGCCGGGTCAGATAGTTTTACATAAAATAAAAAAATAAAAAAACAAAAAATAATATTTATTTATTATTTTAATAAATTTTATTGGGAGATTTAGTAATTGGTTTAATTTGAAGACAATTTTGTGCAGTTTTTAGCTTTAAACCATATTTTGCCAATAATTTTAAGTTATGCATATTAAATTAAAATAGCTTGTTTGCCTACTTTTATTGCAGTATTATTTTTTTTTTCAGTTGTCATTTTTCGATTCCTCTAGGTTTATAAATTTTTTTGAATAACAATTTTTAAATTGCCTTAACTTTTGATTTCGAAGTGGATTCATTTAAAGGAGAACCTAACGTACTTTAACATCTTTTATGTATATTTTGTAACGTATTTATTTACCAGTTTTTTTTTTATCAAGAGTTTTCCAATGGAGCCCAGTTTTTTTAAACAGAAAACTTCAAATTGTCATCTATATATTAAAAAAAAATTATGAAAACTAAAGTCAAGCCATCTGGCCGTTCTGTCCGGCCGATTTCCTTCAGTTTTATTTAATGAAAGGTATTTAGACACAGATATGTCATCAATCATTGAAATTTACTCAGCTCCCACCTTACTCAAGTTATACTCAAACGCGATTCTTCCCTGTACATTTCTTATGGAACACATTCACTCAAACAATTCGAATTCTCATAGCTCCTCTTATAATGAATGGATCTTGATCGTTTCACTCTCAGAACACTCAGTGGATCAAGCTCTTTCTTTTGAACTATTAACTGCTTAAATTCGTTGAGTTTGAGGAAAGTTTAGCGTGCACAATCAACTTTACATTCAATTTTTTTCAAGATTTTTTCAATATTTTCATTCACTCAAACCTCTATAACTGGAGTTCTAACTAACGTAGGCTGTAAACACAAGTCTAAGAGAACTCAGTGGATCAAGCTCTTTCTTTTGAGCTATTAACTGTTCGTTCGTTGAGTTTGAGAAAAGTTATGCGTGCACAATCAACTTTACATTATGCAACACGAAGGTCGACGTACAGATTTCATTACAATAATTGCATACCCTCTGTTGAATTGTGAATTGCCAAAAATTTGAATACCTTTAGCTGGCATACAAGGTGGCCTTTATTTCTGAGTGTTCAACAAATATTTATAAAGAAATAAATTTAATGAATTAAATAGATTAAAAACATTAAAAGAAATAAATTGAATGACAAAATAAAATTTCCTAGAATTTGCACTCGAATTTCGAGGGCTGGGCTCTGCTAGTATCACTTAAATTAGTCCACAGGTTTTTTTAAAAACGTTTCTTTTTTTTGTTTAATTATAAATTTAATGTTTTCAACTCCTGTACTTTTTTTTGAGTATTATTTTTTCAACCTCTAATTCTAGACCACATGTGTAAGGAACAACAATAGATAAGACATTGGAAAACTCGTAGAACCCGTTTTGGTTTTTAAGGACATCTATAAAAATCACTTAACTTAGATATTGCAAATATTTCTCACTGGAATTGCCAAATGATATTTTAAAGAAAAATTTCCCAAAAAAAAAAAAAAAAATGAAATGTTACACAAAAACTGTTTCTACATTTGTGTACGAGTATTTGCATTTGCAGTGACTTTTGTGCAGATGAAGTGTGCATTACCGTTAAACATCATTTATTGTTATTTAATCTGATATTTAGTGGAATATTATGACATACGATTAAATAATATATTTTCAATATCAATTTTATGGCGAAATTTTGTAACAACGAATTATCATTGACATACATAATTTGAAGAACTTAATGATTCACAGCAATATGGGTGACTACGAGGGCGATCCCAGAATAACCCGACCTGACGTATAGATGGCAGCAGTAGTTTGAAAAAAATTACTTTGGTGAAAAGTAGCAAAGGTTAACCAATTGAGGTGAACACTCCAGAAACGGTTAAGAAAATTCACAAATGGCATCGTCTGATGTTGGTCGCATATTGACCATAAATTTGGAGATGAGAAAGCTGTCCGCAAGATGGCTTTATTGCCATTGCCTTACCGCAATAAAGCCGAGATTTTGCGTCGATTCGGAAACATGGATGACTGTTTAAATGATGAAACTAAAGAAAAAAGGCCGCATATGGCGAAAAGAAAGTGTTGCTTCATCAACACAACGTACGAGTTCATACATCCACTATTGCGATGACCAAAATCCACGAACTAAAGTTCTAATTGCTTCATCATGCACCTTTTATTAACCAGATTTTGTGCCCTCGTATAATTTTCTATTTTCAAACCTCAAAAGATTTACCAACAATGAAGAGATTGAGTCTGCGCTTAATGATTATTTTAAGGAGCGCTAGACAGTTCTATCTATAAACAGGATATCAAAGCTATTGAATATCACTGGGAGATGTGTATCGAGCTAAAAAGAGATTAAGTTGAGAAATAAAGAAGAATTTTCCCTAATTTGTTGGGTTGTTCTGGGACCACCCTAGTATTTCACCCTCAATCAGAATAAAGTTAAAAAATGTGAAATTTTATGTGAGAAGCAAAGAATTATAATTGCCATAACCAATACTAATATGTATATTGTACATAACATACATATCGCGTACATATAATCGTTCAGAAAAACTACAAAACAGAAGAAAAAACTCGTCTAAAATTTGTAGTCTAATTTAATGGAATCCTCATTTTGTAGGGTACTTTTTGTGACACATAAATTGCTATTGATTTAAATGAATTCCATTAACTGATGTTTAGTATGCGTTTATTGTTAGTGCTTTCTATCTCATGTTGCATATAGATTAAAAGCAAACAAATTTTTGAATGAAATATCCCTGAGGCATCATGTAAAACTTTGTTAATGGGTATTTATGTGTTTAGAAATAAACGAACAAGAAAATAACTAACTATGAGAAAACTAACATAATTAGCCCCTAGGAAAAGCCTTTAAATTGAAATACACTTTAGGAAAATTATGTAATATGTTACAAGGTTACTACTTACTCCTTTTTTTTGTAATTTCTGTCCCATTAGCCTTGAGTGTATTAAAAGTTTTCCTTAGCCATGAACATCGCTTGGATTGGTTGGGTTAAATAAAAGAAACTACATTAATTTGTTCTTGAAATTCTCATGATACACATAGTTTTACTTACATTATTTCTTCTATGGACCTTTTCATTAGCTCCTCCCCTTGCTTGTTAGTGTCATGGTAAGGTCATGCCAGTCAAGCACAAGAAGCAAGAGATGTAAAATTCAATTAAGTGTGAATGAGATGATAATTAATGTTAACTGGTCGGCTAATAAATCTTAAATTTGGATCGTATAAAAAATAAAAATGAATGAAACAGATTAGCAATTCCCTATAATAGATCAAAGTTTAATTGACAAAAACTTAGAAGAAAACAAAGCAGAAATACTACTCCCGACAGTATAAACATCTTAATGACAACCATAAATTTATTTTGACCATTCTCAAAAGTACATGTAACAAATCATTACACATTTTAAAGTAAAAAACTCGTAAGTGTGACCTTTTTTGTTTAAAAAATCCTAAATTGCAAAGTGTTTAATTGGTCTAACTAAAAAGAACGTGATTTATATAGTTAAGCTTTTATTTTAATTGATTTAATCTTCCCATACTGTATCTATATAAAAATTCGGTAGTCATTTTTGTTTTTAACAGAAAAAATACTTATGGTTTTACTTGGAAATGAATAAATTTTTTTTTAGCGGTTTCGTTTGCTTTTCCATTATCAAAATGTATGTGGTTTGGTTAATTACAAATTGGTTTTGTTAATACACGGCTTTTCCGAATCTGGTTTATAGAAATATTTAAGATTTAACATACATATTTTTAACATTATGTAGCATTAAATATCAAAACATTTTATAAAAATTGAGTTTTGTCTGTTTGTTTGATTGTGGTTTATACACACCCGACCAGAAGCAAAGTTCAGTTTGACAAAAATGACGACAAAAAGTGACTACACCATATTTTTGTTGATGATCCCCCCTTCCAGAAACCGTATCCCATGAAATCGTAGCTGATCCTGTTTCAGAAATACCAACATTTAAATTTCCAAAAAAAAGTGGAAATATTATTTGATTTGCTTTTAAAAAATAAAAAAATTATAACAAATAAGAATAATAAACATCATCATTATCATCAAAATCATAATTAACGGCAACTGCATGTGTATATTAAACCAGCTAGTGCATGTGTGCATCTATGGTATTTACTTATAATATGTGTGTGATGTATACAATGGCTGTGGGATTTTTTTGTTGATGCAAACAAACATCAATATAAACTAGCAGAATCCAGCTCTCCAAATTCGAGTGCAAATTCTAGGAAATTGTATTTTTTCATTTATTAAAGACCCTAAAGGTATGCTTCACAATTAAACTCATTTGAAATGAAGAAAACAAACTCAGCACATTAACACAAACATATTAACAAATTTAATATACACACACATAGCATTCTATAATTTTATGTATGTGTTATTAGCAACTTTAAACGATCATAACCCAAAAAAAATATTCCAGACGAAGAAAATTTGTAAATGTGGAAAACAGCTAAAAAGAAATAACTTTCAAATGATAAATTTTTTTGTCAAAATCGGTGTAAAACTGTGAAACTTATATCGGTCACAAGAAATCGCCTTGCATATTAATATTATAGATAACATTGTGGATGGTATAAAATTTTACCACTCTTACTTGTTATATTTTTATATGCTTTCAAAGAAAGCACTTCAACATACTTTTCAATATGGATTCAACAAATATACCATCTAAATTTTCTAATTTAGATCATAAATGTAGTCACGAAGAAAATAATTTAAAAGTATGTGCTCCATGCGGACAGTAAATTGTAATTGGGAGTAAAAAACCAATTACATTTTTCATATCTAATAAAGTTGAAGGCATTTTAAAAAGGTTCATAAAGAATAACTTTGATATAAATAATGCCAAGCTCCCGAAGTCAATTTGCGTTACATGTCGACTAACTTTGAATGTGAGGGATAAAGGAATTGTTAAAAGACCTCTACCCCCTGCCTAATTACACTGATTTCATGTATCCAAGGAAACAAGAAGCAACCCATTTTGTAGTTGCTACATTTGTATGGCAGCTTCTTTCAAAGGCCATTTGCCTTTGAAAAAAGATAAAGGAAAGATTCGCACAAGCATTGACGAAACTGAAAATATTGCACAAAATGGGAAGAACTCAAAATCTTCTATTAAGCTTTGTAAGACGTGTATTCAAGACATAGGTAAGGGTATTCGACATTCTTGCGATAGTAAGACATCATCATCTCAGGGCCGTGAAAATATTTCGAATATTGTAGAAAAATTACCTGAAAAACAGGATTTGTCAATCATCTCTATTGGAATGGCATAGTTCCCTTTGTAGGACGGGAAAAAACTCTATTATGGCCAAAGAAGTTGAAGCAAATTCCGAAAAAATACCACGGCGATATTTTTGAAGGAAACTCTTGCAGAAAACTTCTAAGAGAAGCGGATAAATTGGAAGACCCAGAAATCTATGATGAAGATGGAATATTTAAAAACCAGCCTTTCATTGCATCATTTAAAGCTATGAATACTATTGTTGACAAGTACTTCACAAGGAACATAATCACTATTACTAACATAAATAAGCACTTGAGTGAACTCCGTAGATCTTTTCAAAGTAAGAATGTTTCCCAAACTCTTAAAATTCATGTAATTCTTGATCATTTAGAGCAGGGTCTTATATATTTGAATTATGTTGGTTTGGGGTTATGGTCCGAACAAGCTGGCGAAAATATTCATAGAAAATTTCTCAAATTTTGAGATAGATTCAAGATAAATATTATCGATGATCCAAAACGGTAGTTACTTTTTCTTCTCAGCATTTTTAAAAAACATTGTTTATTAGTGGATTAGGTCTATTGGTGTCTATCACAAGGATGGTGTGGAAATGGTATCAACTCTGTTAATTTAACTTGAAATTAAATATTTTTTTCAAATCAAATAATATTTCCTATTGTTTTTTTAATTGAAATGTTGATATTTCCGAAACATTTGTTTTCAAAGTTAACTTTGCTTCTGGCAGGGCGTGTATAGGAGGCTACACTACTGGATTGATCGTCTTGCAATTTTTACAGCAAGTAACTGCCTATTCGGAAGGAACAATAGGCTATATTTTTTCGTTTTTTCAAGTGGGCGTGGTACTCCCATATAAAGTGAATTTTCAACGTCTACTTTTAACATATTATATCTGCAGTAATACGACAGCAAGAGCTCTGAAACTATGTACATGTACATATTAAGCTAATTTGAAGAGTCGCGGAAAAAGAGGCAGGATCGTACCAATGGGCGTGGTACCCAACATACAAAGTAAATATTTAATGTCATATATCTGGAGTACTGTAATAGTGAAAGCCTTGGGGCTTTGTGTCATTTCATAAGTTATCAATGTTAGTACTCGGAAAAAAGTCGGGATCAGATCCGTGGGCGTGTTACCCACCATACAAAGTGAATATTTTTAAAAATATCTGGAGTACTGTAGTATCAAAAACCTTGGGACTCTGTCTGAGTTCGTGAGTTATTAATGTGATTAGTCGCCCAAAAATGGGCGGAATCGGACAGATGTGCGTGGTAGCTCCTACACAAAAAAATATGAAGTACTATGTAAGTGACAGTCTTTAAACTCTTGACAAGTACATTAATCGCCAAAACCGAAAATCGCGAATAACAAAAATCGCCAAAATCAAAAAGCGCCAAAATCAAAAATCGCCTAAATCAACAATTGTTAAAACTAAAAATCGCGAATAACAAAAATGGCATAAAACAAAAATCGCCAAAATCAAAAATCGCGAAAAACAATAATCGCCAATAAAAAACCGCCAATATCTAAAATCGCCAAAAATTAATAAAATAGTGTTCTACAAGATATATTCACAGTTTTTTACTCATACTCTATGTCTGTCTGTCCGTCTCTCTGCCATGGGGCAACCCCATTCCCCCTCATCCAATTGATCTGAAACTTGGCCCATAATTTGTTGTGATTATAGATTAATTTTGGTGTAGTCACGCATAGTCATGCACAGTCACGGAGTGCACTAAAACCCATTTCCCCTTATCCGATCGATCTGAAACTTGATCGATAGAGTTGTTGTGGCCAAAGATTAATTTTGAGATAGTCACACACAGTTAGTCATAGTTACGCCCAATCACGGAGTGATTTAAACCCCATTTCCCCTCATCCAGTCTATCTGAAACTGGGTCCATAGACTTGTTGTGACCAAAGATTAATTTTAAAATAGTCACGCAAAGTCACGCACAGTCACGGAGAGAATCAAAACTCATACAAGGAAAGAAAGAGTTTTAATAAAAACTTTGTTTCTATGTGTTAGATTATTTATTTCGCTACGATGGATGTAGCGAAGCACATCGCGTTACAGCTAGTATTAAGTATTTTGTTTTAAGGTTTCGGAAAAAAAATGTTAAGTATAAAAATCATTTTGATTCTATGGAAATCATAAATATTACAAGTCCACATACCCATTTATGAGGAACCGATTTGAAAGATTTATGATTTGGCAAAAATTTTCATACGAAAACCATGAAAAGGAGATTTCATATTTTTTACCATGTCCAGAAAAAATAAAAAATATAGCCTTACCTAGAAATATAAGAAAAAAATCAGTTGTTTAAAAAACAATTGTAAAATTTTTAAAAATAAAAAAACACGAAATAACGAAATAATTCGTGTTAACCAAGTTTTACTCTAAGCGTCTTTTAGTTGCGGGTATATGTAAACAACAATTTAGAAAATTAAGTTTGGTCTAGACCAACTATACTATAAGTATATAGGGTATGCGTTTCGAGAAAGGGTCTTCGATACAAGTTTGTTGGGGAAAATAAGCATAAACCAATTTTTAGTGCTCTTGTTATTAATTTGTGGCGTGCAGATATGTAAAAGTTCATATCTGATGTTATTTTTATGTGGGAACTAGGTCAACAAATGGGCAGATCACGACCATATTAAGTTATGTCACATTTTTGTTTTCTAATAGTCTTAAATAAAGATCGAGAATCAGTTTTATATGGGGATTATGACCAAAAATTCTCATACAGGGATTATTTTTGGACTACTGATTAGATATACCTTCACACATATAGACCAAATTTTATCAAAATATGTATGATAGTACATAGCACCCTTTAAAAAAATACCTTTTTTTAAAAAAGTGCCTTTTTCTTAAAAAGTACACATTCTTTGAAAAATTACCCTTTTTTAAAAGTACCGTTTTTTTTAAATTACACTTTTTTAAAATGCCTTTTTTTTAAACGTCTCATTGTTTTAAAAATACCTTTTTTTAAATTACCCTCTTTTGAAAAGTACCCGTTTTGAAAAACTTTTTTTAATTACTCTTTTTAAACAAGTACCCTTTTTTTTTTTAAAATTAGCCTTTTTTTGAAGAGTACCTTATTTAAAAAAGCACCCTTTTTAAAATTACCATATTTTTTTTTAAAAAATGCCCTTTCTTTTAAAGTACCTTTTTTTAGAAAAGTACTTTTTTAAAAAAAGTACCTTTTTTTAGAAAAGTACTTTTTTTAAAAAAAGCACCATTTTTTAAAAAAGTAAAATTTAAAAAAAAGCACCATTTTTAAAAGTACCCTTTTTTAAAAGTACCTTTTTATGAAAATACCCTTTTTAAAGAGTACCCTTTGTCTAACAGTACTTTTAAAAAAACAAATGTTATTAAAATACACTTATTTTAAAAAAAGTATCCTTTTTTTATTTATTTTTATTTTTATTTATTATTTAATTTATTTTAAAAAAAGTATCCTTTTTTTAAATAGTACCCCTTTTTTTAAAAAGTACCCCTTTTTTAAAAAAGTACCCTTTTTTAAATATATATTCATCTTAGCATGTTAGGAAAAATCTTTTGATAAAAGTTTGTGTTGATGTTTTTGAGTATTCAATAATACTTTACATAAGGCACCTCTTATACCCATCGAATGAATCACTGTTAGCCGAGTTGACGACGCAGAGTGGCGCCATTTGAGTTTTTTCGTTGTAAAAATCATAACTTTTGAACCAGATAAAATAATCAAAACATTTAAAACGCATATGATAGATAACACTGCGGAACAAAAAAAAAATAAAAAAAATCTGCGGCATCTATTTTGTTAATGTTTTTTGTAAACACTTGTATTAGACATACACAGTACGCATTTACTTTTTTTTGTATTGACTCTAGTTCTCGCGATAAACCGCTATTTAAAAAATGAAAGAGGCTTCACCACATATTTTACCATTACTCAAGAACGGTTTGTCCGATTTGGTTACATAGAAAATACGAAAATTCACAGCTAAATTATCTTCAAGTTATGTCTACACTATTTATTAATTAGGGCAATAGTTTCGGCAATATTCATAAAGCTTTTCCGAAAAAAAAACAATTTTTTTTAATGAAAATTTAAATATTTTTGTTGTTTTAAAATTCATAAAAAATCAAAAACATCAAATTTACTCTTTTTTTAATCTTGGGTTAAAAACATAGCTATGTTGCAAATAAAACAAGCCATATTTAATTAAAATCGATTAACAAGTTTTGATTTAATTTAGATTTTAGTTGAAATCTATTTCCTTTTTTTTTTGACATTTTGTGAGATTTTGTTTCCACAACAAGAAACAGCTGATTAAAATAAAACTTATAAACTAGAAATACCAAATCAAAAAACACAAAACAATAGTAAAATGGAAATATGGAAAATTTTAAAAAGGAACTGATTTTATAATTATATTATGCATCAAAAATTAAAAAAGCACAAGCTGAAATAGAAATTTTAGGAAAAAAATCAGCATTTGTTAAATGTATTATTTGAACAGCAAAAACAAGTTTATTTTCCACAATTATTATTTAGCAGATTGGAATGGGCACATGTCAGTATAAAAAGTTATAACTTTTCAATTACGTAATATTTTTTTATTATAGATTCGTAATTTTTTTTGTTAATAATTAATATTTTATTTCCATTTCATTTAACTTGTTTGCTTTTGTTTTTAAATGTCATTTTTTCAGTGCGTTATAATTTTCTCCTACAATATTAAAAAACGCAGTAGTATCATTTGGTAGTGCCCAAGTGACAAGAATTTGTGAGATTTTGCACAAATCTAGTAACGAGCTAGATTTTGTTTTGTATGGGAAATCTAGTAAGAATGAGCTAGATTACGCTCGAAATCTCGTATATACTAGATTTTGCTTAGATGTAAACGCACTATAAGTCAGTATAATTTTTATATTTTTTTAAAATTAAAATAATAACGAATTGTAATTATATACATATGGGGGATTTCATGTCAAGTGCACCAACTTTTGAAACCGATGTCTTCCGATCGGGATGAAATTTGCACCAAGGTTAGTCCTATTGGATAGTAGTTTAGACACAATTTTTCAATAAGATCGGTCCAGATCTCTCTGAGTTAGAGGGGATCAAAATTTGACATTTTGGCCGAACAGGTGTTTCTTCTCATCCATGTAACTTATTACCTATTGTTCTTAGAAAATTTTCTCCTAAAGAGTTTAGATAGCTATTTATTTATTTCGGAAAAAAATACTTAAAAAAAAAATTTTTTTTTGTAGACTTTTTTTTTGCTAAATTAAAGCATTTTTTGCCTTTTTTTTCAAAAAGGGCATTTTTTTTTTTTTTTCATAAGAAAGCTTAGGATTTTTCCTTTAAGAGCTTTTTGGTCGCTTAGTGGGATGGGAGTGGGATATCTATCAAAATAAATGTTTCGTAACTCAAGACAACGGTTTTTCAATTTTTCACAAAAGCACTATTTTGAATTTTTTCCTATTTGTGTGTAAAACCTTGCAAATAAAACTTATACTGATAAACTAGACAAATTAACCTTTCCGAAGTATGTAACATACCTTCATAACATAACAGAAGAGAATGGTTCTCTGTAACCTGAAAGAGTTATTTGCAACATTTCAATCTGAACACGAGGATGTTAGAATTGGCTTCACGAAATTAGCCCAAATGAGGCCAAAACATTGCGTTTTGGCAGGAAGCAGCGGAACTCACACAGTATGCGTTTGCATTTACCATGAAAATGTTAAACTGATGTTGAAGGAAATCAACTTAAAGTATTTAACAGATGATTCGGCAAAAGATTTACACGATTACCGCGATTGCCTTAAATTGACTATGTGTCCTAATGTAACAACTTCTTGCCACTTAGATGAATGTACCAATTGCCCGAAAACCACATTCATCAAAGAAAATTTAATCAACTCTTTAGATCGAGAATATATGGAGGAGGTCAAATTTGATTCTTGGATTCAGACTGACAGATGCACATTGAAAACAATCATTTTAAATGTGGATGATTTTGTGGAAGAAATGTGTACAGGATTGCTAAACTTGAGAAACCATGACTTTTTAGTCAAAGAGCAATGGTCATTCTTCAAGGATTTGAAGACACATTTGAAGTCTGGTGAATTCGTTATTTCATATGATTTCGCAGAAAACTATAAATATGTTCTTCAGGATGCCATACAAACATTGCACTTCAATAACGACCAAATAACTATATTCACAGTAGTTATTTACTACATGAAAAATGAAAAACTGGAACACAAAAGTATGGCAATCATATCCGACGATTTAAAACATGATACCGTTGCAGTTTATGAGTACCAGAAGATAATACTAAAATATCTAAATCTAGAGAAGGTATACTACGTTTCGGACGTAGCTCGTCAACATTTTAAAAACAAAAGTAGCTTCGCAAATCTTATGGCTCATGAAAAAGATTTTGGAATGCCAGCTGAGTGACATTTTCAATCCTACTGCTCATGGTAAAGGAGCATGTGATGGTATTGGAGCAAACCTTTAAAGAAATGCAGCGAAGTATAGCCTACAGTGCTCTCATCAAGATCGCATCTTAGATGCGACTGCTTTATTCCATTGGGCAGAGAATTATTGTTTCATCAGGAAACACTGAAAACACTGAAGAGCAGATTCAATGCTGCGGTAACAATCGATGGCACCGCTCAATACCATGCTTTTATACCGCTTGTCGATGGAAGACTCAAGTTGAAAAAGTTTTCTGCCTCTATTCAATGCGATTTCTTTCCAAAGACAACAAATAAGCCAGCAGCGAAATCAACAGCTGAATCTAGTAACGCCAAGAAGGGATTGACAAAAAAACGCAGTAAATAAAGGTGACAAAAAAGCTGGATGAAGGACTGGGTATTTAAAAATTTACAAGACTTAAATACTTCATCAGCTACAATAAATTAAGTATAAAAATAGTTATGATATAAATGGATCTAATGCAATTAAGATTAAATTTTAATAAATTATTTATCTTTTTATTTTTAATATTATTATTATACATTAATTTAATTATTATTAAAAATAAATAAAAAATAATAATTTTTCAACATTTCTATAGAAAAAAAGCGATTTTTTTCCTGAGGTTAACATATTCTGGGTATTACAGTATCGAGGGTATAAAATTTTAGTTAGGTATGTTATATACCTTCGGAAAGGTTAATTTGTCTAGTTTCTGAGTATAAGTTTTATTTGTAAGGTTTTATACACAAATACGAAAAAATTCAAAATAGTGCATTTGTGAAAAATTGAAAAACCGTTGTCTTGAGTTACAAAACATTTATTTTGATAGATATCCCACTCCCATTCCACTAAGCGACCAAAAAGCTCTTAAAGGAAAAATCCTAAGCTTTCTTATGAAAAAAAAAAAAATGCCCTTTTTGAAAAAAGGCAAAAAATGCTTTAATTTAGTAAAAAAAAGTCTACAAAAATTTTTTTTTAAGTATTTTTTTCCGAAATATTGAATAAAGAGCTATCTAAACTTTTTAAGAGAAAATTTTCTAAGAACAATAGGTAATAAGTTACATGGATGAGAAGAAACACCTGTTTGGCCAAAATGTCAAATTTTGATCCCCTCTAACTCAGAGAGATCTGGACCGATCTTGTTGAAAAATTGTGTCTAAACTACTATCCAATAGGACTAACCTTGGTGCAAATTTCATCCCGATCGGAAGACATCGGTTTCAAAAGTTGGTGCACTTGACATGAAATCCCCCATAATATATATTATATTTATTATAGTTGTTTTCTATTCGACCTTTCCAAATTTATTTGTAAAATAAAATATTCGAGCTCGAGGCCTGGGTTTTTTAATTAAAATTCTTTATTCTCCAATATTTCGATATTCATCGAATATCATCTTCAGGGAGTATAGTGGATTTTAATAAAAATATGAAATTAAAAAATTATACTTGTTCATTCCTCGTCATTTGCAGTATAAAGGCCCCTAAAACAAAACAAAAAATACCTAAACTAGGGCAATTTCTAAAAAGAAACCCAAAATATTCTTGATATGAACAGACACAAAAAGAGTTTGTTGGAAATAGCTTACCAACAAAAAAAAATGTTTATTTATCAAAAAATTTTATGCAATTCTAATATATTTTCCATACAATAGATTTTATTTATAAAATACCTCTTAATTATAATTCTCAGAAATGGAAAGTACCTACAACAGCAAAAAAATTTGCTTTTAACAATAAAAGGTCTTCATGCAAAGTTTAACGGTACGTCTACCTTGAAAAAAAAACTACATAATCCTACCTTTGTGTAGTTTTCTACTTCTTGTATGTTTTTGTATGGAAATAGGTTTATTTTGTAAACAAAAATTATTTTATTTAAAGCAAAATCATTCCAACGTATGGTTTTACATATAAAGTGATGAATAAAGTATAGTTCTACATATTTTCTATACAGGGAAGCAATCAATTTGGTTTTGGTGAGCCTTGCAAACGGTTTTTTTTTCGCAATGATATCAAGCTAACTAATGGTTATAATTTGATTTAGCGTTCTTTTTTTGGACATACGCATACAAAACATACGCATCTGCCTCTTTTTTTCAATAATGGAACGCGCGATGCAGGGTTCAGTTCAGATATATTCTACTACACAAGAGTAGCACATATACCTCGTTTTCTCTGCGCCATGTAGGTTGGGGTAGAGCAAGTCCCAGATCACGCAACAACAAATGATGCTTTGTATGATTTTGTTTTTCTGTCTAATTAGGGTTAATTGTAAAAGTATATGCAAGAATTGTATTAAGTTCAATAAATAGTTGCATTCAAGGCTGATATGTCAATCATGTTACTAAGTACTACCATTGCCATCATTTTCGAAAAATGATGACAAATCAAAAAGAAATTAAACATACTCGTAATATAAAGTAAACAAAAAATAAAATTTCATTAGGTTTTAATTGTGTCTAATTGTGATGTACATAAGAATGTATTATACCATGTTAAATGAGATTAATCGAATGGGTAAGTGGCAATTATTATTTTGTTGTGTTTATATATTTTGTAATAATTATTTTATGAAAAGTTACTTTAAATTCTAAATAAGCTTCTGCAAATTTTGTTGCATTCTCTTAGAAGTAACATTGTTTAGGAATATTTTTGTTTAAAAAACAAGCAAAAAAATCCAACAATAATTATCGTAAATTTTTGTTATTCTATAAGAAATTTTATTCATTTAGGAAAATTTTCTTTAACATCAAATTCAAACTGCTTTCTACCCAGATTTAAGGAACTTTCATTGGCCACAATGTTGTTATGTGGCGGACAATATTGAAAAATATGAAAAAGCCTTTAAAATAAATTTGATGCCTTTATCAAACACAAATTGTCTGGTCATATTCCTTAGCATTGGTAAATGTATCATAGTTAATGGGATTTTTATACAACTACCTCTACTGGTAGAGCTAGCAACTGTATACTGGAGTTTACCTTCGTATATGGTTTAAAAGGTTTTCAAACGGAATACAGCACACATGATAAAAGCCTTTCTGTGACAGGAACAGTATTGTCCATATTAACTGCATTTGCCTACAGTAAAACGGTAATCTTATTTGGTTCTAAACACGATGGGTGACCAGTAGGGTGGCCCTTAATAAAAAAAAGTGTTCAAACTCTCTGTCGTATTCCCTAGAAATACGCGGATAGCCAAAAAAGTGAGATATATAAAGTTTTGGGCCAATCAAAAAACATTTAGAGCTAGCTCAACGCTATTGAAACTGTATTTATATCGGAAATCTATGACTTTTTTTTTTCAGATTTTACGAAAATTTCGTTGTATAGTTAAATTTTTCCGAAAAATTGTTATATAATTCGGAATCAGTATTCCAAAAAGCTATAAAACATTGAAATCGAATAAAAAATCCCCAAGAAATAGCAAATGCCCCAGACCACTTTTGTGCCAAAAAAAAAAAAATAGATCATGAAATTTGATAGCATTTTTTTCAACTTTAAGAAATTAATTAAAGCCAACATTTTGTTTTAGTCTCTATACTTGTAAGTACTCAGATATGACGTATTGTTTTATTACCGCCTTGTTAACCTATTAAGTATTGAGACCGAAAATGGAAAATTTTTTTGATAAAATTTTGAAAACTCGTTTTGAAAAATTTTCTTAAACAAAATTTATAAAAATTGATCTAGCTCTTTAAGGTATTGTTGAATGCATGCTAGAGATTAACTGTGTGAATTTTTAGGTAAATCCCTAAGCCAGATTTTTTTTGACAAGGATCTTATCTTTAAGGATTTCGAGAAATATGGAATTTTGTAAAATATTCT
Organism: Cordilura impudica; assembly: GCA_963682025.1. NCBI lineage: Eukaryota > Metazoa > Arthropoda > Insecta > Diptera > Scathophagidae > Cordilura > Cordilura impudica. The sequence continues at coordinate 369,713,414 of OY821517.1, forward strand.
GTAAATGTACTATTTCTAAATACTTTGTATCAAAAATTCACCACTTTTCTACTTTTAAATGTTATAGTTTATTTTAATAGCCTAAGGTTTCAGAAAAAAGTAATATGACCCCATTAACCCTTTTGGAATTGGGGTCACATATGACCCCAATCTAATAAAAGACAATTTCTTCAAAAAATTCAAATATTTCGTAAGTGCTATTGAATTTTTAGATGCGACGCTTAAAATATAATAACTAAATGTGTAGAACTTCCGTTCCTAAAATTTGAGATAAATCCGAGAACGTTAACCCATTATTTGCCAAGGACAGCTTCGGATTTTAAGATATTTTTAAATAAAAATTACCGAAAACGAGTTTTTCTATTAAACTCGATGAATTTAAGAAAAATAATTCGGTTATTTTTTTTTTTTATATTCAGTGCTCCTGGGATCAAAATAATCCCTTGTGATAATTCTTTGGTGCAATTATCTGCTTCTCGCGAATATAAATTAAAACAACTTTTAACCAATTTCGTTATAAAATTATTTTATGTATAAAAACTAAATATATTTCTTATATTTATTTTATTCAAATGAATATGAAATATTAAGATAAAATATAACTTTTAAAAGTAGGCAAGTGATGAATTTTTGATACAAAGTATTTAGAAATAGTACATTTACAGAATATTTTAGAAAAATCCCATTTTTCTGGAAATCCGCAAAAATAAAATCCTTGCCAAAAAAATTCTGGCACAGTGATTTATCTAAAAACATACACAGTTAATCTCTAACATAAACTTAACAAGACCTTAAAGAGCTGGATCAATTTCTTTAAATTTTGATTAAGAAAATTTTTCAAAACTTGAAAAAGGAGTTTTCAAAATTTTATCAAAAAATTTTCCATTTTCGGTCTCAATGCTTAATAGGTTAGCAAGGTGGTAATAAAACAATACTTCATATCTGCATACTTACAGGTATAGAGACTAAAACGAAATGTTGGCTTTAGTTAATTTCTTAAAGTTGAAAAAAATGCCATCAAATTTAATGATCTAGTTTTTTTTTTGCACAAAACTGATCTGAGGCATTTGCTATTTCTTGGCGAGTTTTTATTCGTTTTTGAAGTTTTATAGCTTTTCGGTAATATAATTTAATACTAATTCCGATTTATATAACAGTTTGTCGAAAAAGTTAAACTATAGAACGAAATTTTCGTAAAATCTGAAAGAAAGTCATATTTTTCCCATATAAAACACACTTGAAATTTTCAATCGCGTTGAGCCACCTCTAAATGTTTTTTGATTGGCCCAAAACTTTGTATTTCTCACTAATTCTAGGGTGTGCGACCGAGAGTTTGAACACTTTATTTTTTCTCCATATAATGAAGGGCCACCCTAGTGGCTGAATGAAAACGGGAATATTAATGCATTAATTAACTCTTGCTACATCGCCCATTTATTCTTTTCCGGTACGTGTTACTAATTTTTTTTTTAACTATTTCTTTTAACTCTGTCTGTCTGTATACCATCGGTCAACCGCATTCCCCCTCATCCATTTGATCTGAAACTTGGCCCACAGTCTTGTTGTGACTAGAGAAGTCACGCACAGTCACGGCGTGATTTAAAAGCCTTTTCCCCTAATCCGATCGATCTGAAACTTGGTCGATAGACTTGCCGTGGAAAAAGATTAACTTTGACGTAGTCAAACACAGTCACGCATAGTCACGCACAGTCACGGAGAGAATAAAACCTCACTTCCCCTCATCCGATCGATCTGAACCTTTGTCCATAGACTTTTTGTGGCCAAAGATTAATTTTAAAATAGTCACGCAAAGTCACGCACAGTCACGGAGAGATTCAAAACTGATATGCATAAGGAAAGAAAGAATTTTAATAAAACTTTGTTTTTATGGGTTAGATTATTTATCATGTAACATATTTCGTGTAAATTTATTAACTCGCAGATTCCAGCGCTCGAAATTCGAGTGCAACTTCTAGGCGGCTTTATTTTTCAACTTAGCCAATTCACAAACCAACAATTTTATGGTTTATTATTATTGTATTGTGAATGAAGATAACAAACTCAATAACAAACACATTAACAAATTTAATAAAACACACATAGCATATTTATAATTTTATGTGTGTGTCAGTGGCAACTTTAAATGCAATTTACTCAAAATACAGGAAAAAATTTAAACTTCTGTAAATCTGCAAAACGGCTAAAAAGAAATACGTTTCAAATAGTATACGTTTGGTCAAAATCGGGTAAAACGGTAGAACAAAACATCGGTTAATATTATAGATATAATGAAATATTGATGGCGGTTGCAGTACTTTTAAAATAGGTTACCTTGATAAATGGTTGTTACAATTGGAAAATAAAATCTAAATTCCATTTCATCAACTATATTTTGCAATTAATATACATAATCGAATTTATTTTAAAATTTAATCACAACAGAATAGTGTGATAGTACATGGGACTATCCAAATTCGGTTGGCAATAAATTGGTTGACACAACGAGTCCGTTGTTTATGTGAAATATATAATATATTATAAAATCTAGATCAATGGTTCCCAAATGGTGGTCCGCGGACCCCCAGGGGTCCGTGGAGGCCTTCCAGGGGGTCCGCGAACTGTTCTGACAAAATTAACTTTGAAAACGAAACAAAAAAAAAGAAATTAAGAGCACTCTTGATAAAGATATCCAACCCATTAAAATAATTTAAAAAAAAAATAATTTATTTGATAAATTTATGATAAAAAAATTTATTTGTAAAATTTAAATATTTAATATTGCTGCTGTGGCAGAAAGTGTGCGTGAAGCGCCATCAACAACAATTCACCGTCGTTCTCAAGAATTGAACATTTCGGAGGCATCATTGAGAAGAATTTTGCATAAAGACCTTGGTATGACACCATACAAAGTCCAATTGGTTTAGAAGTTGAAGCCAACTGAGCATCCAATGCCTGCGCCTGCGATCGACTTACAGAAGATGCCGATTTTGCCAAAAAATCATCTTTTCAGATGAAGCTCATTTTGATCTTGGCGGATATGTAAACAAGCAAAATTGTCGCATTTGGGGCACAGAAAACTCGCACGCAAACATTGAAAAGCCGATACACCCAAAACGAGTCACTCTTTGGTATGGATTTTGGTCCAGAGGCATAATTGGGCCATTTTTCTTCGAAAATGAGCAAGGAGTGGCCGTTACAGTCAATGACGATCGTTATCGGGCCATGTTGAACGAATTTTTGTTCACAAAAATTGAAGAGGAGGATATTGGCAACATTTGGTTTCAACAGGACGGCGCTACGTGCCACACAGTCGAAGCTACACTCGATGTTTTGCGCCCTGTTTTTGAAGATCGCATTATCAGCCGCCACCTCGAGCTGCGATTTGACACCGTTGGACTATTATTTGTGGGGTGCCCTCAAAGATAAGTGTTACGCCAACAAGCCAGACAAGGCCAGCCGAGGAAGCCATTTGAATGAAATTATTTTCCATTATTAACCGGAAGGATTGTGCTTTCAAATAAAAAAAGAAATTTGAGATAATATTCAGTAGTTTTTTTTTTTATAGCATTTTCAAAAAAAAAGTTATTTGTACTAAAATTGATAAAGTACCTTTCGGTCAACACTGATATCACATATATACCATGTTTAACATCACTAAATAAATCATCTGATTTTGTTTTTATTTTCATTTCATATTTATTGCCGTTAGTCGTGTGTATGTTTTTCAACTAGTAATAAAATCCAAAATATTAAAAAAAAAAAAAAAATATGACGAAAGTTATATGAATTTCGGCAAAATTAGAGAGGCATCTAATTACAAACCACCCACAATTTAAAGATAAAAATGCTGACTTTTTGTTTCTAAAATCAGATCACTGAATAAAGTAAGATTGGATTCCACAGGTGATTTAAATGTTCAACAGGAAAGGGCTATGGAAGATTCCTATAAATTAGCAATGTTAATTGTTAAAAACAAAAAGCGACACAAAATTGGATAACACTTGATCAAAACTTGTATTGCCGCAGTTGGTAACGAAATGCTTGATACAGACAATTTTTAATAAAAAGAGGCAACACATTTTTGGAAATTGTATAAGACTTTTTTTGTATCTAAAATTTTACGGATTTTATTAAGTTTTTTCATTCTCTTGTCAAGTAACAAAAAATCGAGTTAGGGCCTTTTTATATTAAGTCATCGATATAGTTTAATTTTTATTTAGTATTCCTGAAATGGGATAAATCCATTTATTTTGAAATGTTTTGTTCCTTTTTGAATAAGTGTTTTTTTTTTTTCATTATTTTCACATTTGTTTTATTAAGTTTAAAAAAAAAAAATATTTGGGGGTCCGCGAGCTTGTAAAAATGTCTCAAGGGGTCCGTGAAGCAAATTAAGGTGGGAACCTATGATCTAGATCCATTAGATTTATGCGAAATATTATTTCTTTTAATGTTTTGACATCTTCACACAGCAGAAGTTAAAACGTTTTCAATAAATGTCTTTCCTTTTAGAATACTAAAAAGTGTTATTTTAATTAGATTTTTTTTTAATTTTTCTCATACTTCGATATTTGAAAACTTTAATTTTCTTGATAATTAATATCGCGTTGGTACTATGTACATTTATTTTGTTATCATTTTCGTTAAGGCAATTATGTGCAGACATTAACTTCTTACTACTTTTTTTCGATTTCGACAGCTTTGTTGTTCAACATTGGCTATGAAGTGAATACCTAAAGGCAATAAGTTTTTACTTTCCTTTAATTCAATTGCACGGCCCACAGCTACATCATGTTAAAATTTTAATAACTCAAGACCATCTCAACATTTCTGTGCGAACATACATATAAGAAATCCTTAAAATAGAAAAAGTACATTTCTTAAAACTGAGACAACACAAAAAAAAAACAGATACTTTTTTACAAGCCCTGAATTGTAGACAAAGGTTTTCTGAGTAAGTAAAAGCAAACATATAACAGAATGAAAAAAATTGTTAGCAACAAACTAATAACAATGATCTAGTAATTGTATTTTACTTTGCTTTGCCATTATAATTGTATTAGGAGCTTAATATTATCGACATTAGTATTCACTGCAAGCAATTGTATGTTGCGAAGAAAAAAAATAAATTAAATAATGGAACTAGATAAAAAATTTTGTAGCTATTTTAATATGAAATTTTCTATTGTTGCCAGCAGATGAGAAAAAATATTGAATTTTTTTGTTTTATTGTTTGTATCTTTGGGATAGAATGAAAATAGGTACTATTTTGTGTGTGCAATACACGGAAATATATTTACACATACACAGAAAAAAATTCGACAACCGAATTTCTACAACTGTAGTATCGATTGAAGACAACAGAAATTTAGTAAAATATTTGCTGCTAAGACAACTGAATTGTTCTGTACGACAAATCCATCCCATAGTTCATTATTAACCTTTTTTCGATTGAATTGGTTTCTATTTCTACATATTTTTTTTTTGTTTTAAATAAAAATTTGCAAACGTATTTAAAATAATTAAGAGTGTTAAATTCGGTTGTGCCGAATTTTTGATACCCTCCACCGAACGGTCTAGCTTAGATATTGACGGCGTTATCGTGATTTCCACAGACAGACGGACAGACGGTCATCGCTAAATCAACTTCCCTTGTTATAAAGATCAAGAAAATATATGGTTTTGGGGTCTTCGGACTATATTTCGATGCGTTACAAACGGAATGTCAAACCTATATATACCCTCTGCCACTGAGGTGTGGAGGGTATACAAAGAAAAAATATTGTTTTAAAAAACGCTAATAAACTGTACCCGTTGCCACAAAAACAAAAGATTATTTAACATTCAATGTACAAGCACAGAAACAAAAATTGTACTGGGGGCAGTTCTAGAGTTTTATATTTTCGGTGACAAAATAATAAAATAATTTTTATAGCATCCACCTGCACACAACTAAATTAGATTTTTTTTTTATTTCCTTCATGCCGATAATAAAATGGCTGACATTTGACTTTTCTTTGTCATTTATATTGGCGTTCAAACTTGCTCAATACTACCACTACAATTTATGTAGATAAAGGACATTTGTTACGAGTAACTCGTGAAAAGTTATTATATCATTCGATTTTTTTTTTTTTGCTTATGACGCATATATGCACAGTTTATTGTTTGCTATAAACTGACAAAACTGACAATGTACATATAGTTTGTTTTAGGTAAATATACTTCTATGCAATATATAAATATATATATATATTTTTGTTCAATTATTAGAAATGTTGCTGAGAAAACATAGTGGCATTTACATATTAACATATTCAAATGTTTTTTTTTTTTAGCTGACAATGAAATGCCTAAAACAATGTTACACCGCTACAAAAGTAGCAGATGTGTTAAAAACTTGTGAATAAAAGATTGTGTTAATGCAAATATCTGTTTTTTTTTTTTGCTACTTTTGGTTAATAGATATTTCAAAACCCTAAACCACTGTGGTTTGGGTATAATGACTTTGTGCTGCTGTTTGTAACTACCAAAAATATTTGACCTAGACTCGTCAGAACCACTTTCTGAGTCGATTTAGCGTTGTCCGTCCGTCTGTCCGTCTGTATGTCCAAGTAAAGCTTGTAATCATACTACAGGTCGCAAATATGAATATATTTTAATGAAATTGTATATATAAGCTTTTGTCGGTCATAGGATAAAAGTGAAATTTGTGAAATTCGGTCCATGTTCAGACCTAGTCCCCATACAAATGACCCCTATGAAATGGACTTAAATTGCCATAAGATCCAAATTATCATATAGATCTCGGTAAAATTGGGTTTGTGTGTGTTTATTACATCCATTTATCAGTTGTCCAAAAATAAACCCTATATGGCAATTCTTTACCATGGCCCCCATATAAAGCTGCTTCCCGATTTTCACTTAAATTTATCAAAAAACAAAAATATTGCACAAATTTTTCTCAAATTTGGTTTGTATATATACTTTCAAAATATAAGTGACTTTACCAAATATGGTCAGGATCATCCTATATATCATCCGATATGAACTTTTTCATATTTGCAGCCAAAAAATTGATAACAATGCCACTCAAATTTGGTTTATGCTTATTTTCTATATCGACTTAGTTGGATCGAAGATATAGGAACTCTAAACTATGGTATAGGGTATCGTATAGTCGGTATATAGCGACTATAATTTTCTTATTTGTTTTTTTTTTTTGACTTGAATAGCTTAGTAAACCAAAAAAATTTTCAGAGTGTATATCAAATCGTGATTTAAAAGGCGTTTTTGTTGTTATTTTTATTTTTGCCAAAGTTGAAATTATTAATTATTAACTGTGGCATGTTGTAATTGCTTTTGTACATTTTAACGTGAATAGGAATAGGACAAATGAATAAGTGGTGTTAAATTAATGAAACTGACTCATGACAACATTATTGAAAATTAGATGAAATGCCATTGTCTTTTATATCATTGCAGTGTTACTTTGGAATTAGTTTCTCTAATAAAATAAATATATTGAAAAAAGATGATCCTAATTGCACTTCTAATTACCATGGACTATCGTTAATTGATACACTGTCCAAAATAAACAGGATTGAGGAATTCAAAATTTTAAATAAATTTCAGGCCAATTTCAGAAAGTACTATACCAGAGTAGACAACGTATTCAACCTTGTAAATATTGTACACTTGAATAAACTAAACGGCAATACCACCTATGCCTTTTATGTGGATTTCTTCTGCGCCTTCGATTCGATACCTCGGAATTCAATTTTTTTTTACAAATTATTATGTATGGGAGTATCTTAAAAAATAATTCGAATCTTATAGGTTTATTATGAAAATACATTGAGTCTGATACATTATGGAAACACCTTTTCTGATGAGTTCCCTGTTGACCTTGGTGTAAAACAAGGGTGAATACTTAGTCTAATTTTGTATGATTTATATCTCAATAATTTAGCGGATTTTCTACCAGGTGGAGTTAACGTTACGGATATATCAGTTAAAATTCTTTTATATGCTGAAGATATTGTCATTTTGGCCGATTCTCCAAGGGTATTGGAAAATATTATCTTTAAAAGTAAACCTTGCCAAATCGAAAATATTAATTTTTCGTAGTGGTGCTCGAATATCTAATAAACTGAAATGGTCCTTTGGTCATAATGATATTGAAATTGTCAACATATATAAAAACCTAGGAATTGATCTTAATTATAATTTATCATTTTCAAGACATCTCGAAGTCAAATTAAAAACATCAAAAATGGCAATTTCTTTGTCATGGATGAATTATAAAAATCATCCCATGATTTCTAATAACAATAAACTTAAAATATTTAATGCTGGGGTTTTAGAAAACACGATGACGTTGAAATATTGTTCAGGTTCTTTATCAATGCTCCATCTACCAAAAAATACGCCAAATTACGTGCTGTACTTAGAAATTGGTTTTAACTTCCTATATTTTGAAACTTTAAGGTTATACGTCGTTTTCATTAATAAGGTTCTTTAATAACCAAGTCACAGGCTCCCTCGTATTTTAGCTGAAAAAATTATAGCTAAGAATACTTATTGGGCTGAAGAGTGGACAAATATTTGTTTAAAAATCCAATTCGTATCAGATAATACTAATAGACCGCTGTGTGAAAGCTGGAAGTCTATTATAGAACTGCTTAAGACAACGGAAATAAATGACCTAATCTCTGATGCACGTCATTCACAATTTCACGATCTCTATTCACAATTAAATTATATTGTGAATCCCTGTTTCATTTATAAATTTTCTTCTCGTACTGCAAGTTTATTACAAAAATCAAGAGGGGGATTACTTGGTTTAAATGCCCGAGTATTCAGAATTTCTTCAATTGGCCCTTGCACACTCTGCAACTTAGATGCGTTCGAAAATATACTACACTTCTTAGAAGTTTGCCCACTTTTCAATCAGTGGTCGCAAAAATATTTTGGAACTGCTATATTAAATACAAATGAAGTTCTTAATATACTAAATGGCAATGATGGCTTTTACTATAGATTACATAAATATATTGAAATTTGTTTAAATTATAGTGCTTAATTAACTATACATAATATATTTCTTATTTTTTTTAATTATAAAATTTATATATATATATATATATATATATATATTTTTTGAATTACTAAATTAATATCAGCTGCTTTTAGCCAATCTGGCACACAACTGCAATGTTATGCCATATCTATAATATTAATAGGCTAGGCGATTTCTTGTGGCCGAAGTTTTGTTCTACCGTTTTAATCCGAGTTTAATAAAACGTATATTTTTTTAAAGGTATTTCTTTTTAGCTGTGCACCAGACTTACAGATTTTAAAATTTTTGCCTTTGTTTTAAGTAAATTGCATTTAATGTTGCTACTAACACATACATAAAAGTATACGATGCTATGTGTGTGTTCATTAAATTTGTTAATATGTTTCTTAATGAGTCCTTCATTCACAATAATAATAAAACAAAAAAATTTTGGTTTGTGAATTGGCTAAGTTGAAAAATAAAGTTGCCTAGAAATTACACTCGAATTTCGAGCGCGGGAATCTGCTACGCAATATAAAAATCATTGTTGAAATGTAAATATATTTGGTAAATATACATATATGTATCTATTAAATAAATAAATAATAATAACTAAAAAAATAAATAATAAAATATTTTGCTTTAAAGAGATCATACCATAAATTTTCAAAATATTTTTAAGAGTCAAGTAAAGTATGATAGAGTTAGGGACTATAGGTGGAAGTACACACCACGTGTTTCGACGGCAACGCTGTTTGGCTTTGTAAGCTTTTTGCGTTATAAATTTATTTTATACTTCAATATGTTCATTTTCATAGACAAAATTATGTTTTTTGTATTTTTTTTATTAGATTTCCATTCATACTTTCAGAAATTTCCCTGCAGGAAGCCTGGTGTCAAGTGTCCCCAAGTCACCACTTTTGTCTACTATTTTGTTGACATTGTCAACTAAGCGTCTACACTATTTACTTTGCTTTATCTGTTAAAATTTTTTTTCACAGAGATGTTGGGAGTTCTGCTTCTTTTTGATTTCTATAGTTTTGTTTGAAAAACGCGTGGTTGTATGAGAGTTGTAAAACAACATATAGAAAAATTGAATATAAAAGGTAAATAAAAATATATTTTATAATAAATCAAAGAAAAAACATTATAAATAAACGAAGTCACAAAGGAAAAGTGAAAGAACAATCAAATTTGTACTAGAATCTCTGGTGTACAAAAATCTCTGGTTCCAATGTCTACATATGGTCCCATGAGAACAACCTAGTCACTAGTGAACCTGTGGTTCCAATGTCTACATATGGTCCCATGAGAACTACCTAGTCACTACCTAATCAATAGTACCAATGTCACTAGTGATTTGCAATGACACGTACATACATGTTAAATGCCTATAGAAAATTACATTGTCTGGGGTATAGTTGGTCAGTAGTACTGGTGACAAAGTCAATAGTGATTCAGTACTGGTTTACTATTGACATTTTCTGCAGGGTTAGTTTACTTTTATTATTTTTTACATTCACAAATAAACAACAACAGTTGATTAGATATCAAGAACGAAAAAGTTTTAAGTTGGTGAATTTTTGTTGGAATACGCTTTGTACACTTTTACATTCTAAGAAAGTATACTATTTCAACTTTTTTGAAACTATGGCTCTCAGGCCGTATACGGCCCGCCAACACATTTTGTATGGCCCGCTGTGTAAAATAAAAAACATAGTTTATATGGGCCACTTAGTTAATAAAAATTCTAAATACGATGTTTTTTTTTATTTTACAAACAGAAAAAAATTAATTTTTCTTCCAAAATTTCTAGTAGAATTTATAGAAAAAACATTAAAACTCCCTAATGTTAGCAATAGTATCATTGAGAGGTGTTTTTTGAATTGCATCAATATTGAAAATATAAACTTGGAACTAAAAGAAAAAAATTTAGAACTAAACCAAAATAAAATTTCGGAACTTAGAAGTTAGAATGTAATTAGACAAAGAGAATATTAAAATTTGGAACTTGGAACAAAAAGAGGAACTAAAAAAAATTCACTATCCACTTATCTTTTTCGCCCATCCATTATTTGAAATTTTTTAAAATAAATTAAAAAGGAAAATATATGCATAGGGCGTAGAAAGGAGTAAAGTAAAGTAACAGATGAATCAAAATTAAATTACATCGCCATCTAGGATAAGTGATGAATATTTGTATGCAATACTAAGAATTTCAACAAGAAATTTTGATCCAGATAATGAAAAATTAAGCGCTAATTGTAAACAACTACATTTATCGCATTAAATAAAGATTTTATAATTAAATTTGACTATTTTATTACTAAAAATTTAAATTAACTGTATTTCAGCTTTTCAGAAAAAAATTTTTTTGGCCCCCGAGTAATTTTCTAATTAGTTAATGGGCCGTCCGTCGAAAAGTTTGGTTATGGCTGGTATACAGTGTATTGTGTACCTTCAACTAAAAGAAATTTTTTATGACTCTTGTAAACTTAAGCCAAAAGTTTAGTTTTTTTTTAGGAACTTGAGACAAGATTTGAGTCTTTCAAGGAATAAAGCTTAAATTTTGAAAGACATAAGTAAATTAGTTAGGAATTAACTCAGTTATATTTCTCTCATGATTTTTCGACTGATTGATTTTTTTCTGAATAAAATCTTAATATTTATAATGCTACGCTTTGTTTAAAAAATTATTTCATTTTATTTGAGTTTATTCAATGAATTGCTAAAATGTAATTCAAAGTCTGGGAAGTCACAAAGGATTTAATTGAAACTAATTTCTAAAGAATTCACAAACTCTGTAAAATTCGAAATAAAAACAAATAATAAAATAAAATAATTTCTGATAAATACGATAACCAGAGTGGAATTTTTGGACAATTTTGTCATTGTAATTGAAAGGAATGAAATCGGAACAACACACTTAGACAGTGTAGTGTATAGTCAAATAAAAAAATAGTCAACTTAAATAGTAACAATTTTAGTTTTCATAAATATTTATTTATGTACGAGTATTTTACTTAAAATTATTTGACAACAAGTTTAATAATATTCATTCGATCCTTTTGTTAGAATTGTTGTTTTCATTATTCCATTATTGTTAGTTATTGTTGTGTTACATTTACATGCTATCATTTACATATGTACATTCGAGTATGTAAGTATTCATGTTCCTTATGACATGATTACATTTCATGTAAACTTTGTTCAGTCAACAACTAAATATTTACGGACTGTATGGTAAATATCAACAATAGCACAAATAGTTCAATGGTTCCATCGTCAGCACACATTACATACAAGTAGTTTAATTTGTGTGCATGAATGACTGGGAAATAAATATATGTAGATATCTTTTTATATATGTACATTAATATCATGTTGTTAGTAGACACAGTTTTTTTTTTCTATTAACCATGGAATCACATGTCATTTTTAATTAAATTAGAAACTCATTTAAATTTATTTTTTAAATAAGAGTTTAAAGGTTGTCTCTCCTAGATATCGCCATGTTTCAAAAAAAAAAATGACAAACTTACAATAACCCTTTTCAAATTAAGAACACTTTGGTTGTCGCAGTTGTTTTCCTTTTTCAAAAAATAGACCAATCATATGGCCTTACCGGGCTTAATACCTTTAAATACCTGCCTGTGTTTCCTGTTTAAGTGGTGTGTGCTGTGAAGCAATTCGGTCGAGTCTTAAATAATTATGTTGTTTGCACAATTAAATGCTGCCACGAAAATACGAGTTTATTTATGAAATGTTTTGGAATACGAGTAATATTCATATAAGTATACAAAGCTAAAGGGAATATTATACTCTATATCACTTTGGTACTGTAGCAATAAGTTAGAGTAAGCAGAAGAAGAAGAAGAATAACAAGAAGAAGATTTATGTATGTTTATACAGACGGATGGAAGTGTAAAAGTTAATTATGGAAGTGCAAAAGAGTTTAAACAATTAAGTACAAATCGTTCCGTATCGTAGTGCAATACAATTTATGTGAACCCAAAATAATTTATTCAATTACAAATAATTATGATACGATAGATGTGAAATTGTGCTGAAAATGTTTAGCATACCAGTACCCAGTTAAAATAAAATGAGTTTTGACACAAGTCAAGAAGTTAAAAACTTTTTTTGTTAAACAAAACTTATTAAAATGGAATTAAAATTTAAACACATTGCGATACATTTCCTTTCAAAAATTATCTGTAGACGTGGTTGAGGACTTCACCAAATCGTATTACAAAATTTTGTAATAGCCAAAAATTTTAGAGACTTGCCGATTTTAAACCGATTTTAACCATAATATAACCATATCAAAACACCTTAAACTTATACATATAAATGTAAATTCATTAATATCTCTAAGTAGAAGGTATGACCTTCAACAATTTCTTTTCGAACACAATCCTGGTATTGTTCTTTTGAAAGAAACGAAACTCAATTCCAAACATAAACTCCAATTTAGTAACTACAATATCATAAGAAAAGATAGACTTGATGCGAAACGGGGTGGAGGCACCGCTATATTGATAAAGAATAATTTAAAGTACAACAATTTTTCGAACAACATTACAAATTCATTTAAATGTCTGGAAACATGTATAATTCGAATACCAATGATTGCAGATAGCTGCTATTATCCGTCTGGCAACAACGATTCAAACATGAAAACGGAAATAAACAAGCTCTTTGAGTCCCTTGATATACAAAATCCCAATAACTACTACATTTTAGCCGGTGATTTGCACTCTAGACACACAGATTGGGGTAACCCCACAAAAAATACAAAAGGTAACAAACTAAAAGAATGGCTGACTGAAAACGAAGTAGAGTATAGATGTAAATTTTATGCTTTAAATTCCCCATCCTTTCCTAGAACAGGGTCGTACTTAGATGTCTGCATAGCAGATTGTCGTTTGCATATTACAACACAAAATGACACTCTCAACTGTCTTGAAAGCTTGGATTATGATAGTGATCATAATGCCCTTCAAATGTATTGTTCTATGAATAATGAACAGCAAGATTTTACATTTATCGAGGAAACTCAAATTCCTAAATACAATTATAAAAAAACAAACTGGAGAAATTTGAAAACAGAATAACAGTTAAATTACAAGAACATCATACACTTATTCCAAATAATAGAAATCTAATGAATTGAAGAGACAACACCCAAATTTAAGAAAGTTGAACCATATTACAAATTTAATATAATTATAAGAAAACTCTATTTAGAAAAAATAAAAAAGTAAAAACGACATAATAGAATGGAACACATGCTAAATGAGTCGACACTTAATACACTAAAAGTTAAATTGAAATTAATTAAAAAACTCCTTGGCGAGAATATTTCAATTATTCTCAACAGGGAAATACAGAACAAATTAACAAATCTCGATCCCGAAGATTCGAAACATATGTTTGGATAAATAAAAAATAATTTTAAAAAATTCAAACCCTTAAATCTACAAAGTATCAAAATACCATTGAACTCAGTACAATTACTGAATAATTTGGAAATAGACATAAGAAGTGTAGAGAAGGACAACTCAAATAATTATATTATACGCGATCAAGAGCAGATGTTGGATACTATTGGATCATTTTTAGAGAATGTTCACTGTTATAAGGAGTTAAATATGAGCAATAATATACATTCACAAGTTAGCAATTTCTTCCTAGGATTTTTAGAATCAAAATTAGCATTTGACAGCAGTCATACTATCGTAACAAATTTCAGCCCTGAAAAAACATCTAACCATTTAGATGAAAATCAAGCGGAAAATTATTTTATCACAAAGGATAAAATTCTGTATATATTTCAAAATCTTAGGGGAAAATTATCGTCAGGTGTAGATAACATTCCAAATATTATTCTTAAAAATATAAACAATTTAATGATTTTTGAATATTGCAATCTATTCAACAATATGTTAAATAATTCATACTTTCCCTTATCTTGGAAGAGAGCCAAAGTTGTGATATTACCAAAAAAAAAGGATAAAGATATCAGTGACCCAAAAAATCTTCGAGCTATAAGCTGTACAGGAGCGTGTCTCAAAGATATGGAAAAAGCTTTCGATACCATATGGATTCCAGGTTTGATATTCAAATTAAATGAATATAAATTTCCTTTCCACCAAATCATTCTAATTTATAACATGATAAGTGATAAAACTTTTAGATTGTTTCACCACAACCACAAGAGCAGAAAAACTTTCAAAGTAACAAATGGTCTTCAACAGGAGACTGTTAATGCGCCCATTCTTTTTAACCTGTTTATTCTAGACTTAATCAGCAAAATAGATAATATAATATCATTCGATACTATAATACATCACGCGGATGATACAGTGGAAAAAATTAATCAAAATCTACAAACTTCTTTTGATATTGTAGAAAAGTATACTGTTGATTGGAACATGAGAATAAACATAGAAAAATGTGAAACAATTTTATTTAGACTTCCAGTGGATAGATGTAATAATAATATAAAAAGATATTGGAAATCGTTTGGGATTAAATTTAATCTTAATAATTGTTCAATACCAAATAAAGAAATTGTTAAATATTTAGGTGTATATCTAGACAAATTCTTATATTTCAATAATCATGTAAATGAAATAATATTAAAAGCAAGAAATGCATTTTTTATGATTAGAAATATATTTTATTCCAGATACATAAAAACAAGAATAAAAATTATTATGTATCAATCTTTAATCAGGCCTATTATAACATATGCGTGTTCAATATGGTTTAATATTTCACTATCCTACATGGAGAAGATAAGGGTATTTGAAAAAAAATGCTTAAGGGCATGTACTAAACTTTATAGAACGTCACAAAGTGAATATGCCAAATACGTATCTAATAAAAAACTCTACAGTGTTACAAACATAATAAGAATAGATAATTTTATAATACATTTAATAAGAAATAACATTGTAAGATGTACGTACATCTTGTAAAGAAAATAATTTAATATTGGCACCGTACTACACAAATGAAGATTATATAATTAATTCCTTACTAAAAGGGTACGTTTCACCTGAGGCTTTTTTATACCTCGATAAAATAAGGATGATCCAAAATGAAAATGGCACCCCAGTATATAGCAGTTAATTGCAATAATATAGCAAATATTGATTTCAGATACAGCACCAGTACATCTTATTAAGATCTTTACATTTCGCGAATATCAAAAACCAAAAAGTATTGGTGGTTATGTTAGTAACTTCTACATCTTTCTATTTTAACCCTTGACGTTTTTATAACCTTTTGCTATTTATGTAATGTTTTTATCAAAATTTTTCATTACGAACAAACTATATAACATAGTCTTCATTTGAAGTAAGGAAAATGTAAATTTTTTTTAAAAGAAAATATATTATTAATGCTAATAATATTAGAGAGCTCGGGTTTGGGACTAAGTATATATCTAATTAATATTATTATTGTTAACTATTGTTTATTATAGTTAAGTATTAATAAAGAATTTGTGTAAATAAACGTTTAAAAAAAAAAAACCGATTTTAAACTTTCGAACAATTTTTGGTCAACACTGGATCTAAAACTTTAGCGCGCAAAATTTCGGTTAAATCGAAAAATGCTTTCTGGACGCGCATGTAACAATTGTAAAAATTATAAAAAAAAATTATTTTTCACAAAAATTTCAATCTATAATATTAATAGGCTAGGCGATTCTTGTGACTGATGTTTTGTTCTACCGTTTTATTCCGATTTTGACCAAACGTTTATTATTTGAAAGGTATATCTTTTTAGCCGATTTGCAGATTTACAGATTTTTTAATTTTTTTCTTTATTTTGAGTAAATTGCATTTAAAATTGCTACTAACACATACATAAAATTATACAGTGCTATTTGTGTGTCTATTAAATTTGTTAATGTGTGTGTAATAAAAATGAGTTTGTTTTTGTGTTGATTTCTGAATTGGCTATAATTGATTAGCATAATTTTAAGGTCTTTATTTAATAAAAAAAATAAAATTTCCTAGAATTTGCGCTCGAATTTCGAGAGCTGGCATCTGCTAGTACTAATAATTGCGTCTCAATTAAATTAAGCAATAAACCGTAATCAAGAGTAAATTATCTTTCTAATAAAACAAGAAAATCTATTATCGGTTGAAAAACAGCCAAGTTCCCCAGGCAATAAATACGCCGCAGACCACTTGAGCTCACATTTTTAAAGACATTGAAGTAATTTACAACAATAAAATTTTTGCATTCTCCTGATCCCAAACTCATCTTATGTAAAGTATGTTACTTATCGTCTATTGTTATGCCATTCTAAATTAATGTCAAAACGGTACGTATTTTTTTTAGCACTATTTCAAAATCTCCAATTTTACTTTTTAAAAAATTTTGTTCAAGCTATTTGCCGAAAACAACGAATAGACCTTAAGGTCTTATTAACAAAATATATCTGACTAAAAATGCCAAATATTGTAGGTATCCTGTTCTTAATTTGGCTAGGGCAGCGATTTTATTTCAGCGGATTTGAAGAAAAATACTTTTTCAACTTTTACGCTATATCTTTTTGGTGTCTTTTGTCAAAATATTATACTACTTGATATAAGTTCTCAATCTGGTAAATTAATATTAAATTTAAGGAGATTTACATTTTTTTTTTAAATAAATATCGAAATAATATATATTTGTGCAAGTATGTCGATAAAACTTGTTGATAATGTTTTAATAATTCTAAAAAATATATTTTGGACTTATTTTCTGAAATTAACCCGTACCCCACGGGTACGGACTCTTTATGAAAATCTATAAATAATTTATTCATCAGGATTTTTTTTAACTAAAACAAATTTAATGTATTCATAAAATTCCTCAAATTTATTCATTATTTTATGAAAATATATTATATTAAAATATATAAATCTATATTAGTTTTAATATTTGATAGAGTTTAAAAAAAAATTGTATATCGAGGGCTTATATTCAAAAAGTGCTATCTGCATCAATAATTATTTTAAAGAGAGCGTGTATATATTAATAAGATCTGAAAGTATTTGTCGATCGTACTAATCATTTATGGTATCAAAATTGATATTATATTTGACAGTTTGAAATCAAAAATTAATATTGCTGTCAAATGTAGATAGCACTTTTTGAATACAAGCCCTCAATATAACTTTATATGGATATAATTCTGAAAAAAAATTTAAACTAGGACACATTTTGGGACACGTATATGTATATGAATAAATAAATGTATAAAATAAATTAAAAAAAAAAAAAATAATCTTATAAATCGTAATCTTTTTGTAGAGATTGTAAATTTGCATTTTTCGAATACTGTTGTTAAATGAAAAAAAAAATAAAAAAATTAACAAAATTTTTGATTTCAAACTGTTCTCTGATATAACTGTCAAAATTGAAATTCCAAAAAAAAATCGCTGTCACCCTAATATACCTATATACATTTATACTACATGGAGTGGAAACTCCTTGGCTTTACATATAGATGGCGTGACAAGTACCATTTTTTTATTTATTCAGTAGGGCCAATTGTTAGGAAAATTTTGTCAAAATTTCATGACATTTCATTAATTTGAAAAAAGTTACCGTTATAAACATGATGCTGCTTTTAAAGTTTGAGAAAAAAAAAATGATTTGCAAAGAGTTTCGTCTTTTGATTAAACATTGTTTTGTGGTGGGAAAAAATACTGCCCAAGCCAAAGAATGGATTTGTAAACATTATGGTGTATCTTCGACGACTTATTCAATGTTTAAAATATGGTATTCCGAATCTAAACGTGATCCTACGAGCACAAATGATGAAGATCATCCTGGTCGTCCAAATGAGGCAGTTACCGAAGAACCATAGGAGAAGTATATCAGGTTGAATTGGATAATCGAAAGATTAAAGTGAGATTGGTGGTATCATAAAGATTTCAACAGAGTGGCTTTGATATATATTACAAGATTATATACCGCGATTTTTAACAGCTGAACAAAAACTGTAACGTTTTCATGATTCAAAGGATGCTTTAAAGATGTCTGCAGTAAATTCAACTGAATTTTTACATCGATTTATAAAAATGGATGAGACATGGATTCATTACTATACACCAAAGTCCAATAGACAGTCTACGGAATGGTTACAAGAGTGTGAAGGCCGACCAAAGCGGCCAAAGCCTTAAAAATCAGCTGGGAAGATAATGGCCAGAGTTTTTTGGAATGCACGTGGTATAATATTTATTGAGGATGGAAAAACAATAACTAGCAAGTACTGTGTTAAGTTACTGGACAGATTGGATGAAGAAATTAAGATAAAACAACCCCACTTTAATAAGAAAAAAATATTGTACCATCATCACAATGCACCGGCGCATTCATCTGCTTTGGCTTCAGAAAAATTTAAGTCTTTATATTACGATATGGCCCCCAGCGATTATTATTTGTTCCCAAACTTGATAAGATGGCTCCAGGGAAAGAGATTTTTCACAAATGAAGAAGTCGTATTGGAGACGGAAGCCTATTTTGAAGAGTTTGACAAATTGTATTTTTTCAAGGGTATCAAGATGTTAGAGAATTGTTGGAAGATGAAAAATTCACTTAACGGAGATTACGTTGAAGTATGAAATTGGTTTCAAAGCCAAAAAAACTGGTTTTGCCACGGAGTTTTCACTTCATGTAGTATGTGTTACAAAACTGCTTAAGATTCAATGGACGATGATAGTGTCTTTCAGGCAGAGATTCCTGTAATCAGGGAAGCTTTTATACTCACATAAGATTGAGGGAAATGTAGGCATCTTTCCTCATATTACATCTTCTATTATGGTTGGGCAGTGCAAGGAGCAACAGTCAAAACCAAGCCGCCTTTCCGAGATTACTCTTGTATGGGGATTTTTACGGTAATGAACATTCACACGAACTGGTAAGAACAGGTTCTGCTCTTGATGCTTCTTCTGCGGTATCAGTCGCAACACGAGTGGAAATTAGATGGAGGAATATTGATACATGCAGGACTGCAAGACAGACGTGACCTGACTGTGACTTAAGATGGACTCAATCTCTCCACAGTAGGAGTAGAACGGAGATATCAGGGCTTACGGCCATATTGGTGGGTCGTTGGTAGATCAACAGACTAACGAAGACTCGGACTTCAGCACATTGATCACTGGATAAGAGGGAAGCTGCGAATGGGAAGCTTTAGGCATTATCAGGTGGCGAACATTAGGTAGAAACCTACTGGATGATCTATTTGCGATATCGGACTTAGATCTGACTATTCTTAACCGCTATTTTAATTTTACAGGTTGGATCTAGTAGTTTTGAATTATTCCTTTCGAGTGGTGTGGTTATTCAAAAGGGAATTACTTTATTTTACTTCTTGATTTCACAGACGGTGAATTGCCCCTTAAATCAAATGACCAACGCTGTATTGATGTTTGCAAGAGTAACTAAATATTTTCTCCAATATTTCTTTAAACACAATATTGTTTTAATCAACAATCTTAGAAATGATATGAAACTTTGCAATTTAAATGGATTGAAAGTTAACAAATTTACAATATTTTATACAAAAAAGTAAATTCACAAAATTCAATGTTGGTAGAATTTCAAATAGGCATTCACTACTACACCGTTGTGGGAGACTTCTCTCGCTTCAGAAAAAGTCTTTGCCCAAAGAAATTGAACTCTAACATATCGGACAGCCTTCCTTGTGATTATTTGTTCGAATTTGTGGTCCAGTAAGTGTTTTTAGTTCTTCTTGGATTTTGGTGTCCTTCAGTTTAAGGAATACTTATTCCAAGCATTGTTTATAATTAATGTTCAACATTTGGTTTCTTCTATAAAATTTTTGGCCAACTATGCATCGAGCAGGATAAACGACTTCACCAACGTATATCAGGAATCGAAGAGATTTAAATCGATAAGACCAATCAGAATTGAATGACAAACCTCTGTATACCTTCTGCACAGTGGTGTGGAGGGTATAAAAAATCATGTGAGTTCGATCACAGGGGAGATGTGCAAGCATCTAGTAATTAAAGTTTTTTTTTATGACACTTTTTTAAAATCAAACAGGAAGCGTCATCTATGTACCACTTAAAGCAATCAACTGCAGGGGCTCTGCTAATATAAAAATATTTATTATTATTTTAACCGGTTAATTTAAAATTTTTCGTTTTTACCTATATTTTTTGTTAGTATTCCGGCTAATGGTCAATAAAACTATAGATAAAACACTGGTCGAACATCAAATTTAAAAACTTAAATTTTTCGCTTTTAATTTTTCATTTCTAATTTTTCGTTTTTCATTTTTTATTTTTCTTTTTTCATTTTTTATTTTTGACGCATAATTTTTGCTTTCAATTTTTCATTTTCTATTTTTCATATTTAATTTTTTATTTCTCATTTTGCATTGTTTATTTTTCATTTTTTAGTTTTGATTTTTAATTTTTTACTTCTCATTTTTTATTTTTCACTTTTAAGTTTCCATTTTTCATTTTAATTTTTCATTCTTTATTCTTTATTCTTTTTCATTTTTATTTTTAATTTTTAATTTTGCATTTTTTAAATTTCATTTTTAATTTTTAATTTTTCATTTTTTATTTTTAATTTCTTAGTTTTCATTTTTCATTTTTGATTTTTTAGTTTTCATATTAAATTTTTATTTTTAATTTTAATTTTTTATTTTAATTTTTCATTTCTAATTTTTCTTTTTTCATATTTTATCTTTCATTTTTCATTTTTTATTTTTCATTTTTCATTTTAATTTTTCACTTTTCATTTTTATTTTTAATTTTTTTGTTTTTCATTTTTCATTTTTCATTTTTCATTTTTCATTTTTCGTTTTTCATTTTTTAGTTTTCATTTTTCATTTTTTATTTTTAATTTTTTTAATTTTCATTTTTATTTGTAATTTTTTATTTATCAGTTTTTATTTTTCATTTTTAATTTCATATTTTTAATTTGAAATTTTTCATTTTTTATGTTTGATTTTTTAGTTTTCATTTTTCATTTTCATTTCATATTTCATTTTTATTTTTAATTTTTTATTTTTCATTTTTAATTTTTCTTTTTTCTTTTTTTATTTGGAATTTTTTATTTTTTATTTTTCATTTTTAGTTTTTATTTTACATTTTTCATTTTTTATTTTTTATTTTTCATTTTTTATTTTTAATTTTTTAGTTTTCAGTTTTCATTTTAATTTTCCATCTTTAATTTTTCATTTTTACTTTTAACTTTTCATTTCGCATTTTTTAAAATTTTATTTTTCATTTTTTATTTTTAATTTTTAATTTTTAATTTTTAATTTTTAATTTTTTAGTTTTCATTTTTCATTTTTGATTTTTTAGTTTTCATTTTTAATTTTTCATTTTTATTTTTAATTTTTTACTCTTAATTTTTCATTTTTTAGTTTTCATTTTCCATTTTTTACTTTTCATTTTTTTATTTTTCATTTTTATTTGTAATTTTTTATTTATCAGTTTTTATTTTTCATGTTTAATTTCTTATTTTTAATTTGAAATTTTTAATATTTTATGTTTGATTTTTTAGTTTTCATTTTTCATTTTTAATTTTTATTTGCATTTCATATTTCATTTTTATTTTTAATTTTTTATTTTTAATTTTTCATTTTCATTTTTATTTGTAATTCTTTATTTTTCATTTTTAGTTTTTATTTTTCATTTTTAATTTTTTATTTTTTATTTTTTATTTTTAATTTTTTATTTTTCATTTTTTAGTTTTCAGTTTTCATTTTAATTTTCCATCTTTTATTTTTCATTTTTACTTTTAACTTTTCATTTCGCATTTTTTTAAAATTTTATTTTTCATTTTTTATTTTTAATTTTTAATTTTTTAGTTTTCATTTTTCATTTTTGATTTTTTAGTTTTCATTTTTAATTTTTAATTTTTCATTGTAATTTTTAATTTTTTATTCTTTATTTTTCATTTTTTAGTTTTTGTTTTCCATTTTTTATTTTTAATTTTTAATTTTTTATTCTTTATTTTTAATGTTTCCTTTCTCATTTTTTTTCATTATTCATTTTTCATTATTCATTTTTCTTTTTCATGTTTCATTTTTTCTTTTTCATTTTTATTTTTTTTTTAATTTTCATTTTCCATTTTTCATTTTTAACTTTTTATTTTTCATTTTTTATTTTTCATTATTCATTTTTTATTTTTCATTTTTTATTTTTCATTTTTTATTTTTAGTTTTCAGTTTTCATTTTAATTTTCCATCTTTTATTTTTCATTTTTATTTTTAACTTTTCATTTCGCATTTTTTAAAATTTTATTTTTCATTTTTTATTTTAAATTTTTAATTTTTAATTTTTTAGTTTTCATTTTTCATTTTTGATTTTTTAGTTTTAATTTTTTTGTTTTCATTTTTAATTTTTAATTTTTCATTTTTATTTTTAATTTTTTATTCTTAATTTTTCATTTTTTAGTTTTCATTTTCCATTTTTTATTTTTAATTTTTAATTTTTTATTCTTTATTTTTAATTTTTCCTTTCTCATTTTTTTTTTCATTATTCATTTTTCATTATTCATTTTTCTTTTTAATTTTTAATTTTTCATTTTTTCTTTTTCATTTTTATTTTTTTTTTTTATTTTTCTTTTTCCATTTTTCATTTTTAACTTTTTATTTTTCATTTTTTATTTTTTATTTTTCATTTTCATTTTTTATTTTTCAATTTTCGTTTTTCATGTTTAATTTTTTAGTTTCCATTAATTATTTTTAAGTTTAATTTTTTTGTTTTTGATTGCTTTTTTCATTTTTTATTTGTAATTTTTTTATTTTTCATTTTCAAACAGGTTATTACATGTCATAATTTTTTCACCAACACAATCATAGGTCACACCGATTTTGTCTTACGCGTTACATTTTAACGTGTTTTTGTGATTGTAGTGTGAAATATAAATTTACCCCCCTGCGCGTATAAATATTTACACATCAAAAATATGACCAGTTAAAAAATTGTTTATAAATTCTTGATACAAACTCCGTAAAGTGTAAATAATTTAATTCTGTTATAAGGTACAACCTCCACTACGTTATTTAAAAATTTGAATAATGCTTTTTGATCGAAATTCCCTTGACTAATAATACAAAGACTAAAACTAATCATCGTTTAGATGTCTTTACATCGCATAAACAAATCAGTTTTACAGCTTCTCTTTTTGTATTTCAAATTAATTTAAAATTCTCTAATTAGAAAATGTTGTTTTTTCTATTCATATTAAGTACCAACCAAATACACATACTGTGACACAGGAATTCGGTTGTCTTAATTTGAATTAGTTCTGACGGTTGCTACACATTACATAGACACAAGCAAATTTGTTCTGTATGCATCTTAATAATAATGTTGTCATTTTCAATTACTTTCGTATTCAGCGCTCAATAAAATTCATTTTATTAACTGTCATTTAAAATTCACATCCAGCATTTTATCTTTATCTAACAAAAGAGGGGCTCATCCAGCAAACAAGTAATGGCAACTGATAGATCAGACATAAAAAAGCTAATAAAATGTATAATCTACGAGATATACAGTGTGCGACAAAACATATGCACGAACTTGTGGTAAATGTGATATGTTAATACGATATGTCTTATTAGCAATGAGAAACATATTTCGTTTACTACAAATTTGTTATCAAAATAAAAAAAAAGGAACATTTATTCTTCAGTTTATTCAATAAAAATTTTAATTTCACCAATTTCTACAGTGGCGGATTTCTAAATAGGCTAGCTAGACTGTAGCCTACGGCGGTAAATTTTTGTAGGCGGCAGATTTTTGTAAGCGGAAAATTTTTAAAATATACAAATTTTTCAAAAGAGAAATTGTTTTGTGGCGGCGAGAATTACCGATACCGAAATACCGATACCGAATAACGCATGCAGCATTACCGCTATCCATTTTTTTTAGAATATAAAATGCCACATGTATGTACGTAGAAATAATTGTTTTGAATTTTTATAATTCATCTTAGTAGGCGTGAAAATAATCGTTTGTGATTTTAACGTTGTTTGTTGTTTTGAATTTTTATAATTCCTCTTAGTGGGCGTGAAAATAAATATCATGTAGTAATGGTAGCAAAATGATTTCTCTATTATTTGTTTTGTTTTATGAATGTCAGAAATTCGTGTCTCGTCAATCTGTATATACATTCCTGCGACAGTAAGTGCAATTTAATTATATAATAGTATTATAGCTAGATTATACTGCAGTAAATAATAATACATATCAAGTGTATTAATTTTAGGCTTACCGTTTTATAAACAAAAGCCTCAAAAAGGTAAATATGCTTTTCATTTATGTTTAATTGAAAATAAAATCAAATATTTTAAGCCATGGAGATGAGCAATCATATTTTTGAATAAAATTGCCAAGGAAGCCAAGACTAAACTTCAGTCTGGTACTATTTTCTACGTGAACGAAGTGGAAAACTGGGTAGGTGTAATAAATGCATGACACACAGACTTTGGTCGAAGCACAAGTGGGATGCACACACATCTCAAAACTATTCCATGAAATAATGCGTTAACGCGAATACTCATTGTACCTCAAATATGAATAAAAATGTTGGAAGAATTACAAACTATTTTAAAACTGAAGAAGATAATACATTGCCTGCTGTTTTAGCTCGAATGAGAGCTAAAGATGGTTTACCTTTTAGAATTTTTTGTACTTCCATTGATTTAAGACGAGCATTAACTGCAAGAGGACTTGGTGAAATTCCTACATCGGCAACTTCTATTCAATCAATAGTAATGAATTACTGCAAAAAAATTAGAATACAGGTGAAAAATGAACTGCTTTCTAGGAAAGTCAGTGGAGATAAGTTCAGCATTACATTCGATGAATGGACGTCAATCAGAAATCGACGTTATATCAACATAAATGTCCATTGTGACAAAAGCTTCTGGAATCTTGGGTTGAGTCGTATTTTAGGGTCTATGCCAGCAGATAAAAGCATTGAGCTAGTAGATAAAAAACTACAAGATCACGGTATTTCACTACATGAAGACATTATCGCGCTAACTACGGATGGCGCTTCTATAAAGAAAAAAGTGGGTATGCTTGTGAATGCAGATCATCAACAATGTCTGTTACATGGTATACAACTAGCGGTTTTAGCGTGCTTTATCAGCAGAATATATCTGATGAACGAGAATTATTTCCCTGCAAAAATGACACAGATAACGAAGATGAAACTGATAGCGAAGATGCTGATGGTTATGATGGTATGCTATTAGTCGAAGAGAATGTATGTAAGAAGAACGTCCCTAACAGAACTTTAAGTTCTGAAATATATGCAATAATTATAAAGATTCGGGGGTTAGTTAAAATGTTTCGCCATTCGCCAACAGAAAATGATGCAACATTACAAAAATATGTTAAGGAAGAATTTGGTAAAGAGCTGATGTTGAAAGATTGCGTTAGAAAAGCTCTTATTGATTTAGATATTAATTCTTGTATTCTGGAAAATGAATTCCAGCTACTCTCAACAATAATATCAGCTTTAACCCCTATTAAGGTTGCAGTTGACAGTTTGTGCTGCGCAGATTCAAATCTCTATAAAGCAGATATTACCTTAAAATTCATGTTGGATGAGCTTGCACAACAAAAACATCACTAAGTATTGCATTGAAAACTACATTAAAATGCAGAATTTTTGAAAGGTGTACGCATTTTTCAGATGTATTACACTATTTGTACAATCCATCCAACCATGAACACGACAATTACGGAATATTTAACCAAATAAGCAAAACAGCCATAATACAAATAATTGCTAAGTTGGTTGAACGTTTGGTAGATCAAACCATAAACATAGACGGAGCAGTGCAAGTGGCTGATAAATTCGACGATGATGTAGAACTGGTAAATATTGAACCAAATCTCCTATTCAGGACAAAACTCAACAAAATAAGCGCGACAATGAGATAAATTCGAAAAAATCAGCTAAGGATCTCACCAAAGTTATACGAAGGGAAATCACATATTTCGAATCTGAAAACAAAAAACGAAGATATTTGCAAAATGTGTATAATTTCCTTATGACCGTTCGTCCTACAAGTGTGGAATCTGAATGCGTTTTCTGCACCACAATTATTCTGCATGAAAATAAGATCACGGCTTTTGGATGAAACCATCGATAATTTATGTTTTCTGCGAGCATATTTGAATTCACAAACAGTAGGAATTGAAAAAAATAGGGTACTTTATCTGTGTATAAATTACTGTATATATTTAATTTTTAATTGTTTTGTTTTATTTTTATTATAGAACTATTTTTTTATTTTATTAATAACTATATTAAATAAACAATGAATTGGATTGAATACCACAATATAATGGGAAAAATTTATTTATTCTTGGTGCTTTGCATTTAGATATTTATATTCCATAAATAATACCGAAAATACCGATAATACCGGTAATACCGGTATCGATATTTCCGTAATACGAAAATACCGAGAGGCTTTCGGTATTGGAATCACTAGCGAGAATAAAGTGTAAATTTGAAAGATATTTTGCACATACTACAATTATTTCTTTACTTCATAGATCGAATACGTACAAATAGAAATGGCAGATGGTAGGAAACGTTTAGGCGGATGGGAATACAAAAAGAAATAAGAGGAAAACCAAAAAAAACAAAAAGAAACTTTGGATAAAACAAAAAAAAATTCATTTTTTTCACCAAAATTGTTCCGCAATCACCTATTCCTATTGAAGAGCCTGAAGATCTTGCTGTACCTACTACATCAAAAGAAACAGATCTTTTGTCATATCTGCTTTGTATGAAAATGAAAATGCTACAGTTAATCATGTTGAACGAGAAGAAAATCTTTGATTGCTCTGAGGGAAAGGATTTCAATTAACAATTTGATTAATTTATTAAATGCCGAAAGTGACCTAGAAAAAATTATTGGACGCAAGTTCTACAACGCGTTGGTACAGTCGTCAAAAAGTTATCAAGTCGTGGTCTTCTCTTAAGATGTTCTAATGAAGTTGTAGGTTCATGTCATAATAGTAACTTTTTAATGGCCGAATTAGATCCATTCTTAAAGGAACATCTCAGAAAATTTGGTAGACCGGGTAGCGTTAAACGTACGTACGAAGAAATAGTTCATCTTCAGAAGTGCACAGAAGTAATATCTGCCAAAATAAAACGGGCGAAATATTTTTCTATAATTGTTGATTCTACACCAGACATCGCGCATGTATATCAGTTCTGAGATATGTAAAAGAATATGGAAAACCAACAGAGGTATTCCTAACTTTTGTTCCAAATACTGGACACAAATCTGAAGAAATGTACACAGCAAAAACTAACACCCTGGTATCCTTAAACATTAATTTAAAAAATTTTAATGGTCAGTGGTACGATAATACTGCAAACATGTCAGGCGGTTATACAGGTCTCCAAGCCAGAATTAAAAATACCAACAACTTTACGGAATTTATACCATGTGCCGCCCATTCACTTAATTTAGTTGGAACTGCGGCGGCTAGTTGTTGTAATGAATCCACCAACTATTTGTTATTTTTGCAAGCAATTTATAATTTTTTTTGGCATCAGCGATGCGTTGGGAAAAACTGCAAAACAGCAATGTACACATAACACCAAAGAGGATCTCAACTACGAGATGGTCATGCAGAGATGATGCCTGCAAATGTTTATGAATATCTTGGAAAGAAATTCATGATATTCTAAAATCAATTTCAAACAACAGTTCTAAGAAAACGATTACAAACACAGAAGCAGCTGGGTTATGTAAGAAATTGACAAAATATGAAACTGCGTTCATGACTGTTTTTTGGGGTAGTAGTTTAAATCGTATCAACGTAGTGAGTAAAAAACAACAATAAGAAGATGCAGACATTGGATTGGTTATCGATTTATACAAATCATTAATTTCAATTATTTCATCTTCTCGCGAGAACTTTACAAAGTATGAAGATGAGGCCAAGGCGCTGGTTGGTACTCAAAACTACACTGCAAGCGAAAAAGCGAACCAAAAAAGAAAGCAACATTTTGATGAAGCCAACGATGATGAAGACCTGTTTTGTGCTCAGGATAGTTTTAAATTAAACGTATCGATCAATTAATCTCAGAAGTAAACGGTCGAAAATGTGCGTACGACACACAGTGGACCATTTGACGAGAAGGCGGTCAAAAATCTATAACTTTTGATTGGATTGGAATTTTGATATGCGGTTTTTTTTTGTTTCGTAGGTGAGACTTAGCCTTTAAGTTTTGCTATAAAACGTAATTCTCGACCGAAAATAAAAAAAGTTACGGAGGGTTTAAAATACATTTTCATTTGCAGTTGAATTTTAGTACAAAAGGAAGTGTTAAAAGGTTTTTTTTTTAATAAAATGTCTTATTTTTTCAGTTAATTTTACAACTAATACTTTTTAACAATTTTTTAAGTTAATTTTTTCAGAAAATGCCAAACTTTGGCCCCCGTAAACTTTTTAGTCCTAATGTGCACAAGGGCCAAAGGTTGTTTTTTTTTTTGAAAGATCCTGAGTTAAAATATAATTTATTAAGCAGCGAACGTAAAAGTTACCTTATATTGGTTCAAGATCGAGAAGTTTCAATGAAAAACTCGTATGTTTTTGCTTTAGTTAATTTTTTTTTATTGTCTTTTTAAATATTTCTATATAATTTTTATGGTAAATTTATGATATATAACAATTTTTATTGTAAATTTACAAAATATATAAATTTTTAAATCAAGAAAATTTTTTAACTATATAAAAAAAAGTGTACCTTATTGTTAGTGTAATGAAAAAGTACTTTAAATCAACCAATTTTAGTAAAAATTTTTTCTAAATAGCCCTGATTTTCATCTTCTAGAAGTTGTTTAGCTTCTTCGTCTAATTCAATAGAGGTAGTTTTCTATTTTTGACGAATGTTGGACATATATGGATCTGAAGTGCACAACAAAATAGTGATAAGGGGTTCATTAGTACAACATCTGGACATTTTCCTTGTGTTGTGCTCGCGAAAGAATCTGTAGTCTTTGTTCCTTTTTTCTTGCGCTTCTTCAGATAGATCTCCTATTGGTAGCGTATTGTTTTGAATTATTTGTTCCCCATTGTACAAAATTTTATGAACTGTGGATGGCATATATCTCCAGGAGTATTTTTCATTATAAAGTATAGCTGTTTTATTGGCGTACTCTCCAAATTTTTTTGCATTTATCTTTCTGCTGCATGCTAGAACTATGATGTAATATGATTTTGAATCGTCTTATTAATTCATGATCTACACCTGTGATAGATGCTGTAGTTTCCGGATCGGAAAAAAATCTCCCTGCAGTATTTCCATCATTTGTGTTTCCTTCCCCTTGTTTTGGTTGGTCGATTACGAGGCCTAGCTGTAGATATTTTTGTTGAATTTGTTTTTTTTTTTGCTTTCTTTTTTCTTCATTTTCTTTGTTTTTTCTCACTGTTTCGCCTAACGGACCAAATTCCAAATCATAACCCAATTTAAGAATATGCTCCATGAAACGCATTCTAGCATGAAGAGGGGACATTCCAAATTCGTAGGCTTCCTTAAAACTATCGTCTTCTGGTGGGGGTTGACTTGATGTCTTTTGGCATATAATGCAGCTTGACGTTGACTTTGTTCCAGTTAAAGCTTGTGCACCTTTTCCATCAATCATTGTGAGACACATTTTAAAATGTACTTCAATGTCTTGGCCATCAAATTTAAATATTACTGGTTGAAGTTCCTTAATTTGATCTTTTATTTTTTGAACTTCTTCAGTTATGACATCTTTGGTTTCTTTTTGAATGCACATTTTATTGGTCTGCAATATTTTGTTGAAGAAGGAATTTCATTTTTCCATATATCAATTTCTGTTGCTCTACTAGTTGACAGCTCTAAGACGCTATACCTTTTTGTTATGCGCAATGGAAAGAAAGATACCATAAATAAATTAGCATCTGATGAATTTTCGGCATTAAATTGCTTGTATTGTTTCTGACCAGAGGATCCATAACATTCCCATTTAGAGATCTTGCAATTTTATTTCTGCTGATGTTGAAGTGACACTAATAGCAGATTGTCAAGGTAAGCATTCTTTTTTGGCAGAAGCTAAATCTCGATACTCTGGAAAAATCCCACAATTCTTTTCATTATTTCGCTTCCGCAATTCCTTATATTACTTTTTGTTCAACTTCAAATCCAAAAATAGGGCGAACATTTCTTCTGGAGTAAATTTCTTATCTCTAATTGGTGTGGGAATGCTTTTCAAAATCCTCTTTGTGCGTCTTGGGCTCGCTTCTACTATTTTTTCAGTTATTTCAATTTTGTTTTTCTTATTTTGGGTTGGTTGAATTTGGTGCAAAAATGAATCCTTAATAATTCTTTGGTTTTGCTGGTCCAACTTTTTTTCCACTTTCGTTGGCAGTTGTAGGTCCACTCTTAAAAATAAGTTCCTTTATTAACCAGTCTTGGTAACGTTTGTACATCTTTGCCTTGCTATGAGAGCATTCAATCTACCGTCTTTTCAAATTCGATGCAAAATAGGATTTTTCCGTTGTGCATTTCAATGTCTTCTAGGTTACAATTCTTAAAGAAGTCGTTGCTCACTATGTGCAAAATTACATCGTCTACATCATTTCGTTGAAAATAAATATCTGCCAGATCTCTGTAACAGTACTTAGCCATTGCACAAATTGTAATGAATAATAATTGTGGAAACATTATTATAAATACTCTTTCTTGCAATTATGTAAAATAAAAATTTTTATCTTTTATTAGCACTTTTAGAAGCATAAAAAACCCACACCCTAACCTAAATTTCTTATCTCTAATTGGTGTGGGAATGCTTTTCAAAATCCTCTTTGTGCGTCTTGGGCTCGCTTCTACTATTTTTTCAGTTATTTCAATTTTGTTTTTCTTATTTTGGGTTGGTTGAATTTGGTGCAAAAATGAATCCTTAATAATTCTTTGGTTTTGCTGGTCCACCTTTTTTTCCACTTTCGTTGGCAGTTGTAGGTCCACTCTTAAAAATAAGTTCCTTTATTAACCAGTCTTGGTAACGTTTGTACATCTTTGCCTTGCTATGAGAGCATTCAATCTACCGTCTTTTCAAATTCGATGCAAAATAGGATTTTTCCGTTGTGCATTTCAATGTCTTCTAGGTTACAATTCTTAAAGAAGTCGTTGCTCACTATGTGCAAAATTACATCGTCTACATCATTTCGTTGAAAATAAATATCTGCCAGATCTCTGTAACAGTACTTAGCCATTGCACAAATTGTAATGAATAATAATTGTGGAAACATTATTATAAATACTCTTTCTTGCAATTATGTAAAATAAAAATTTTTATCTTTTATTAGCACTTTTAGAAGCATAAAAAACCCACACCCTAACCCCTTTTAAAAGGTGAAGCATACCTGCACATATCTTAAAGGGCTATATCTTAATAGTTTTTTTTTTTACCATTTACCTGTTATTTAAATTGTTTCCCATTTTGTCAGTTATTTAAACTATATAACTCTAATTCAGACTATTAATGTTTTTGAAAGATACCTATGTAAATGTACCTGTAACAATTAAGCGCATTATATCTCAACCCTTTTTTATAAGTATATAACAACTCCTGACAACTCTACCGACACGCAAAAAAATACACCGCGGTGCACCGGTATGACCAACTTTTGTATTCATAACACTCAGACGGACGGACGGACATCGTTTAATCGACTCAGAAAGTGTTTTTGAGTCGATCCGTATAATAAAAGATGGATAAAGGTCCAATATTTTTGGCAGTTACAAACATCACCTCAAACTTAATATATCCTAACCATATAGTGGACAACTTTTATATTCATAAATTTTGCAGAAAATATCTAACCTTGGGTCTGAAAAATTGTTCTGATTTTCGGAAAATTTTGACCTTTTTTAAAAATTTTTTTTTTTAATTTCGGAATGACTCAGTGATTTTACATTTTTAACATTAATAGTATGGAAGCCACAGAACTATACAAAATTTATTTCACTTCAAAATCTTTTAAATCAAAAAAGTTGCAGTCATTCAAAAATAAAAATTTACAAAGAAATTTTTAATTTTAGCAAAATACTGAGAAAGCCCATTTTCGAAGACCCTGTTCGCTGTGATATAGTTGAGATAGAGTCGCAATTTTTTGGCTCCCGAGGTTTACTAGTATTTACTTTCAAATGAATAACATAACTTTAAAATCGGTAACAAAAAAAAAAAAAATGATTTTTGGCCGCCTTCTCAAAATATGGTCCACTGTGCGACAGAGTGTTCGAAATTTTTTACGCCTTGTTTAAATTTCGCGAACTTTCTGATCGGGAAATAAAAAATGAGGCAATTAAATTATGTGAAGTTTATTCACAAGATGTCGCAGATGATTTAGTTGAAGAGATTTTGCACATCAGAGTTTTTGGCATTAGATGATAAAAAAAAAAACATATAAATATCATCAATATGCTCAATTGGATTAGGGATCAAAATCTGCTTGATATTTTTTCAAATATTGATATTATTTTAAGAATATACAAATTAACGGCTGTCACCAATTGTTCATTGGAACGTTTGTTCTCATATTTAAAACAAATTAAAACATATTTACCCTCAACGATGTCAGTTTTATCAATTGAATCTGATATTGCAAATTCGAACTATTTCCCGAGGAGCAACTGGGGCTGAGCTTGGTTGTTATCGTTCTATGAGGAAGCCACTGATATCAGAGAAAAACAGTTTCTGGCTAGCATTAATCTTGCTAGAGAACACATGAACTGGAACTAGAATACTATTGGCGAATAGTGTTGCCGAAAAGTTAAAAATTTAAATGGTCACAAAATTTGCCTATACCCACACACGACTAAACGCTTTGGGGATTTTACTACATTAATCTAATATAATCTTTCGGTATAAGAATCATCCACCCCCCAAGAGCATGGTTATTGTATAGTAAAGGTTTCCATTGTTTTGTCAACAGCATAAAAATGAATAATTTTAAATTTTGTTATTTTTTTTGATGTTATGTTAATATTTCTTGTTTCTTAAATAAAACATACAGATGTATCAATTTATAAAAGAGTTTTTAATTTTATGATAAAATTTGACTGTTGAAGTCGTCAAAATTATATTTTGATAAAAGTTTCCATCGTATTGTTACTCATAGTATATATCTTATTTTTTGAAATATTATTATGATTTAAATATGTAATTGACAAATTGGGCTTACATCGTAGCGGGTCTACACAGCTAGTATCATATAACTGGGAAAGCTTTGACAATTTATACGAGTCCATCATATATTAATGTGAATAGAATAGTCAGATAAAAAATGGGCGGGGATAGAATTAGTGGGTGTGGAACCTCCCATACAAAAAAATATGAAGTACCATGAAAGCGACAGTCTTGAAACATTTGACAATTACCAATGTGTACATTTATTACCAAAATCAAAAATCGGCAAAACCGAAAACGCGAAACCAAAAATCGTCAAAATCAAAAATCAGAAAAATCAAAAATTGTTAAAATCAAAAATCGCTAAAATAAAAAATTGCTACATGATAATTTAAATTCAAGGAAAATTGTTAAGTGTTGCCGGATTTAAATTGGAAAATCCATGTTTTTTCATGGGCATGAGTTGGAACGCCGTAAATTTTGATAATTTTTGTACGGTATGAATAAACAAAAAAAATGATGCATTGATTTAAAAAAAAAATAAAACAACAAGTAATAGTGTTAAATTCGAATGTGCCGAATTTTTTCATACTCTCCACGTGCGTCTTAAACTCAATATTACACCCAATGTTGAGTACGACGACTTTTTTAAAACTGTTGCCGACACTGAAACGTTAATTCCGAATAGCAATTAAATTAATTGTTTTTCTTTTTGATTATGTCTCTTATAGAAAGAATTAATTACTATATGATTACAAGAATAGAAATCCTAAGTACTTCATAGCCAAAGATTGATCCCTATTAGAATAATTTGAGAGTTTAGAAGTTATACGATAATTCAAATAAGAAAAAAAAAAATCAAACGATTCTTGGCTAGAAATTAAAAATATAAAAAATAAACAAATTTTAAAATATTTTTATCTGAATTATATAGTAATATGTTAATTTAAGGATACATTTAATACAATAAAATAAATAATAAAAACAGGTAAGAAACTAAAGACAAAAATTAAATCTTAAAAATTAATTTTTTTTTATTTTTATTTTTAATTTTTCGTTTTTCATTTTCCACTTTTCATTTTTCATTTTACATTTTTAATTTTTCATTTTCCATTTTTCTTTTTTTATTTTTCATTTCTCATTTTCCATTTTTCATTTTTAATTTTTCATTTTTAATTTTTCATTTTTAATTTTTCATTTTTAATTTTTCAGTTTTCATTTTTCATTTTCTATTTTTCATTTTTTATTTTTAATTTTTTATTTCTTATTTCTCATTTTTCATTTTCCATTTTCCATTTTTCATTTTTATTTGTCATTTTACATTTTTCATTTTACATTTTTCATTTTCCATTTTCCATTTTTTTATTTTTCATTTCTCATTTTTAATTTTTCATTTTACATTTTACATTTTACATTTTACATTTTACATTTTACATTTTACATTTTACATTTTACATTTTACATTTTACATTTTACATTTTACATTTTACATTTTACATTTTACATTTTACATTTTACATTTTACATTTTACATTTTACATTTTACATTTTACATTTTACATTTTACATTTTACATTTTACATTTTACATTTTACATTTTACATTTTACATTTTACATTTTACATTTTACATTTTACATTTTACATTTTACATTTTACATTTTACATTTTACATTTTACATTTTTCATTTTACATTTTTCATTTTCCATTTTCCATTTTTTTATTTTTCATTTCTCATTTTTAATTTTTCATTTTTCATTTTACATTTTACATTTTACATTTTACATTTTACATTTTACATTTTACATTTTACATTTTACATTTTACATTTTACATTTTACATTTTACATTTTACATTTTACATTTTACATTTTACATTTTACATTTTACATTTTACATTTTACATTTTACATTTTACATTTTACATTTTACATTTTACATTTTACATTTTACATTTTACATTTTACATTTTACATTTTACATTTTACATTTTACATTTTACATTTTACATTTTACATTTTACATTTTACATTTTACATTTTACATTTTACATTTTACATTTTACATTTTACATTTTACATTTTACATTTTACATTTTACATTTTACATTTTACATTTTACATTTTACATTTTACATTTTACATTTTACATTTTACATTTTACATTTTACATTTTACATTTTACATTTTACATTTTACATTTTACATTTTACATTTTACATTTTACATTTTACATTTTACATTTTACATTTTACATTTTACATTTTACATTTTACATTTTACATTTTACATTTTACATTTTACATTTTACATTTTACATTTTACATTTTACATTTTACATTTTACATTTTACATTTTACATTTTACATTTTACATTTTACATTTTACATTTTACATTTTACATTTTACATTTTACATTTTACATTTTACATTTTACATTTTACATTTTACATTTTACATTTTACATTTTACATTTTACATTTTACATTTTACATTTTACATTTTACATTTTACATTTTACATTTTACATTTTACATTTTACATTTTACATTTTACATTTTACATTTTACATTTTACATTTTACATTTTACATTTTACATTTTACATTTTACATTTTACATTTTACATTTTACATTTTACATTTTACATTTTACATTTTACATTTTACATTTTACATTTTACATTTTACATTTTACATTTTACATTTTACATTTTACATTTTACATTTTACATTTTACATTTTACATTTTACATTTTACATTTTACATTTTACATTTTACATTTTACATTTTACATTTTACATTTTACATTTTACATTTTACATTTTACATTTTACATTTTACATTTTACATTTTACATTTTACATTTTACATTTTACATTTTACATTTTACATTTTACATTTTACATTTTACATTTTACATTTTACATTTTACATTTTACATTTTACATTTTACATTTTACATTTTACATTTTACATTTTACATTTTACATTTTACATTTTACATTTTACATTTTACATTTTACATTTTACATTTTACATTTTACATTTTACATTTTACATTTTACATTTTACATTTTACATTTTACATTTTACATTTTACATTTTACATTTTACATTTTACATTTTACATTTTACATTTTTCATTTTACATTTTTCATTTTTCATTTTGCATTTTTCATTTTTTATTTTTCATTTTTCGTTTTTCATTTTTCATATATTCATTTTTCATTTTTTATTTTTCATTTTCCATTTTTCTTTTTTCATTAGGGATTATATTTTTTCTTTCATATTGGCGATTTTTTTTTATTATGTCGTGATAACAATAAAAATATGAGGCATTACTACTAACATAGCTCATGGTAGTTGTGTTTGTTGGTATGATTGCGTCATTTTTTTTGAGGGTTTTTTTAAATGTGAATGTTGTTGTACAACTATTATGTTCAACCACTAAAATATTTCAACAAACACACTGGTTTTTTGTTTTTGTTTTTTTTAGAGGTGTCTACATATTTTTATTTGTATCTAAGCACAAAGATACCCGATTTACCCCATTTTAAACACCAACCTGGCGAGAATAATGGCAAATGCTGTTGTCGTAACTTTAGCCAGTTGAATGGTTTAGTTTGTGAATGAGAGTGATTTTAGCAGACAGACGGACAGACGGAAATCGCTATATCGACTCGAGCTGTGATTAGGATCAAGAATATATACCTTATGGGATCGGAAATTAGTTTCTCGATGCATAACAAACGGAATGACAAACCTATATATACCCTCTGCCACTGAGGTGTGAGTGTATAAAAACATGAAATAAAAAAATCATGTGAGTCCGATCGCAGGGGGGATATGTAAACATCTAGTAATTAAAGATTTCTTTGTGTCACTTTTTTAATATCAAACAGAAAGCGTCATCTATGTATCACTTATAGCAAACAACTGCAGGGGCTCTGGTTATACTTGTAGGGTTGTTGAATTATGTATATGTTATACTTTTATATTGTGAAATTTTTAACATTTTACAGTAAAGGGTTGTTGAATTAGCTAAAACCATTTTATATCATAATTTTTTCACCAATACAATCATAAGTCACACCGATTTGTCTTACGGCTGACAGCGTAACACGTAAACACACATATTATGCTGTTTTTGTGATTGTATTGTGAAATAGAAATTTACCCCCCTGTGCGTATAGATGTGTACACATCAATAAAATGAAATTATTAATTGTACAGTACAAACTTCGTAAAAATTGACTATGAAAACATGTCAAATAATGTAATATATAAAAATAATTTAAATTCTAATGAGCTTTTCATGCATATGTTTTTGTCGCATACTGTATATAATAAAATATAAATAAGAAGAACCAAGAACTAAATTGACCCTGCAGTCTGTTCTATTCATCCTTAACTACGGATATACGAGTAGGTAAATATTGTTTAAAGGCATTTGATAAACATACATTATTGGTTCATTCATACTGATACACATACACGTATATGTATGTTTATGTATGCATATTCGAGTGTGTACGTATCATTGGTATGTAACTTAATGGCACGTTTGTGTCTATCAAACTCAAGTGTTAATGTTATTGTTAATTAATTTTGCTGTGCCTCGGCCGTGATAATAAAAACATATTTATTTCATGCCACAACCTACATTAATACACATGTACGAATATGGCAAACATCTATCTAATAACTGACATTGAACTAAGGTGCTCGCTCTACCATCTATCTAACTATGTATTATTGCTAACAATCGTAGACACTATTTTAGATACTACAAGTATTTATACTTCACCATAGAAATAACGTTAAAACTACTAACAGCTTATTACACTTTTACCTTTTGTTTGCCGGCAGATACTTATTAGGTGTAAACGGTGATGATATTGAAGTTGATTGGCCCAAAGTGTGTTCAGCAGAGTTTGTAACGTTCTTTATAAACACATGTTAAAAAAACATTAACAAACCATTATAAATTAGCAGCATTTTTTATGGCATTAATCATTTTAAAGTCTTTTAATTGTATGGCTTTAAATTAGTCATACATATAAAAATGAAAAAATACTAAATATCATTTAATATTAAGCATTAATGAATTACAATGACAAAATATACATTTCAAATATATTTATATCTTTACCTTTGAACTCATATTGTTATATATATATATATATATCTTGTAATACTGGACAACAGTTGTAGAAATTGACCCTCACTTCAGAAATTACAATGGAATTGTCAGCATGTGGTTTAACAAAAAGAGGAAAACATTAGTCATTGAATGGGAGAGTTTTCGATTAAAATCATACTGACATGAACAGACTCTTTCAATAATATCACCCAGGAGATACCAAAAACAACACAAAAATTATATTACCGTAACTACGCGCATAAACGATTTGTAATTAAGATTAGATTTTTTCTAGTTGATGAGGTATGAATCACTATTTTTGTGGTCACAAGCATTAACCGGCTAAGTCGAAAATCATGCTTTCGAGAAAAATAACTTTTTATATGTTATAACTTTTTTATGTTTATAACTACCAAAAATATTTGACCTAGACCCATCTTTTATTATACCGATCGACTCAGAATCACTTACTGAATCGTTTTAGCGATGTCCGTCCGTCTGTGTGTCCATGTAAAGTTTGTAATCAAACTACAGGTGCAAATATGAATACATTTTGATGAAATTTGGCATGTAAGCTTCTGTCCACCATAGGATGAACGCTATTGAAATTGGTGACATTCGGTCTATGTTGAGACCTAGTCCCCATACAAATGACCCCTGTGAAATCGACATCAATTGCCAAAAGATACAAATTATCATATAGATCTCAGTCAAGTTGGGTTTGTATGTGTTTATTATACCCACTAATCGGTAGTCCGAAAATAATCCCTATAATAGGCCCCATATAGAGCTGCTTCCCGATCTTCACTTAAATCTATTAAAAAACAAAAATATTGAACAGATTTTTCTCAAAATTGGTTTGTATATATTTTTTCAAAATATAAGTGACTTTGCCAAATATGGTCAGGATCGATCCATTTTTCGACCTAGTCCCCATATAAATATGTGCACCCGATATGAACTTTTTCATATATGCAACTAAAAAAATTAATAACAATGTCACTCAAATTTGGTTTCTTCTCATTTTCTATATCTAATTAGTTGGACCGAAGAGATAGGGTCTCTAAAGCGTGGTATAGGGTATCGTATAGTCGGTCTAGACCGACTATAATTTCTTACTTGTTATATAAATGTAATGGGGCTTCATTACGACTTATGTAGGCCAGTGTATTTTTATTAATATCTTTTTAAAAAACAGTGATAGAGAAATGGGGATTTCACGTAAATATAAAGCGTTGTTAGTAGAATATGAGAGCGTACATAACTCAACTCGTTTTAAGTCGACTTAGGCGGTTATCGCTTGTGACCACAGATCTATATATTTACTCTTGGAACGAGTTTCTGGGATGTGACTTAACTTAAACATGGTTAAGTCAAGCATCAAATAATAGCAACAATGCTTTTAATGAATTTTTTCCTGATTAATCAATTCAAGTATAATTCAAATCCCTGAAACGTGCTCTAAGAGGGTTTAGAGTGATCGTAGCTAGTAGAAGGCATTGAATTTCATCATTTAAAAAAACACTCACGAACAAAACCATTGATGTTAGAATTTTTAATCTTCAGTTAAAATAAACACAACTATTTACCTAGATGTTGTTAATGTTTGTCATAAACATTGGTGAATTTGAATGGTGATCATAATGTTGAATTTCAAAGTAAACAAGACGGCGCACTGTGGGCCATATTTTGAAAAGGCGGCCAAAAATCTTTTTTTATTTTATGGTTACCGATTTTAAAGTTATTTTATTCATTTGAAAGTAAACTTCGGGAGCCAAAAAATTGCGACTCAATTGCAACTATATCACAGCGAACAGGGTCCTCGAAAATGGACTTTCTCAGTATTTTGCTAAAATTAAAAATTTCTTTGTAAATTTTAATTTTTAAATGACTGTAACTTTTTTGTGTAATAAGATTTTAAAGTAAAATAAATTTTGTGTAATTTTGCAACTTCTAAGCTATAAACGTTAGAGATACAAAGTTACTGAGTCGTTTAGAAATTATAAAAAAAAATTTGTTAAAAAAGGTCAAAATTTCCCGAAAATCTCCTACTTAATAGAGCACAACTCCTGCCCATCAAAAGCCATGAAAAAAATCTTGCACTCTTCTGTAGTCCAAAACCTCCCCTACACTCCTATATCCCATTGTATACCCGCCAGTTTCCGCCCGTGGGCACCAGAACAATTTCCCTGATTCTAGGGCAGATATTTTGTGCAAAATTTATGAATACAAAAGTTTTCCACTATGTGGTTAGGGTAAAATGAGTTTGCTCTGATGTTTGTAACTACCAAAAATATTGGACCCACACCCATCTTTTATTATACGGATCTCCACAAAATCACTTTCTGAGTCGATTTAACGATGTCCGTCCGCCTGTGTGTTATGAATACAAAAGTTGGTCGTACGGGTGTATTTTTTTTTGCGTGAGTTT
Organism: Cordilura impudica; assembly: GCA_963682025.1. Classification (NCBI taxonomy): domain Eukaryota; kingdom Metazoa; phylum Arthropoda; class Insecta; order Diptera; family Scathophagidae; genus Cordilura; species Cordilura impudica. Next base: position 369,755,257 of record OY821517.1, read on the forward strand.
ATTTGTTTTTTTATACTGACAGAAAAGGGAAACGGTAGAGTTGACATGAGTTGTTAAAGGAACTTTTTTTTGAGAGTGCATCTACAACTGCCAACGAAAGTGGAGAAAGGGGTCTACCAGCTAAACCAATTGACGGATGTAGTAAAAGATCTCGAAGGCGCAAGCTGGAGAATATCAATAAAGAAATTTCTCAAAGAATTATTAAGGATTCATTTTTGCACCAAATTCAACCAACCCAAAATAAGAAAAACAAAATTGAAATAACTGAAAAAATAGTAGAAGCGAGCCCAAGACGCACAAAGAGGATTTTGAAAAGCATTCCCACACCAATTAGAGATAAGAAATTTACTCCAGAAGAAATGTTCGCCCTATTTTTGGATTTGAAGTTGAACAAAAAGTAATATAAGGAATTGCGGAAGCGAAATAATGAAAAGAATTGTGGGATTTTTCCAGAGTATCGAGATTTAGTTTTTGCCAAAAAAAGAATTCTTACCTTCACAATCTGCTATTAGTGTCATTTCAAGTTATGGAAAAATTAAATTCCATCTTCAGCAAAGTATTGCAGACCAACGAAATTTGCATTCAAAAAGGAAACCAAAGATGTTATAACTGAAGAAGTTCAAAAAAAAAAAGATCAAATTAAAGAACTTCAGCCAGTAATATTTAAATTTGATGAGCAAGACATTGAAGTAAATTTTAAAATGTGTCTCACAATGATGGAATAACTTTAACCGAACCAACGACATCGTCAAGCTGCATTATAAGCCAAAAGACATCAAGTCAATTAAGCCAAGTTCAGTTATATTAAACACGACTTAAAATATAACTGAACTCGAACCTGTTTATTGTATATGTTCTGTGTTTTTTTCCAGTACACTTACCAGAACATGAACTTCAAATAAAGCAACACTCAAAAATGTGTGCTTTATGTGTGATTGAAACAAAAAGTATGTGATACAAAAATGTTCGTGTAAATAACGAAATATTAAAACGAACACAGTCATGGTTGTGTTGGGCACCGAAGAAAATTTAAAAACAAACATAATTGGTATGAAAATAAAAATATGTGTGTGTTGGTCTAAGTTATGTTTTTTTACATATATGTACGAGTTTTTTATTCAGTGTGTGTTTTTTTCTGAACTCTGAAATGAAGTGATGTTACGTTATTTTGCACTTTACGTGACGATATATAATATATATGATATATAAAATTTAAAATTTGTTTGTTTGAGAGTTTGTTTGACATTAATGGGTAGCTAAACCATATGACCGATCTTCTTAAAATTTTGTCAGTGTGTAAGTTTGTATCGAGAAGGTAAAATAGGCTATATTTTTTAATATATAAAGTGGGCGTGGCACCTTCTATACATGAAAAATTTTTTAACATCACATATCTGGAGCTCTATGATAGCAAAAGTCTTTGCAGCAGTACATAAATTAGTAATGTGAAAAGTCGGGCTAAAAATGGGCGTGATATAACCAGTGGGCGTGGCACCTCCCATACACGCTAAATACATATCATCACATATACAGTACTATGATGGCCAGAGTCTTGAAACTTTCTGCACGTCAATATGTTATTAATGTGAGTAAACATACCAAAAATGGGTGGGATTGGGTTAGTGGGCGTGGCACCACCCATAAAAAAAATATTATCTGGAGTACTGTAAACCCGACAGTCTTGAAACCAGGTCTGAGTTCACGAATGATGAGTATGAGAAGATATGTGGAAAATGGGCGGGATCAAACCAGTGGGCGTGGCATCTTCCATACAAGGTAAATACATGTCATCATATACCTACAGTACTATGATGGCCAGAATCTTGAAACTTTCTGCACGTCAATCGACTGTTAATGTGAGTAGTCGTTGCAAATATGGGCAGGATTGGTTTAATGGGCGTGGCACCTCCCATACAAAAAAAATTATCTGGAGTATTATAAACCCGATAGTTTTGAAACAACGAGTGACTTCACGAATGATGAGTATGAGAAGTTATGTGAAAAATGGGCGTGATCAAACTAGTGGGTGTGGCATCTTCAATACATGGTAAATACATATCATCATATATCTACAGTACTACGATGGCCAGAATCTTGAAACTTACTGCACGTCAATTGGTTATTAATGTGAGTAAACGTACCAAAAATGGGTGGGATTGGGTTAGTGGGCGTTTTTTTGTTTTTTTGTAGGAGGTAATCTCCGTAACTCCTCATCTGATTTTCCTGAAATTTTCATAGAGTATTACTGCGGATATGGGAAGTGTTACAGGCTATAATTGTTTTTTAATATTTTTAGTGGGCGTGGTACCTCCCACACAAAGCAATTACTCAATATTTGTCTCGAGTACTATGAAAGGGACAGCTTTGCAAATTTGTATGAGGTCACCTATTATTAATGTTAGTAGCTATGTCGAAAATGAGCAGGATCGGATCAGTCAGCGTAGTCAGACATAAAATGGGTGGGATCAGACAAAGGGGCGGGGCAACCCCCATACCAAGTAAATATTAAATGTCATATATCTGGAGTACTGTAGTAGTGAGAGTCTTGGGACTTTGTGTGAGCCCTTTACATTACGATGCGAGGGGGGAGGGGTAGCTAAGCTTACCGGGTTATATCTAGTAATAAATAAATTTACAAAAAAAATGTTTTTTATATTTACTGCAGTTTTTTATGAAATTTTCAATTAGCAATCTCGAGAAATGGTTGATTATCAATAAAAAAAACTAAGTCACATTGTCTCAACTGAATATGGCAATTTCTTTAATAAATCAGTAGTTATGTTAGACTTCGTATGGTAAATTGGAAAATATTATTCAGTAAACATAACAGAATAATATAATACTAGCAGATTCCAGCGCTCGAAATTCGTGTGCAATTTCTATGCAGCTTTATTTTTCAACTTAGCCAATTCACAAACCAACACTTTTATATTGTTATTGTGAATGAAGATAACAAACTCATTAACAAACACATTAACAGATTTAATAAAACACACATAGCATATGTATAACTTTATGTATGTGTTAGTAGCCACTTTAAATGCAATTTACTTAAAATAAAGGAAAAAATTTAAAAATCTGTACATCTGGAAAATGGTTAAAAAGAAATACCTTTCAAATTATATATGTTTGGTTAAAATCGGGACAAAACGGTAGAACAGAACATCAGTCACAAGAAATCGCCTAGCCTATTTAAATTATAGGTAACATAGCACTACCACAATTCAATTGGCCAAATATTCGGTTGCTACAACGAATTGTTCTCTGTGCGTATAGAAGTATTTTTTTATTTTTCGAATTAAAGAAAATATATATATTTTGCCTTTGTATGCTTTCCTTGTATAAGTATCCATTCATTTTGTAATACTCGAATAAAAATGTTTGCATTATTTTTTCATTCTTTCTTTTAGCTTGAACAACATAAAAATTATAAATTACATCAAGCACTTTTCCATGGAAATTGCTGCGAAAAAAAATTACAATTCAACGGCAACATCTCAAATGAGGGTTTAAAAATTATTAACATATAAAATAAATGTTAGTAGAAAATTCAAAATAAACATGAAAACCATTTTCATATAAAGCAGTTAATTAAAAGAAAATTGGGGGAAAAACCAACAGCTGGAAGTCAAGTACAAAAAGAATTACCGCGAATTTTAGCAGCAAACATTATTTTATTTTGTTTTATTTTTCATGGATTTACAAAGGAAATCAAAAACTTTTAAGTTTTTTCAACACATAAGCCAATGCTAAAAAAAACCCAAAAAAAAACACAAAAACAAAATATCCGTTTCCGTAAACTGCAATGGCGTAAGAAGAATATATGAATTTTAATGTTTTGAAAGCTTTACAAGTTTTAATGGAAAATATTAATTAATGACTTACAAAAATAAAAAACAATTATGAGAAATTGTTTATGGATTTTAAGATGTCCAACCGCAAAGCTCTGAAGTTAGAGGCAACTAAGCTAGAAAGCGATTTATACCATTTTTGAGATAACTTTATGTTTCGCATTTGTATTGTTGCCCAAATAACATGGAAGACATTTTTAAATATACACAAGACAAAAAAGATGATTTCATTTTTAACAGCAGCAACATTTGGCAACTAGAAACCATTACAAATTCTAAAGAACAAGTAGAAGAAGAAGAAGAGTTAGAAGTCAAACACCAATTGCAAACAGCATTTATGATACAACCTGGACAAACTGAGCACCGGCCAGAAATTGATACACTATTCAACAGCGAGACCATAAATAACAACAGCTACTTTGATATCGATTACGATTTATTTTCCCAAGAATCAGAAGTCTCTGCATCCAGTATCATTGACACTATTACCACCATCAGCACCGACTCTATTGTGAGTACAACAATCAATAGTCCATCTATCGGTACATTTGCCTCAACGACGCCATTGTTAGACAACAGCCATCTGAATAACTATTGGGCATTGTTGGCTTTGATACTTGTTGTGGGCACAGCAGCCGGTAACATACTGGTGTGTTTGGCCATTGCTTGGGAACGTCGTTTGCAAAATGTCACCAATTACTTTCTCATGTCTCTGGCAATAACCGATTTAATGGTTGCTGTACTTGTTATGCCACTGGGCATATTAACTTTGGTCAAAGGTGAGTGCTACTGGTTTTTTTTCTTTTCTTATTTTGTTATCGATTATACTGTTGAACATATTCGTGGTCATTGTATGGGGAGGACGGGGGGTGGCGTATGAAATTCCATGTCAGGGTGAAAGTAATAGACCAGTACAGTAAAATCCCCAAAGGGATTGGCGTTCTCAAGCCAAAAATTTAATAAAACCATGTTGTATGTTTGATTTATGTAATATTAAAAATATCAATCATACGTATAAATATCTTCTACTTATAGATAATAATCATACGCCCTGAATATGTTACATTATTCCAAACATTGGTAAAAAATTTTTTTTTATAAGATTCAAATGATAACTCATCAATGGTTCTTTAGTTATAGCTGAAGAACTAAGCAAACAAACATCAAGACAAGGAAAAAATATAAAAGGTAATAAAAATAAGTTTGGCCTGAGAGCGTCAAGCCCTTTGGAGGTGTAATTGTACTGGTCTAGTACTTTCACCCTAACTTAGAATTTGTCACAGCCCAGAATGGCTGTTGCACTGTGTTACGATACATTTTATCGACTTTTGCTTCCATCACGAAATTTACTGTAGTAATTTTTTTATTTTGTAGATTTTATATAAAATAAAAATACAAAAATTATCTTAATTTTATTATTTTCTACAAAAATAAAAAATCTTATTTTCGATCTATATAATTTTAAACTCATCAGAAATTAGAAGTAGAAATGCAAAAAATATTAAAAAATTCAAAAATAACGATTGTTTGTTTGGACAGAGTTATATCTTCTGAAATTAATACGAAATAAAAGCTGTATGGTACGAAAACTGATTCTAACAACAGTGCTCGTAGGCCTGACTTTAGATGAGTGTGTTAAAGCGCTGACCAAAAAGTGCAAGTACGAGTGTATGTGAAGGTTCATGGTTCAAACCTTACGGCCGCTCTAAGTAGAAAATTTTCATATAGAAATAATCTATTCAATTAAAACATAACAATTTATCACAATGTTCAATAAATCGCTGATGAAGGCTGAAATGCCAGAAACCGGTCCGATTAAGAATACAGTGTAGTTATGGATTTTTTAAATATATGCTTTCTTCTTCTTCTTTACCACGCACCATAGAAACATTATTATCTTAATTTATTAAAATTTTCGAGAAGTGCTTTATCAATACCAGGGAACTAATTATCAGAACTGCTTAAAAAAACGAAGTTTCTATACACGTTTTTCTTTATATAACTGGATATTTATATAAATAATAATCGCCCTAATGTTCCAGAACCCTTTTAATGGAGCTAAGGGAAGTATCCCACCCAACCAGAAACAAAATTTCTTCCGGAAATATTGCTTCAATATTAAAAAATTCGCATAGTAAAATAATAAAAAATTGTAATACGTGGAAAAAATTTTAGCTAAGAATATATAATATATAAAAAATCTGGACACTCCATTGTTCAAACTATGTAAAAAGTCCAAAGAAAAGATTTAAAAGCCTTGCAAAAGAAATAAAGTGGAGTACTTCCCTTAGGGCCATTTAAAGGATTTTGGAACATTAGGACATTTATTAGTAACTAGCAGATTCCAGGCCTCGAAATTCGAGTGCAAATTCTAGGATATTTCATTTTTTCATTAATTAAAGACCCTAAAGGTATGCTAATCAATTATAGCCAATTCGCAAATCAACACAAAAAACAAACCCATTTTTATTACAAACACATTAACAAATTTAATAAACACGCACATAGCATTGTATAATTTTATGTATGTGTAAGTAGCAACTTTAAATGCAATTCACTCAAAATAAAGGATAAAATTTAAAAATCTGTAAATCTGCAAAATGGCTAAAAAGAAATACCTTTCAAAAAATATACGCTTGGTCCAAATCGGGATAAAACGGTAGAATAAAACATCGGTCACAAGAAATCGCCTAGCCTATTAATATTATAGATATAAATTTTTAGTTTATTAAAAAAAAATCTTCAAAAAAAAAAATTTATTTTTTTTAGAAATCGGGTTTGTTGCGGAATATTTTTGAACCGAAATCAACTTCATATAAAACTTTATATAAAAAACGATACTATTGAATTCGTTGACTCTTCGAAAAATCTGGTAGTGATATCAATTACAACCTAACCATATCAACTCCGTCGTTGGACGTGTATATATTGAATGCTACGAAATCTTTGCGTCGTAAAATCCTCAACCCAATTTAATATACATAAATACATACATATGTTGTTAGCGTAATTGTATCTCATTCCCGTTTTATTAAAAGGCTGTGAAATTTATACAAACTGACCTTAGAAAAGTTGCTTACAACAATAGTGCTAGATATATCTACTTAAAGGGCGCGGTGAATCTATATTCATTTCAGCTAAATCAAGTGAGTTTTGAAGATCTTCTTATACACAAAATTATTACATCAACGTTACCTATCTTCCTTTATAACGGGTGATTTTTTAAGAGCTTGATAACTTTTTTAAAAAAAAAAACGCATAAAATTTGCAAAATCTCATCGGTTCTTTATTTGAAACGTTAGATTGGTCCATGACATTTACTTTTTGAAGATAATTTCATTTAAATGTTGACCGCGGCTGCGTCTTAGGTGGTCCATTCGGAAAGTCCAATTTTGGGCAACTTTTTCGAGCATTTCGGCCGGAATAGCCCGAATTTCTTCGGAAATGTTGTCTTCCAAAGCTGGAATAGTTGCTGGCTTATTTCTGTAGACTTTAGACTTGACGTAGCCCCACAAAAAATAGTCTAAAGGCGTCAAATCGCATGATCTTGGTGGCCAACTTACCGGTCCATTTCTTGAGATGAATTGTTCTCCGAAGTTTTCCCTCAAAATGGCCATAGAATCGCGAGCTGTGTGGCATGTAGCGCCATCTTGTTGAAACCACATGTCAACCAAGTTCAGTTCTTCCATTTTTGGCAACAAAAAGTTTGTTAGCATCGAACGATAGCGATCGCCATTCACCGTAACGTTGCGTCCAACAGCATCTTTGAAAAAATACGGTCCAATGATTCCACCAGCGTACAAACCACACCAAACAGTGCATTTTTCGGGATGCATGGGCAGTTCTTGAACGGCTTCTGGTTGCTCTTCACTCCAAATACGGCAATTTTGCTTATTTACGAAGCCATTCAACCAGAAATGAGCCTCATCGCTGAACAAAATTTGTCGATAAAAAAGCGGATTTTCTGCCAACTTTTCTAGGGCCCATTCACTGAAAATTAGACGTTGTGGCAGATCGTTCGGCTTCAGTTCTTGCACGAGCTGTATTTTATACGGTTTTACACCAAGATCTTTGCGTAAAATCTTCCATGTGGTCGAATAACACAAACCCAATTGCTGCGAACGGCGACGAATCGACATTTCACGGTCTTCAGTAACACTCTCAGAAACAGACGCAATATTCTCTTCTGTACGCACTGTACGCATTCGTGTGGTTGGTTTAATGTCCAATAAAGTAAACTGAGTGCGAAACTTGGTCACAATCGCATTAATTGTTTGCTCACTTGGTCGATTATGTAGACCATAAATCGGACGTAAAGCGCGAAACACATTTCGAACCGAACACTGATTTTGGTAATAAAATTCAATGATTTGCAAGCGTTGCTCGTTAGTAAGTCTATTCATGATGAAATGTCAAAGCATACTGAGCATCTTTCTCTTTGACACCATGTCTGAAATCCCACGTGATCTGTCAAATACTAATGCATGAAAATCCTAACCTCAAAAAAATCACCCGTTAGAAGGACACAAATTGCTAGATTTACCTCTTATCACAACGTCACTTTTTCATTTACGCCACCAGACTTTGTAACTATCTTCCTAATCGAATTCAAATCATAAGCAACGCTAACAAGTTTAAAAATGAGCTGCTTAAATTCATTTGTAAAAGTCAATTTATCATCTAATTTTGTTTGTTTTTGATTCTTTATATATGGGGGATTTCATGTCAAGTGCACCAACTTTTGAAACCGATGTCTTCCGATCGGGATGAAATTTGCACCAAGGTTAGTCCTATTGGATAGTAGTTTAGACACAATTTTTCAATAAGATAGGTCCAGATCTCTCTGAGTTAGAGGGGATCAAAATTTGACATTTTGGCCAAACAGGTGTTTCTTCTCATCCATCTAACTTATTACCTATTGTTCTTAGAAAATTTTCTCCTAAAGAGTTTAGAAAGCTATTTATTCAATATTTCGGAAAAAAATACTTAAAAAAAAAAAAAAATTTGTAGACTTTTTTTTTTGCTAAATTAAAGCATTTTTTGCTTTTTTTTCAAAAAGGGCATTTTTTTTTTTTTTTTTCATAAGAAAGCTTAGGATTTTTCCTTTAAGAGCTTTTTGGTCGCTTAGTGGGATGGGAGTGGGATGTCTATCAAAATAAATGTTTTGTAACTCAAGACAACGGTTTTTCAATTTTTCACAAATGCACTATTTTGATTTTTTTCCTATTTGTGTGTAAAACCTTACAAATAAAACTTATACTGAGAAACTAGACAAATTAACCTTTCCGAAGGTATGTAACATACCTTCATAACATAACAGAAGAGAACGGTTATCTGTAACCTGATAGAGTTATTTGCACATTTCAATCTGAACACGAGAATGTTAGAATTGGCTTCACGAAATTAACCCAAATGAGGCCAAAACATTGCGTTTTGGCAGAAAGCAGCGGAACTCATACAGTATGCGTTTGCATTTACCATGAAAATCTTAAACTGATGTTGAACGAAATCTACTTAAAGTATTTAATAGATGATTCGGCAGAAGATTTACACGATTACCGCGATTGCCTTAAATTGACTATGGGTCCTAATGAAACAACTTCTTGCCACTTAGGTGAATGTACCAATTGCCCGAAAACCACATTCATCAAAGAAAATTTAATCAACTCTTTAGATCGAGAATATATAGAGGAGGTCAAATTTGATTCTTGGATTCAGACTGACAGATGCACATTGAAAACAATCATTTTAAATGTGGATGATTTTGTGGAAGAAATGTGTACAGGATTGCTAAACTTGAGAAACCATGACTTTTTAGTCAAAGAACAATGGTCATTCATCAAGGATTTGAAGATACATTTGAAGTCTGGTGAATTCGTTGTTTCATATGATTTCGCAGAAAACTATAAATATGTTCTTCAGGATGCCATACAAGCATTCCACTTCAATAACGACCAAGCAACTATATTCACAGTAGTTATTTTCAACATGAAAGATGAAAAACTGGAACACAAAAGTATGTCAATCACATCCTACGATTTAAAACATGATAGCGTTACAGTTTATGAGTACCAGAAGAGAATACTAAAATTTCTAAAATCTAAATTTACAGTAAAGAAGGTATACTACGTTTCGGACAGAGCTCGTCAACATTTTAAAAACAAAAGTAGCTTGGCAAATCTTATGGCCCATGAAAAAGATTTTGGAATGCCGGCTGAGTGGCATTTTCATCCTACTGCTCATGGTAAAGGAGCATGTGATAGTATTGGAGCAAACCTTAAAAGAAATGCAGCGAAGTATAGCCTCCAGTGCTCTCATCAAGATCGCATCTTAGATGCGACTGCTTTATTCCATTGGGAAAAGAGTTATTGTAAAGAAACTAAAATAGTTTTTAGTAGCAAAGAGCATCATCAGGAAACATTGAAAACACTGAAGAGCAGATTCGATGCTGCGGTAACAATCGATGGCACCGCTGACTACCATGCTTTTATACCGCTTGTCGATGGAAGATTCAAGTTGAAAAAGTTTTCTGCCTCTATTCAATGCGATTTCTTTCCAAAGACAACAAATAAGCCAGCAGCGAAATCAACAGCTGAACCTAGTAACGCCAAGAAAGGATTGACAAAAAAACGCAGTAAATAAAGGCGACAAAAAAGCTGGATGAAAGACTGGGTATTTAAAAATTTACAAGACTGAAATACTTCATCAGCTACAATAAATTAAGTATAAAAATAGTTATGATATAAATGGATCTAATGCAATTAAGATTAAATTTTAATAAATTATTTATCTTTTTATTTTTAATATTATTATTATTATACATTAATAATTATTAATTAATTAAAAATAAATAAAAAATAATAATTTTTCAACATTTCTATAGAAAAAAAACGATTTTTTTCCTGAGATTAACATATTCTGGGTATTACAGTATCGAGGGTATAAAATTTTAGTTAGGTATGTTATATACCTTCGGAAAGGTTAATTTGTCTAGTTTCTCAGTATAAGTTTTATTTATAAGGTTTTACACACAAATAGGAAAAAAATCAAAATAGTTAGTGCATTTGTGAAAAATTTAAAAACCGTTGTCTTGAGTTACAATACATTTATTTTGATAGATATCCCACTCCCATCCCACTAAGCGACCAAAAAGCTCTTAAAGGAAAAATCCTAAGCTTTCTTATGAAAAAAAAATGCCCTTTTTGAAAAAAAAGGCAAAAAATGCTTTAATTTAGCAAAAAAAAAGTCTACAAATTTTTTTTTTTTTTTTTAATATTTTTTTCCGAAACATTGAATAATTAGCTATCTAAACTCTTTAGGAGAAAATTTTCTAAGAACAATAGGTAATAAGTTACATGGATGAGAAGAAACACCTGTTTGGCCAAAATGTCAAATTTTGATCCCCTCTAACTCAGAGAGATCTGGACCGATCTTGTTGAAAAATTGTGTCTAAACTACTATCCAATAGGACTAACCTTGGTGCAAATTTCATCCCGATCGGAAGACATCGGTTTCAAAAGTTGGTGCACTTGACATGAGATCCCCCATATATTACTGTCAACCCTCCGACGAGCGGTTACTATTTTGTTGGTCATTGAGCGGTAAAGTCCATACGGACCTTGTATGAAAATGCAATGAATTTAGTTTAAATTATCATAATTTTATTCATTTTGATTAAAATATATTTTAATTAGTTTAAATATGACAAAAAAAAATAATAAGAGTTGTTTATTTGGAGTTTGTAATTATATCTTTCATATTAGTTAAATATTAATAATAAATATTAATAATAAATATTATTGCATATAAAAAAAAAAACGAATTCAAACAAGTCTTATACAAAATAAATATTAGTAACTGTTATTAGATATTATTATTGCAATCCTGAAATTCTTTTATTATTGTAGAATGCTCAGTACACACAGAATGTTGGGAACATACACATGCAAATGGAATTTTATGTTCCTTATTGTGCTCCTTTCTGCATATTCTGCAAGTGAAACGATTTTCACAGGGTGCTATTGCTGGTATTGTACTACTATTACTAATTATGGAATTGAAATTTCTCCAATTAATATACCTTAATGTCCATCGATTCCATAGCTGAACGTATATCCGGTTTTTTTGCTCGCTGTTTAATATAACCCATGACTAGCTCCTTACTTGTTGTTGTAGAACATTGCTAATGTTTAGCAGCACGCTTGCATGTATATGTTCCCAAAACTTGATCCATTGTATAAACTCCTCATTTATTTAAATTGTAATTTAAAAACAAAATCTAGCATATACGAGATTTCGAGCGAAATCTAGCTCATTTTTACTCGATTTCCCATACAAAACAAAATCTAACTCGTTACTAGATTTGTAAAAAATCTCACAAAATCTTGTCAAACTTGGGCACTACCAAATCATACTACTGTGTTTTTTAGATAACTACAACGCAATGTCTGAAAAATTGACATTTAAAAACAAAAGCGAACAAATTGAACAAAAAGGAAATAAAATTATTAACAAAAAAATGACGAATCTATAATAAAAAAATATTTAGTAATTGAAAAGTTATAACTTCTTATACTGACATGTGCCCATTCCAATCTGCTAAATAATAATTGTGGAAAATGAATTTGTTTTTGCTGTTCAAACAATACATTTAACAAATGCTGATTTTTTTTCGCAAAATTTCTATTTCAGTTTGTGCTTTTTTAATTTTTGATGCATAATATAATTATAAAATCAGTTCCTTTTTAAAATTTTCCATATATCCATTTTACTATTGTTTTGTGTTTTTTGTTTTGGTATTTCTAGTTTATATGTTTTATTTTAATCAGCTGTTTATTGTTGTGCAAATAAAATCTCACAAAATGTCAAAAAAGTTAGATGTAAACGGTATAGATTTGGAAATAGATTTGAACTAAAATCTACTAGATTTTCCTCAGAGTAAACGCACTATAACGTTGAATATATTTCACGGGACTTTTGTTTCTTAAATTCGTTACATACAAATGTTTTATTGCTGCGGACTGTGCCAACATATTCCAATCCTTTTGACATAAGGTCTTTGCCAAATACAACGAAGTGAAAAAATTATCTGCATAAATTGTTCCACCGTTCTCCTTGATTGCTTTATCTTTCTTCATCGAGAAGCTTGTCTCATTTATATTTTTGAAGCTGCTACTTTATATAAAGGCAAATGTTTATCATTCCACAACTTTTTTGTCGGCTTAGAATTCGAAAGAACGCTTTTATATATACCAGTTATATATGTATATTTAATTCTACGAAAAATATAATTTAGATAACTTATTTTTAAAAATAAATTGCTGGTGTTGTTATTAAATGGAAAATAAAAAAACAGAGCAATATTTGTACATGAAATTATATGGAAAAACTCATACACACACACACAAACCACGTAATGTTCACAAAAAGTACAGCTTGACAATAGAACGGATACGGAAGTATTTAATTTTTGTTTCATTTTTCTTGTTATTTCCTCGCTAGAAAATAAGATCTACGGACAAAACAGCAAGAAAATAGTTGTAAAAATTTTTTTAAATAAATTACAGGCCGAACTTAAATTTAAATTTAAAAAAAAATTTATTAGAATTTCAAAATATTTCTGTTCGAAATTCAAAAATTTTCATTGTAAATTTAGAAAGAATTCAATTACAAATTAAAACAATTAATGCCCGTTTTCTCAATAGGCGATTATCTTTTATCCCAACGAGAAACTTCTGATTAAAGAAATTCAGTTTTCTCAATGTCTGGTTAGCTTCTACATATTTTACCGCAAAGCTAACCATCTGCTAATTATTTATTTATCGTACAGATAAATTATTCCCCAACTTTCATACGTATTTTGAGAGGCATTGCCAACTGAAAATAATGTTTTTGTCGGTACATTGAGAAAACCAAAATTGTTAACCGGCAGTTTACCGGTCCAATAAATTTATGTCCTGGTTAAGTAACAGGCAGTTTGACGATTCGTTGATAAAACCGGCATAAGAGTGTTAAATTCGACTGTACCACCCATGTTTTAAAAACTATATTATAACCAAGGTTCTCAACACAAAGAGAACAAAAGGTTAGATTTTACATTATAACGGTTAGGATTATTAAAATGAACTTTAAAATTTATAAGATAATTAACAAACAATTTTGGTATTTTCGTACTTTTTTTAATTGAAAGCAATTATTAAATGTAATCAGTATAAATATAAATACATACAATTACATATTTGTTTATTTAAAGAAAATAAATAAAATAAATTTATTAATTTTTGATTTTAAAGTTTGAGTATATTTATGTATGGAAGATGTGAAAAAGATTTCCTATTACATCCTTAAATTTGTTAATTTAATATTTGTAGTTTCAATATAAATCTATTTAAATCACTTTTTAATTATTCTCTGATGAAAATAGTAATATGAAATAAATTTTAATCCACAAATGAATGACAGCCAACAAAATTTGTCACGTTATGCTTCAAATGTTATTAAATCTTTTAATCTTCTACTACACCCGAAATAATCTCTTATGTCTTTCTCAAATGTGTGCTGGAAAGTAACTTACACATTCAAGGAGCACACACACTAGCAACAATGCATACACTTCGTTGCAGAATAAAAGTTCAGTTAATTTATTTTCCCGAATTTTACGAAATTACAGTGAATTTTTCTTATTTTTTATTTTTAGTTAAATCAAAAATCTATTCCTATTATTATACAAAATTATTTTTTTTTTTTTTAGAAAATTAAATTAAATTAAAAAAATTAATAATTTTAAAAAAGAGTGTTGCAAAATATAAGTTCATTTCTTATGAAGCTTATCTATAATATTAATAGGCTAGGCGATTTCTTGTGACCGACGTTTTGTTCTACCATTTTATCCCGATTTCGACTAAACGCATATTATTTGAAAGGTATTTCCTGTTAGCCGTTTTGCAAATTTATAGATTTTTAAATTTTTTCCGTTATTTTGAGTAAATTGCATTTAAAGTTGCTACTAACACATATATAAAATTATACATATGTTATGTGTGTTTTATTAAATATGTTAATGTGTTTGTGTTTTATTAAATATGTTAATGTGTTTTTAAATATGTTAATGTGTGTGAGTTTTTTATCTTCATTCACAATAACAATAAACCATAAAAGTGTTGGTTTGTGAATTGGCTAAGTTGAAAAATAAAGCTGCCTAGAAATTGCACTCGAATTTCGAGCGCTGGAATCAGCTAGTTATTATTAAAAGAAAAATATACTAAACTAAATTTTTATAACCTATAAAATTCTTTTTGACACAATTTTATGAAAGTTTTGTATATATCCTCTGGGGATATTTCTCCACTCTTCTAAAATTGTGTTTTTCAGCTCCTCGGTAGTTTCAAGACTGACGAGCTTGTTGACAGACTTTTCTGGACAGATAGCTTCATAAATTTTCTATTAAAACATTCATATTGTGATCCGAAAACTACTTTTTTATGATGCATGCAGTACGAATAGAGGCGTTAGCCTGTTGGAAAATGAAATTTTGTGCTACAAATCGCTCCACCTTGCAGCAGCTTTGTATGTTTCTGAGCATTCTGATGGTCGCTTATGAACTCCAAACCAATTACACCCGAAATTATTTAATTATAAAAAAATTTATTTAAAAAAGAAACAATTTACCTTTGGAAGACACCGCCCCCCAGAACATTATGAAACCACCACCCACATCTTTCGGCGTATCGAAAATATCTGTTCTTTTCTTAGATCACCAAAATAGCACTTGTACCCATCTGGTCCATCGAGGTTGAATTTTTTTCACCACTGAATACTACAGTGTCCCATTCAGACTTCCATGTTATATGATTTTGAACAAAATTCATTCGATCGTCTCGATTTTTTGTGTCCACGATGTTTTTTTTTTAGTTTTTGGAATGCAGTAGGATTGGATTGCAATACGCCCTAATTTGCTTCTTAATTCTTAGACATCAGGCTATTTGATGCCGCTTTAATAATTCTGCGTTTATCGCTTGGTGAAAGTTTTTTCGGACGACTAAATTTCTTTTTGGGGAGCTTTATATTTTTATTGCGTACAAAATTATTTGTTGCACAAACACTCCGATTTAATATTTTAGCGATTTTTCGGTTGGCCGTCTTTTTGCAATTCTCGCAAAATTAAACTAATTTCGATTTGGTTTAACAAGTTTCCGCGACCCATGCTGAAGTTAGCAATTTATTTTTTATAATAAATTAAGAGAAAAATCCTTTTGTTGTGAAGAGTAATAGTTACGCTTACTTTTTACAAATGAACTTATATTTTGTAACGGGATATTTTTATAGCCTCCACACCTCAGTGGCAGAGGGCATATATAGGTTAATCATACCGTTTGTAACGTATCGAAAAACTAATTTCCGACCCCATAAAGTATATGTAAAATTGAAAATTGAAAATTGAAAATTGAAAACTGAAAATTGAAAATTGAAAATTGAAAATTGAAAATTGAAAATTGAAAATTGAAAATTGAAAATTGAAAATTGAAATTTGAAAATTGAAAATTGAAAATTGAAAATTGAAAATTGAAAATTGAAAATTGAAAATTGAAAATTGAAAATTGAAAATTGAAAATTGAAAATTGAAAATTGAAAATTGAAAATTGAAAATTGAAAATTGAAAATTGAAAATTGAAAATTGAAAACTGAAAATTGAAAATTGAAAATTGAAAATTGAAAATTGAAAATTGAAAATTGAAAATTGAAAATTGAAAATTGAAAATTGAAAATTGAAAATTGAAAACTGAAAATTGAAAATTGAAAATTGAAAATTGAAAATTGAAAATTAAAAATTGAAAATTGAAAATTGAAAATTGAAAATTGAAAATTGAAAATTGAAAATTGAAAACTGAAAATTCAAAATTCAAAATTCAAAATTCAAAATTCAAAATTCAAAATTCAAAATTCAAAATTCAAAATTCAAAATTCAAAATTCAAAATTCAAAATTCAAAATTCAAAATTCAAAATTCAAAATTCAAAATTCAAAATTCAAAATTCAAAATTCAAAATTCAAAATTCAAAATTCAAAATTCAAAATTCAAAATTCAAAATTCAAAATTGAAAATTGAAAATTGAAAATTGAAAATTGAAAATTGAAAATTGAAAATTGAAAATTGAAAATTGAAAATTGAAAATTGAAAATTGAAAATTTAAAATTGAAAATTGAAAATTGAAAATTGAAAATTGAAAATTGAAAATTGAAAATTGAAAATTGAAAATTGAAAATTGAAAATTGAAAATTGAAAATTGAAAATTGAAAATTGAAAATTAAAAACTGAAAATTGAAAATTGAAAATTCAAAATTGAAAATTCAAAATTCAAAATTGAAAATTGAAAATTGAAAATTGAAAATTGAAAATTGAAAATTGAAAATTGAAAATTGAAAATTGAAAATTGAAAATTGAAAATTGAAAATTGAAAATTGAAAATTCAAAATTGAAAATTCAAAATTGAAAATTAAAAATTGAAAATTGAAAATTGGAAATTGAAAATTGAAAATTGAAAATTGAAAATTAAAAATTGAAAATTGAAAGTTGAAAATTGAAAATAGAAAATTAAAAATTGAAAATTGAAAATTGAAAATTGAATATTGAAAATTGAAAATTGAAAATTGAGAATTGAAAATTGAAAATTGAAAATCGAAAATTGAAAATTGAAAGTTGAAAAATAAAAAATGGAAAAAGGAAACTGGAAAATGAAACATGAAAAATGAAAAGTGAAAAATGAAACATGAAAAATGGAAAATGAAAAATAAAAAATGAAAAATGGAAAAAGAAAAATAAAAAATGAAAAATGAAAAATGAAAAATGAAAAATGAAAAATGAAAAATAAAAAATTAAAAATAAAAAATGAAAAATAAAAAATGAAAAATGAAAAATGAAAACTGAAAAACGAAAAATTAAAAACTCACGGCCGCCCTAAGTAGAAAAATTTTCATATAGAAACAATCTATTCAATTAAAACATAACAATTATCACAATGTTCAATAAATCTCTGATGAAGGTTGAAATGTCAGAAACCGGTCCGATTAAGAATACAGTGCAATTATATATATGCTTTCTTCTTCTTTACCACGCACCATTTAAAAGAAAATTAAAATTTGCATATTAATAACAGTAGTAATTGAAATATGTTTGAAAAATGACTATAAATCTAACAAAAAAAAAAAAAACTTACCAGTTGAAATAAATATTTTTATCCCGGCAGAGCCCCTGCAGTTGTTTGCTATAAGTAATAAATAGATGACCCTTTGATTTGATTTTAAAAAAGTGTCATAAAAAAATCTTTATCCCCTGTGAGCGGACTCACATCATTTTTTTTTTTTTTAAGATATTGAAAACAAACACTTATCCTACCAAGTGGAAGAATGCTAAAATCATTCCAATACCAAAAACTAATATTAATTATAGACCATTAGCTATATTACCATATCTCTCAGAGGCTTTTGAACGGCTTATACATAATCAAATAAGTCAATTCCTGAATGATAAAAATCTGCAAACGGATCGACAGTCAGACAGTCACTAGTGGATATTGCCGAAGATATAAGGAAACAGGTGGATAATAGAAATTTAACTTTTTTGGTACTTTTGGATCACGCTAAAGTATTTGGCACGGTTGATAAAAACATTTTATGTTACAAATTGGAAAAATGTTTCAACTTCTCATCGACAGCTATGCTTCTAATTAAATCATATCTTACCAACAGATATCAGCATATTGTAACTATAACTACAAAATCAAATTCTTTGTCAGTGTTACATGGTGTTCCGCAAGGATCGATTGTTGGTCCACTTCTATTTGCATTATACTCCAATAATCTGCCAGACAGACTTCTTTACTGCAAGGTCAGAATGTATGCTGACGATGTCTAACTTCACATCAGTTGTAACATTGAAGCTATTGAACAACGCGTTTGCAGTCTAAACCAGGAACTACATCGCGTTTATTTCTGGGCTACGGCTAATGTTCTGGAAATAAATCCCAACACGCCGAAGTGCCTTATTATCAAAAAATGGTCGCTATCTTTTCATACGCCCAACATAACTCTCAACAATCAACTAATTGAGATAGCAGAGTCGACTAAGAACCTCGGAATATTTTTCAATAACTCTCTTACTTGGTCAAGCTATATAAATTATACATGCAGTCGTACATATTCTATGTTACGAACACTCGGCAAACTCAATATTGTACTCCAGTTAAAATTTGGATACTTATCGCCAAAAAGTATTTAATGCCTTTATTGTTATAAGGTTGTGAACTTTTTACGCAGAATAGAGGGAAAATGAACGTGGTATTTAATAATAATGTGTGATATGACCATTACTCTTCTTTTTCTGTTCAACTTTATGTTATTAGCCTTGATAATCTACTAAAAATTAGAGTTGTACAGTTCATGCATAAAATCATATATACCTGCCAGCCAGAACATCTTTACGAACGTCTTAATTTCTTAAGATCTAATAGGGGCAGAAGACTTATATCTTTAAGGCATCATAGCCTAATGTCTGAGTTGCAATTCTTTATACATGCAAACCGTTTTTGGAACCTAATTCCACACAGCTCTCAAACTATAAGTAACGTACTTCAGTCAAAAAAAAAAAAAAAAACATTTTTCATCATTTTTCACAATGAATTTGTTTATAATCAATTAAATATCTAGAATATTGTTGCTTTTTGTTTTTTTTTTTTTTTTGAATAAATTGTTAAATGTATGTTAATTAAAATTGAAATTAAAAATTATATATCTATAATTTTAATAGGCTAGGCGATTTCTTGTGACTGATGTTTTGTTCTACCGTTTTATTCCGATTTTGACCAAACGTATATTATTTGAGAGGTATTTCTTTTAGCCGTTTTGCAGATTTACTGATTTTTAAATTTTTTGCCTTAATTTTGAGTAAATTGCATTTAAAGTTGCCACTAAAACATACATAAAATTATACAATGCTACGTGTGTTTATTAAAACTGTTAATGTGTCTGTAATAAAAATTAGTCTGTTTTTTGTGATGATTTGTGAATTGGCTATAATTGATTAGCATTCTTTTAGGGTCTTTATTTAATGAAAAAATAAAATTTCCTAGAATTTGCGCTCGAATTTCGAGGGCCGGATTCTGCTAGTTTTAAGTAACATTGTATGAGCGTTTTATCAGTTTCATAATGTAATATGTGTATGAAACATCAATTAAAAATAAATAAAATAACTTAAATAGAAAAAAAGAGAATTATTTATAAATTAACCAAAAATTACAAAAACAATTTCTTATTGAAAAACAACGGTAAAAATATTGTTTTTATACAAAAATCTTAAAAAAGCATGATGTACTTATATTTTGCAAAGGAGTGTACAACAAATATGTATGTTGGTGTATGTTTGTCCGCACAGTGAAGCCATCTGAAAGCGGACAAAAAATTTATTAGTGGAACAAATCCAATTAAGTACATAACAACGCTATACATGAATTGATTGTGACGGAGGTTTCACTGTATAATAAAGATTTTTATCTAACAACAATATAAAGTGGAAATTTAATGAAGACTTATTCCAGCAAATCAACTTAAGACAAGTAAATCAAATTTTTAGCATGACTTTAAAAAAAAAGTACAAAAAAGGACATAAAAGCTTTTGTAATCTGTATGAGAGGGTTTGTATAAAAAAATGATGTAGAAAATTGTTAACATTTTATTTATTTTTTTAAGTAGTTATAAGTGTAACAAAATTATACTTAATATTCTTACGGTCATCACTGACTCACTGGCTAACATCGCATAAATGGTTTATGAACTCGCTAAAATATAATAAGAGTACATAATTTTATAATTAAGTAGTTTGAAGAGTTCATGTTGTTCATGTCAGCTAACTTGTAAAGATGGACAAAATCGGTCACCATTATAAGATACAATATTTTTTTCCAATCAATATTAAAACAAATCTAGATTCTACTCTGGAGCACTCTGCTCTTTTGCTTAAAACAGTTTAAATATTGGTTAGCAGATTTTAAAGGCCGCGTTGGTCGAACAAATAACACAGTGCGACAAATTTTAACTTTTTTCACAACAACCAAGCTACACTAGAATCGATAGTGCTACCCAAACAGAGTTAACTCCTAGCTGCGTTGGTCTAAGTTAGAAGCACTTTTTTTTGGACCCTCAAAGTTTTTGACCACCAAAAAAAGGTGTCATTAGTTTTGGGCAAACACCTCATTGTGTTTTGGTGATATCCATAAACTGTCTTCGGAAAAGTTGTAGCTGACAGTCTGCTGAAGAAATTTTTTTTTTTTTCAAAGGTTTTCGAAATAATCATGTTTTCCGGGAGTTTTTCTTAAAAAACTTTTTTAAAATAGCGTACTTTTTACTTTTTCGAGTATAACTTTTAACAAATCAGGATTTTTTGCATAATCTCTTCAGAAAAAATGAAGCTCTTCAAATACCAATCAACTCTTCTGAACAATGTTTTACAATCTGAATAACTTTACACGCTCTAAAATGGCCCCAAAAACGTGTATTTCCAAAAAAATTCCAAAAAAGTCCAAAACTTCAAGAGCGTGATCCGGATTCTTCTTTTGATTTTTCCCAACAATGCTCTTATGAGGCTTTTGACAAGCCCAAGCTTGATATATAGTAGCACTAAAATCTTATCTGTACCACATTCATTTCGCCCAGTTTAGCCTCCGCTCTATCTTTCCAAGAATGCTTCTTGTATTGATTGCCTTTGAAGAGCGAATCGCAGTTACAATGAAAACACATGGATTTTGTGTAGCCACCTTGCAAGCCCACTCAGCATTGCCACTACTTTGAGGTCACAACAAATTCGCCACTTGTGGTTGTCGTAGTCGACTGACTTCAATATGTGGTCCATTTGTCCATACGTTTCTTTTTTGTCTAAACTGTACGCTATTGGTATACTAGGCTTTAAATTTAGTTTATGCAGCAAAAACAGCTTTTAAGCTTTGTTTTGAGCTGTATATAAATAACCTACATTCGGCCGAAGGATAAGAAATTTGCATGCAATTCATGAGTTCCTTGATGTCTTGACAAAATGCCATTTTTTTGGAGTCATCAATGGTAAATAACTTTTGAAGATCTTCTTGGCGTTTTCTGTAACCAGTTATCTTCACGTCGGGCATCAAAAGGTTTTGTGCCTTTAATAGTTTAGCTAGTTCTTCCGACTTGCGTTGAGACAATTCTAATTTCGCTACAATAAAATCGAGCCGGGCTTGCGATATCGGAATTGGTCCCCCTTGTGAGAATGATGGTCCCGGACTATACACAGACACAGTCTCTGATTTAACGCCATCGCAGCTCGTGACTTGAATTTCAGTGGACACACTTTGCTGAAGTTTAAGTGGGAATGAAGTGTCCACTGAACGCGCTTTCGGCAACTGAACACTTGGAACTGCCTGGTACTGAAAATTTTTTGCTTTTCTGGCATTCATGCCCCAGACTGTATTTTTGCAAGCACAGCAATTCTCGGGATTGTGTTTCCTTCCCGGATTCGTCCAAATGACAGGGACATCATAGCGAATAAACCGCTGCCTTCCATTTTCCTATTCGATGACATTTTTGTAACATACCAAACACACTGAATTCTGTGCCCATTTTTTTCCAATAATGCTTTTTTTTATAGCATTTGATATATGCTTTTTTAAAATATTTACTGAGACCGCAGGAATTTTTTTCTATCGTTTACGCGAGTCTATTTTTTTTAATAAACTTTCCACACACATAGCAAAAATTGTTAATGTTTCCTTTGCACTTGTTCATTTTGCTTTTTTTATAAAATTTATTTATGCAAATTTTGGTTGCAAAAAAGTTGGTCGATTAAAAATTTGTTTGTTTTGATTTTTTTATTTTGATTTAAACACTTGGTTTCTTTCTTTTATGTGTTAATTTCGAAAAGAGAGAATGATCAAAACAAAGCTTTGCTATCAGATAAGCCATTTATATGACTTCACTGCAAAGCTTCTGAGTTTTGTTCTCAAAAACTTTGCTTGTGCAATAGATTTTTAATTTTTTGCAAAATTAATTTTTTATTTCTTTATCTGATTCAGAAAATGGTAATAATGAAAAGAAAATTGTACGAAAAATTCAGGTTCAGATTTCAGCTCATCATATCTTCCGCAAACGTTGACCGATTTTGATAACCTAGAGCAATTTAAAAACATCTTTTTTTTACCGAAATATGGCACAATTGCGGTTTTTGTAAAAAGTAACTCGTAAATACCATATAACCCCATTTTTAGAAATTTGAACCCAAACCCCAACCTAACCACAATTTTAACGGCAAACTAACGTAACTTTCGACTTTTTCAGCCCAAAATCTATAAAAACCGACCCCAACCTTTTTGAAATTTCGAAATAAATAAAATAAGACACACCCTTATGAAGAAAGAAACCAGAAAAAGGGATTTTTTTTGGAAACACGCACGTTTGGGGCCATTTTGGAGCATGTAGTGGTGTACAGATTGTAAAACTTTGTTCAGAAGAGTTGCTTGGTATCTGAAGAGCTTCATTTTTTCCGAAGAGAGTATGTAAAAAATCCAGATTTTTTAAAAGTTATACTGGAAAAAGTAAAAAAATACGCTTTTTCAAAAAAGTTTTTTAAGAAAAACTCCCGGAAAACATGATTTTTTTGAAAACTTTTGGAAAAAAGTTTCTTCAACAGACTGTCGGCTAAAACTTTGTCGAAGACAGTTTACGGCTATCTGCAAAACTGAATGAGCTGTTTGCCCAAAACTAATGACACCTTTTTTGGTGGTCACACCCAATTTCAAAAATTTTAAAGGTCCAAAAAAAAAGTGCTTCTAACTTAGACAAACGCAGCTAGGAGTTTACTCAGTTTGGGTAGCATAGTGTGGCTTGGTTGTTTTTTTGACTGTTGCACTGTGTAATGTGACCACGCCAGAAATGAAAATTAGATAACAGCCGACTGAAAGTTCGCAAGCTAGAATATATATTAGGCATTTCAAGAAGTGCTGTACATCTCAGATTGATAATCAGCCCAATTCTAAACAAAAATTCCGTATAAAATATCTCACTTCTCCCTTTTCTCCTATTGCGAATAAAAAATTCTTCGAAAAAAGAATTCGATGGGAAAAAGTAGTTATTCTCAATGCACTTGAATTTGGTTTCTTCCCTCAAAAAATTTCCTTTGCAAAACAGACGGGAGTTTGCAGAAAAAAATTAATATTTTATTGTTCTTGTTCTTGTTCTTCAAGTTTTGTTAATTTTAATGAAAGCCAATTCAGGCATTGATTGCGTTTTCCATAGATTCAGTCCGCAATTGACTTCTAGCAATTTTTATACCCTATACCACTATGTGGTTTGGGTATAATGACTTTGTGCTGCTGTTTGTAACAACCAAAAATATTTGACCTAGACCCATCTTTAATTATACCGATCGAATCAGAATCACTTTCTGAGTTCATTTAACAATGTCCGTCCGTCCGTCCGTCCGTCCGTCCGTCCGTCTGTGTGTCCATGTAAAGCTTGTAATCAAACTGCAGGTCGCAAATATGAATGTATTTTGATGAAATTTGGTATATAAGCTTTTATCGGCCATGGGATGAACGCTATTGAAATTGGTGAGAATCGGTCCATGTTCAGACCTAGCCCCCATACAAATTACCCATATGAAATCGACATAAATTGCCATAAGGTCCAAATTGTCATATAGATCTTACTCAAATTTGGTTTGTATGCGTTCATTACATCCACTAATGAGTAGTCCAAAAATGATCCCTTTGACCCCATATAGAGCTGCTTCCCGATCTTCAGTTAAATCTATTAAAAAACAAAAATATTGCACTGATTCTTCTCAAATTTTGTTTGTACATATTTTTGCAAAATACAAGAGACTTTACCAAACATGATCAGGATCGGTCCATTTTTGGACCTAGCCCCTTTATAGATATAGCATCCGATATGAACTTTTTTATGTCTGCAGCCAAAAAAAATTAATAAAAATCCCACTCAAATTTGGTTTTTGCTTATTTTCTATGTCCAGTTAGTTGGGCCTAAGAGATAGAGTTTCTAAACGCATGGTATAGGGTATCGTATAGTCGGTCTAGACCGACCATAATTTTCTTACTTGTTTTATGTATGTGTTAATAGAAACTTTAAATGCAATTTACTCCAAATAAAGGAAAAAATTTAAAAATCTGTAAATCTGCAAAACGGCTAAAAAGACATACCTTTCAATTAATATATGTTTGGTCAAAATCGGGATAAAACGGTAGAACAAAACATCGGTCACAAAATATCGCCTAGCCTATTAATATTATAGATAAATTTATTTTCGTTTGCACACACAAAAAAAAAAATAGAAAATTAATTGTCAATAAACAAAATAACTGGTTTCGAAATTCGATGACGCCACTTATTAATTTTTTTGTTCACGCGGAATTTATAATAGGGGGATTTTTTCTCGAGAAAAGTATTTTCCGTGAGAAAGAAATTCCTGGAGAATATTCATAATTGAGCTGAATAAATTTGTACAAGAGAAAACTGATCGCCAGGTGAGTGTTGCATTTGCTAACATTTATACAAAGAAAGCGTTGTGAGGCTGTTCCAATCGAGTGATTTTCTGCGTTGATTCATAACCATCGGTTTAAGGATGGGTCCATCACTTGATCCTGAGATGAAGAGACACTCAATACAGTGGACTGAAAGGGAAGAATAGAGTCTAGGAAAGTTAAAAGCAGTTCCATCAGCAGGCAATAAGATACTTTTCATTAATTACATTGTGCAACACTATTTTTGGTAGAGCATTATTAATGTGCTGAAATTTTGTATTAAAAAAAAAGCTTCAAGCGATTTTCCCATTTTTTAATTACACTCTCCTTTTATGGACATTTAGTATTTAGATCCTTTGACCACCACTATATGAATGTTTCACTTAGCTAATGATGAGATGACCTCTGTGAAATTTTACGGTTTTTTTTTTTTTTTTTTTTTTGTAGTAAATTTTTTATCTGTCATTTTCAAAGGTCATTGAAGTCATCTATTAAAATTGATAAGCAGAACTTACTCACGAAACAGTTTTTAATGACCCGCATTTGCTAAAATCTATTAACGCCAGAATTCTACTAGTGGATGTCAAAAAGTGTCAGAGTAACTGCGTGTGTATTTACAAAATACGGTAAACTCTGACATCGTCATTTATAAAATATTGTTAATTCTGACGTCAAGCCAGCTGCTCTGAACAGACATATTAAGGTCAACCTTTGCAACTTTTTTTTTATATTGTTTTTGTTGTACACAAAAGAATTGTGGGCTTTTATTGTGAAAATTTTTAGTTTTTATTTGTAGTATTTTTATTTGTAATAAATTTTGAATTATTTCCAACATTTTTGTATCTTTTTTTTATGAGTAAAAAGTAACAATCAGGATTATTGAAAATAAAAAAATCATCAATTTTGTCAATTCGTTTTCTTAAAAATTAATTTAAAATATTTATCAATTGTAAAAATGTTGGTTTTGTAAGACATACAATTACACACACATACACATACATACATATTGATGTACATTTAAAAAAATATAAAAAAAACTACCTTTTTGTGTCATTTCTATTGCAAAAGCTATAAATCATTGAGAAGATTGTTAAAGACACATCTATTTGTTTTGTTTTTGTTTTTTTTTGTTATTGTCTTTTGGTTAAATTGAAAAAGAAAACCCTTTTGTTAGCAATATATAAAATGATATTCATTTCAAGGATTCAATTTTGTACGCAAACGCTAAACTGACTGAGTAGACTTGAAGAAATGTTCACATTAAATTTGAAAATAAAAACAATAACAATGAACAGTTGTGTAACGTAACTTTGGCTACGGTATAGGATTTGTTTTGTTCCCAAAACTCTTTATATCATCAATTATCGCTTTGAGTTTCCAATTTTACTCCAAATCTTGATTTTTTGCTTTTGATTTTCCTAAACGCTAAAATTTGTTGACGACGAAGATAGAATAGAAAGAAAAAAATAAATCTATTCAACTGACGGATGACATGTTCACTTTCAATTTAAGATTTCAAATTTTGTTTTCTTTTTGTCAAGATAAATTAAGTTTTTAAAGTAGAGAAAATTAAATGTTTCATTCGTTAATTTCCAGGCCTAATGTTATTTCAGTTAAGCTCAACATGGGCATTTTTTTAATAAATATTTGACTATCCTTCACTTAGTGAACCCTCTTGAGTATTATTTTGATTACGATAAGGAACATTTACGGTACCACTGTCTGGGGGGAGGGGGGGGTGAATATTTCCAAATGAGGGTGAAAGTACTAGTACATTAAAGTAAAACCTCTAACGAGTTTGGAGTTTTGAGCGAAATTTCACTTTATCAGCTATAACTCTAGAACGATTGAAGATCTCTCATTTAATTTTTCATCAAAATTGTAGTAAAGGCTTAAATAACAAATCTATAATATTAATAGGCTAGGCGATTTCTTGTGACTGATGTTTTGTTCTACCGTTTTATCCCGATTTTGACCAAACGTATATTATTTGAAAGGTATTTCTTTTTAGCCGTTTTGCAGATTCACAGATTTTTAAATTTTTTTCTTTATTTTGAGTAAATTGCAATTAAAGTTGCTACTAACACATACATCAAATTATACAATGCTCTGTGCGTGGTTATTAAATTTGTTAATGTGTTTGTAATAAAAATGAGTTTGTTTTTTTTTTTGTTGATTTGGGGTCTTTATTTAATGAAAAAATAAAATTTCCTAGAATTTGCGCTCGAATTTCGAGAGCTGGAATCTGCTAGTTTTTATTAATACATCGATGTAAAAAATATAATAAAAAATACTAATGTATGTTTGATTTAACATTAACAAGTTAGACCGACTATATGATACCCTATACCATGCATTTGGAGACACTATCTCTTAGGTCAAACTAATTAGATACAGAAACTAAGCATAAACCAAATTTGGGTGGCATTGTTATTAATTTTTTTTTTCCTCTAGATATGAAAAAGTTCATATCGGATGCTATATTTATGTGGGGACTACCTCAAATAATCTAACCCATAAAAACAAAGTTTTTATTAAAAGTCTTTCGTTCCTTATGCATATGAGTTTTGAATCTCTCCTTGACTGTACGTGATTTTCGTGACAATTTTAAATTTAATCTTTGGGCACAACAAGTTTATGGACAAAGCTTCAGATCGATCGGATAAGGGGAAATTGGTTTTAAATCACTCCGTGACTGTGCGTGACCATGGCGTGACTGTGAGTGACTAGGTCAAAGTTAATCTTTCTTTACAGCAAATATATCGACCAAGTGTCAGATTCATTGGATGAGGGGAAATTCGTTTTAAATCCCTCCGTGACTGTGCGTGACCATGGCGTGACTGTGAGTGACTACGTCGAAGTTAATCTTTCTTTACAGCAAATATATCGACCAAGTGTCAGATTCATTGGATGAGGGGAAATTCGTTTTAAATCCCTCCGTGACTGTGCGTGACCATGGCGTGACTGTGAGTGACTAGGTCAAAGTTAATCTTTTTTCTCAGCAAGTGTATGGACCAAGTTTGAGATGCATTGGATGAGGGGAAATGACATTTCGATCACTCCGTGACTGTGCGTGACTATGCGTGACTGCCCCAAAATTAATGTTTTTTCACAACAAGAATATGAGCCAAGTTTCAAATCAACTGGATAAGGGGGAATGGGGTTGACCCACGGCAGACAGATCTATACGATAATTATGATATGGCAATTTAAGTTCATTTCATAGGAGTCATTTGTATGGAGAGTATGTCTGACCATGCACCGATTTTCGCCAATTTCAATAGCGTTCATGCTACGGCTGATAGAAGCTCACATACCAAATTTCATGAAAATATGTGCACATTCGCGACCTATAGTTTGATTAATAAGATTAGATGGACACAAAGATGGACAGACGAACAGACGGACGGACGGACATCTCTACATCGACTCAGAAAATGATTCTGAGTCGGAAAATGACTCTGAGTCGATCGGTATAATAAAAGTTGGACTACATGAGCTCGTTAATAGACTACGGATTCAAGTTTCAAAGAAATCCTTTAGGGGGAATGGAAAAAGTCTCCCCTGTAAAATTCGATTTTTGGCGCTTTCTTTATTTTTGCGGTTAGGGCTCGATACGTTGTTTGAATATTTTGAATATTTTGATTTTTAGCAAATTTAAAAAAAGAACAATGCATATTAAAAATATAATACAAAAAAATGTTTGCAAATCTTTAACATTAAAATATAAAAAAAATTATAGAAGTTTTTTGCCATGCACTGCACAGTTGAATAAGTAAATATTGAAGCCTGACATATGATCCTTCAAATAAGATACTATTTAGAAAAATGTTTTGCTTTAGTTTCTTAAAGAATGTATTATTCGCAAAAATAATTTTAAATACATTCTGTATTACCTTGTTCGAACATTTATAAATACGTGAAGGTAAGCTTTTAGTTCCCTTTTTAAGCAATATGCGGGCACGGAGGAGGGTGAAAATTAGCATAGTTATAGTTCATATGGAGGAGAAGCTGAGAATAATAAAATTTATATTTAATCTGTCTTAAAAAAATATTAAATTAAATAAAAAAAAATAATGTGAGTCACAGGGAAGATGTGTAAATATCCATTAATTAAAGATTTTTAATAGTCATTTTTTAAAATCAAACAGAAAGCATCATTTATGTATCACTTATAGCAAAAACTAATTCAACAACCCTTTGCTGTAAAACGTTAAAAATATCCCAATATAAACGTATATAAGTGATACATAGATGACGCTTTTAAAAAAGTGGCATAAAAAAACAATGTTATATCATAATTTTTTCACCAATACAATCATAAGTCACACAGCGTTATCTGTCAGGTCTCACATATTATGTTTACACTGTTTTTGTGATTGTATTGTGAAATAGAAATTTACCCCCCTGCGCGTATAGATGTTTAGACATCAAAAAAAATATTTATAATGAATTGCTACGCCCTGTTAATGCGAATGATTTAAATTATATATCAGACGCTCTGTGTTGAATTGTGAATTGCTAAAATTGACTAACTAACATACCTTAAGGCTCATTTAAATATATATATATATAGATTGAAAAAAAAATTGGAAGCCAAAAATTTAATGAAAAAATAATATTTCCTAGCATTTGCACTCGAATTTCGAGTGCTGGGCTATACTAGTTTTAATTAATTCGACATTTAAACTAATTTAAAATTTAATCTAAAATTCATCAAATATCGAGAAAAAACTGAATTTCGAATTTTTTTATATAAAATAATTGGATTTCAGCAAATTTTACAGAAGAAGAAAAAATAAAATTTAGATATTTTTTTTTCAAACTAAAGAGAATGTTACCAGTTTTCAAGCAAAAAAAAAATCGTATAAAAATTATTTCCGTTACTTTGTGTGTTCAAAAAATTAATTTTTGAAAAAATTTCGAAAATTCATTCTTAAATTTGGCACATTCTTCTTTTTGACTTTTGCTATCAATTTGGGGTAAAAAAATAATCGATTTTCTGAAGGTTCTAAATACAAACATGTTAGCATTAAAGGGTTAAATAAATGCTGGCTAAGAGTTTTGGTTATGGTACGTTTACCGTTCTGGAATATTGTATACATTTATAAATAATTATTAATTTTTGGATTCATTGTAATTGTAGAATTGCATGCTCTTCAACATTCATACTAAGTTAAGAAAAACAACTTTTAAAAAATTTATGGTTCAAAATTCTTCGAATACAATTGAATGAGCATTTTTTATAGCACCCATTAATTACGTCTTACTTCTCATTACACGTCTACTTGCTTCTGCATGCAATGCGCTCCTGAAACACGCCAGTTTAAAAGTGCATTTGGGTTTTTAGTTATATCAACATTAACTCGAGTCATTAAGTTGGAACACGTACATTCGTACATACATACACTCGAATACACTCGAATACAATCGGTAATAAACAATAAAAAGGTTTAATATACAAACAGAAAACACACATACTCTCACACTCACAAAACCGATAAGAAACCTCTTATTCGATTTTTATACGTTTAAATAATTCCATAAACTATAACGTGGCCATAACAAATATCGCTTTTTTTGTTTATTTCATTCATTAATATACTGCCTATATGTCGATAACTTAAATGCAAAAGGGCATAGTTGTAACTCTACACAATTCCTACCAACATGCAAAAAAAAAACATTAAATGCTCTTAGATGACTGAAAATTTTAAAGAAAGAAATTTTATCAAATAAGGAAGAAACAAATTAAATGTCTTTAACACTGAACTTCCTTTCAACTTTTTTCGATATGATGCAATGACTTTTTATAGGTTTATAAAGGACAACATTTCAGGAAATAATATTTGTTGACATTTCTTTAGTTTGCAAGAAAGCTTGAGTGTTTGTTTCAGTTCTGCCGAAATCAAACAAAATGACTCTTTTTTTAAATTCACTAAAAATACAATTTGCGTTTGATTTTCATGATTTTTATAACATTGATAACAACCTCAATAACAAACACATTAACAAATTTAATAAAACACACATAGCATATGTATAATTTTATGTATGTGTTAGTAGCAACTTTAAATGCAATTAACTCAAAATAAAAGAAAAAATTTAAAAATTTGTAAATCTGCAAAACAATTAAAAAGAAATATCTTTCAAATGATATGCTTTTGTCAAAATCGGGATAAAACAGTAGAACAAAACATCGATCACAAGAAATCGCATAGCCTATTAATATTATAGATTTAAATTACAGTAATTGAATCGTTATTCATCATATTTAACATCGTTAACTCTTAATTTATATTAAAAATATAATAAATTACAATTTAAACATTATAAAAAATCAATTACATTAGAACAATAAAATCAATTAAAGAAATGGTTTAAAATTTTCTAAACCCTATTGCATTGCTTGTACTTTGCAAAACATTAGGAAACTGGTTCCAGATATGAATAGTTACAATAAAAAATTGACATTCAAAGGCATGGTCCCGGTATTTAAATTGAATTATTCGATTTCCTCTGGAAGATCTTGCGAACTTTAATCGTTCAAAGAGATATTTTGGAGCCTTTGCCAATAATAATCTTATTAGAAATATAATGTTTTGAATTTAATGTAGTTGTCAAAAGACATGCCACGAGTATTGGGATACATGTTCAAATTTTCTTAAACCAAAGATATAGTGATTAAATATTGTTGAAAGTTACATTTAGTTTCCTTTTATCCCTAGAGTTGCAACATGTGAAAATCTCGTATGAATATAGTAAAGTAGGTAAAAGATATTTCTTTTTTAGCAAGTAGCAATCATATTTTTGGTGGAGTAAAGTTCTGTGTTAAGCATAAGCTTCTTATCATACTATAAATTCTGCCACAAGATTGATTAATATGATCTGACCAAGTCAGAGTTCCATTAAATACAACTCCGAGATTTTTTACAGAGTCCACGATGTCAATTTTAGAGCCCCCAAGGATGACATTAATCTCATTCTCCAAATGCATCACTTTCTTCTTTATTATAATGCACTTAGATTTATTTGGATTAAGTCGTAGACCATTTGCCGTTGCCCAATTTAGAATTCGTTTGAGATTGATTGACGCTCTGTAAGTAAATTGTTGTCGTTAAAATAAAAATTTCTCTGTGTAAAAGGTGCTCGGAAACTTTTTTATTTTTAATCTTTAATCTTTAATTTTGGTTCATTTTTCATTTTTCGTTTTTTAATTTTTAATTTTCCTTTTTTCAATTTTCATTTTTAATTTTTCGTTTTTAATTATGCATTTTTCATTTTTTTTTTCATTATTCGTTATTCATTTTTCGTTTTTCATTTTCCTTTTTCTATTTTTAATTTTTCAGTTTGCATTTTTCATTTTCCATTTTTCATTTTCCATTTTTCATTTTTCACTTTTCATTTTTCATTTTCCATTTTTCATTTTCCGTTTTTAATTATACATTTTGCATTTTTTATTTTTCATTATTCATTATTAATTTTTCCTTTTTCATTTTTTTTTTTCATTTTCCATTTTTTCATTTTTCATTTTTCATTTTCCTTTTTCCATTTTTCAGTTCTCATTTTTCATTTTTCATTTTTCATTTTTAATTTTTCATTTTCCTTTCTCCATTTTTAATTTTTCAGTTTTCATTTTCCATTCTCAATTTTTCATTTTTCAATTTTAATTTTTCATTTTCCATTTTTCATTTTCCATTTTTCATTTTCCATTTTTCATTTCCCAAATTTCATTTTTCATTTTTAATTTTTCATTTTTCATTTCATATTTTTCTATTTTCATTTTTCGTTTTTCATTTTTCATTTTTCACTTTTCATTTTTCATTTTTCATTTTTCATTTGTCATTTTCCATTTTGCTTTTTCCATTTTTCATTTTTTTTCATGTTCCATTTTCCATTTTTCATTTCTCATTTTCCATTTTTCATTTCTCATTTTTCATTTTTAATTTTTCATTTTTCACTTTTCATTTTTTAGTTTTCATTTTTCATTTCCATTTTTCATTTTCAATTTTCATTTTTCATTTTTCAATTCCCTTTTTCCGTTTTTCATTTTTCAGTTTTCATTTTTCATTTTCCATTTTTTCATTTTCAACTTTCAATTTTTCATTTTTCATTTTCCATTTTTAATTTTTTAGTTTTCATTTTCCATTTTCCATTTTTCATTTTTCATTTGTCATTTTTCAATTTTTAATTTTCATTTTTAATTTTTCATTCTTCATTTTCCATTTTTCACTTTTCATTTTTCATTTTCAATTACTCATTTTTTATTCATATTCGATGTTCCATTTTTTCATTTTTTATTTTCAATTTTAAATTTTTCATTTTTCATTTTCCTTTTTCCATTTTTCAGTTTTCATTTTCCATTCTTAATTTTGCATTTTTCAATTTTCATTTTTCATTTTCCATTTTTCATTTTTCGTTTTTCAATTTTCATTTTTCATTTTCAATTTTCCAATTTCCGTTTTTCATTATTCATTATTCATTTTTCATTTTCCATTTTACATTTTCCATATTCCATTTTTAATTTATTTTCATTTTCCGTTTTCCATTTTTCACTTTCCATTTTCCATTTTTCATATTTCATTTTTCATTTTCAATTTTCATTTTTCATTTCCCTTTTTCCATTTTTCATTTTCCAGTTTTCATTTTTCACTTTTCATTTTTCAGTCTTCATTTTTCATTTTCAACTTTCATTTTTCATTTTCAATTTTTCATTTTTCATTTTCATTTTTCAATTTTCATTTTTCATATTTCCTTTTTTACTACGGATTATATTTTTACTTTCAATACTAATAACATAGCTCATGGTAGTTGTGTTTGCACCTTTTTTTTGTGGCTTTTTTGAACTGTGATGTTGTTGTACAACTATTATTTTTAACCACTAAAATATTACAACAAATCCACTGGGTTTTATGTTTTTTTAGAGGGTTCTACATATTTTTGATCGTATCCAAGCACTATAATGCCCTATTTACCCCATTTTAAACACCAAACTGGTGGGAGTAATGGCAAATGATATTATCGTAACTTTACCCAGTTAAATGTTTTTTTTTAATGAATTACCGTGATTTCAACAGACAGATGGACAGACGGACAGACGAAAGATCAAGAATATATATATACTTTATGATGTCGGAAATTAGTTTTCGATGCGTTACAAGCGGAATGACAAACCTGGAATGACAGCTGTTTTAATGTTGCTATGAAAACAAACTAATAAGCTGACGTTTTGTTTTTAACTATTTTGTCAGTTTTGGGCTAAAACATGGCATATTTAAAAAAAAATTTTTTTTTTTGCTAATGATTATTTTTTCTTGATTTTTCGTTTAGCTTGACTGAATTTTTTGTTGATTCTTGACACGCATTGAAAAAGCTTGACAATCAAGCCAAATCAAACCCGCCTGGCAACCCTAGTCGGCAGTAATTATAAAGCGTTAGTTATACCCAACATTGGTCGTAATATTGAGCATAAGACGCAGGTATTTTAGATTCGGCACAGCCGAATTTAACAAATTTATTACTAACCATTAAATGAGTTAAAAATATCACTTTTGAACTTTTCAACTAAAAATTTAATTGAAAATTCAAATATATGTATTTAAATTTAAATATTTAAATATTTTTTTAATTTGTTAATGCAGTTTTTTAGCAGTTGAGTTTAAGTTGATGTTGTGTCTAAAAACACTTAACATCATGCAATAAATGTATTTTTGTCAGATTTGTTAAATTACTTTACTTGGTAACTGTGGAGTACCGCTAGCGTTAAAGACGTCTTAGAAAAACCAATTTCCAAGTTTTGTTATTTCGTTTAAATAGGTGGCCTGAGGGCAAATGAATGGCGTATGATAGCAATAAAAAGCCGTAAACATTTCAGGCAACGCTATGTCATATTATATTTTAAATGGGTTTGTGGCCTTAACTTTCGAATTAGGAAGTACAAATAAGGAGAAGTGGTGGTGGTTGCCATAGCGCTGTTTCATACTGGTCATGTAAAGCATATTATGTTTGCATTGCTGTTATTTTTTGAATTTTCCACAAGGTGAAGGTGAGCATTGTCTGATTATAAATCCGCCTTCTTCAACTAATTCTGACTGACTGACTGACTGACTGACTGAATGACTGACTAACTGACTGACTGGCTTTGCTGTAACCAACATGTTTGCTTTCTTTTTAAAGACCACAACTTTTCACTTAGAAATTTATATTGTTATTATTTTATCCATACAAAAATGTACTTTCACACATACAAATGCATACAATGCATACAACTAGCTATACATAGAACAAGAAGGAGAAAATCAAGGTCATTGCAATTATTTAAATATCGATTGTAGCTTGAGGTTGCAGTGAGGTTATCCTTACCAGTGTAGTTTTTTTTTTTAGTTTTGTGTTTGTACAACAAATCTGTCTTTCGCCTTCTTCACGTCAATCAAATATTAACTATAGAAATTTATCGTTTATTCACTTACTTGCTAATATGCTAATACTTAGCAAGGTTTAGTTTCTATATATAGTCTTCAATTGGAAGGAAATATTAAGATATTATTATGAGCTAAAAAGTGATTTTAGATTAAACGATATAACATGTATTTAAACACTTTAAAAACATTGACATTGTAACAATGTTGCCAGACTTCATCTCATATAAAAATATGCATATTTTGCTTATTGTTGATTCAGCTGTTGTTGTAGTCGATGCATTCCAATTGTGATTAAGCGAATAGTCAGTTACTTTTTACTTTTACTTTTTTTAATTTTCTTAAAATATGAACATTTTAATCAATAATGATTAACCCCCGCATTCATAATGAAAAGTTAGCTAATGCTTACATGTCGCGCTCAACGAGGTTCTTACTAGTCAACCGATTAACCTTAGTTTTTAGTTAGCACATAGTTTATTCATAATCAATTTTTTGTTGTCATCTAATAGCTTTAAAAACAACTCTGAAATTTGTAATTCCACCATATTTTTTGCATTAATGCCACCTTATATAGTGCAAATCAACTCTGTTTACATATCAATTTGTGTGATTTCACTCCTTCATTTTTTAAAATTAATATTTAAAAGTGTTAAGTTTACGAGAAAATATTTTTAATTTCAAAATTATGTAAAAAAATTGTTTAAAAGATCCGCAAAGAAAAAAATATTTATTTGTACTTAAAAATAATTTATACATTTTGTTTTGTTTAGTTTGACACAAATCAGCTGTTTTCACACACTTAGTCAGTGTTTGAAAGGTTGTTGATCTGAATTTAGCAAACGCAGCAGCAAGTGCTTTATAAATAATACTCATGCTAGATACTGCATAACTTTTCATTATGAATACGGCCGTAAGTTTTTAAAACATTGTTTTGCCATGTTCACACATTCCATTGGTATCCATATACCAATGGTTCCTGTAATGAATTGCGGTAATAAGCGAGCTTGACTTTTATTGGTTACTTTTTTATACCCTACATTATACTGTGTGATGCAAACTAACCGTGTTTTCAAACTACTGATGGCAAGAAAATAAAATGATAGTCTTTCTAGACCGACTATATTATAAGTTTCGAGCGAGGATGTGGCATGCAATTTTACTGAGGCAATAACAGCATATAAAAAATAATGAGAATATTTAGTAGTCATAAAACATACACAATCCAAATTTGAAAAACGTTTATGAAATATTTTTGTTTTTTTTTTATATATTTGGGGACTATGACTAAAAATGGTCCTCAGGGGTTTTTTTTGAATACTGATTAGTAGGTATAAAGACACACGCATAACAAATTTTATCGATCTTATGACCATTTTATTCGGTCTGACAAGGGTTATTTTTATGGGGCCTAGGTCTGAACATTCAACGGCATTGCTAAATTGACTCAGAAAGTAATTCGATCGGTCGATCGGTATAATAAAATGTAGGTTAGGGTGGCCCTTCATTACATGGAGGGGAAAAAAGTGTTTGAATTTAAAGTCTCACCCCCTTGCGTATAACGATAAACTGAGAAATATAAAATTTTGGGTCAATCAAAAAAATTTTGAGATGCCTCAAGTGTATTTATATGGGGAGAATATGACTTTTTTTCAGATTTTACGAAAATTTCGTTCTATAGTTTAATTTTTTCGACAAGTTGTTATATAAATCAATTTCAGTACTATATTATCTCTTTAAAAAGCTATATAACTTCAAAATCGAATAAAAACTCGCCAAGAAATAGGAAATGCCCCAGGCCACTTTTGAGCAGAAAAAAAAACGAGGTCGTGAAATTTGACCGAATTTTTTTAACTTTCAAGAAATTAATTAAAGCCATCATTTTTATTGGTCACTATACCTAGGAGCACTCAGACATGAAGTATTGTTTTATTACCACGTTTTAAACCTATTGAGAAGTGAGACAAAAAATGGAAAATTTTTTTTTATAAAATTTTAAAAACTCCTTTTTTAAGTTTTAACAAATTTTCTTAAACAAAATGTCAAAAAAACTCTTTTTAAACTCTTTCTTTTAACTCATACTCTCTGTCTGTCTGTCGTGGGTGGACCCCATTCCCCTTATCCAATTGATCTGAAACTTGGCCCACGCACAGTCACGCATAGTCACGCGGAGTCACGGGGTGATCTAAATGTCATTTCCCCTCATCCGATCGATCTGAAACTTAGTCCATACACTTGCTATGAAAAAATATTAAGTTTGACTTAGTCACGCACAGACACGCATAGTCACACATAGTCACGCACAGTCACGGAGTGATCTAAATGTCATTTTCCTTCATCCGATCGATCTGAAACTTGGTCCATACACTTGCTGTGGAAAAAAGATTAACTTTGACATAGTCACGCGCATTCACGCATAGTCACGCTCAGTCACGGAGTGATCTAAATGTCATTTTCCTTCATCCGATCGATCTGAAACTTGATCCATACACTTGCTGTGGAAAAAGATTAATTTTGACTTAGTCACGCACAGTCATGCATGGTCACGCGCAGTCACGTAGTGATCTAAAACCCATTTCTCCTTATCCGATCGATCTGAAGCTAGCTCGATAGACCTACTGTGAAAAAAGATTAATTCTGGCGTGGTCAAGCACAGTCACGCATAGTCACGCACAGTCACGGAGTGGTCTAAATATCATTTCCCCTCATCCGATCGATCTCAAACTTGGTCCACACAATTGCTGTGAAAAAAAGATTAACTTTGACTTAGTCACGCACCGTCACGCATAGTCACGCACAGTCACGAAGTGACTTAAACCCCATTTTCCCTTCTCCGATCGATCTAAAACTCGGTCAATAGACTTGCTGTGAAAAACATTAACTCTGACATAGTCGCGTGCAGCCACGGAGAGATTAAAACCCCACTTCTCCTCATCCGATGGATCTGAAACTTTGTCCATAGACTTGTTGTGGCCAAAGATTAATTTTAAGATAGTCACACACAGTCACGCACAGTCGCGGAGATATTCAAAACTCATACGCATGAGAAAATAAAGAGTTTTAATAAAAACTTTGTTTTTATGAGTTAGATTATTATTTATTTATTTATTTAATCGAGCCCACAGGGCCATATACGACTAATACATTTAATAATAATAATGAACAGCAAGCTAAATTAAGGTAGAACTAAAGAACAGCAATTATGCTTAACT
Organism: Cordilura impudica; assembly: GCA_963682025.1. Taxonomy (NCBI): domain Eukaryota; kingdom Metazoa; phylum Arthropoda; class Insecta; order Diptera; family Scathophagidae; genus Cordilura; species Cordilura impudica. The sequence continues at coordinate 369,794,291 of OY821517.1, forward strand.
AAAAAAAAATTAAAAAACAATCCATTGGTACGTTAATGATTAATAGTGAAATACTCCAAGTACTTATGTTTCGTGACGGATGCCGCATAACTTAAACTTTTCAGAATCACGGGAAACTTATTCGAAAGTCTGGACGCTCTTCGAATGATTTTTCAAATATAGAGTTAGAAATTCTCGGATGAACTATTTCAGGGTTTCTTGAAGATCGCGAGAATCTGAAGGAGTCAAAAATATCCTTGGGTTCACTCGAGGCCATTCGATGGTGAAATGCTAGCACGGTTCTAATTTTTATAAAGTTTTGAAAGGAGCAATGTATAAAATTATAAGAGTAATTAGATACCGGATCAGAAATTTTAAGACCGAAAATATACCTTAATATTCGATTAAAAATTAAATGCAAATGCTTTAAATTTGTTTTAGTTGTTCCACAATAAACATCGAAGCAAAAAGAATGTGAGTCATAAGAAGTGAGTGAACAAGGTTAATTTTCATTTTTATGGAGGGATCGAAGAGACATACATATTTTCGCCAAAACCGCAGAAATATGGTTTCCAAAATTGATACCACTATCAAGAGTAACACCCAAACATGTGAGGGAATCTTCAAATGAAACATGGACACCATCAAATTTAATTAATAAAGGTGTGAAGAGCATTCGCAGGAGACCCAAAAATTAGGGTCTCAGTTTTGCTTGGGTTAAAATTAAACTTATTACGAACTGCCCATGTGGAAACAAGAGATAAAATATAATTAATGTTAGCTTCGAGACAGTCTAAGAACTGTTTGTCACCAGTAAATGTCACAAGTTAATGTCATCGGCAAATAGAAAAATCTTACACTGCGAGGGACCAGTACACTCCATAAAGTCATTTAGATACATTAAAAATAACAAACGATCAATTATAGAACCCTGAGGCACTCCACTAGAACACAGCCTAATGGAAGAAAAGCTTTTAATTCCACCAACATACTGTCGACGATTAGCAAAGTAAGAATTCAATAATTTACAAGAAGAAGAGGAGAAACCAAATTCGGCGGAAAGTTTATCTGTTAAAAGATTATGATTCACTGTATCAAATGTTTTGCTTAGATCAAGTGAAATCAAGGTTGAAATCAATTTTTTATCAAAATTTTTACGAACATTTTCAGTCAAACAGAGAAGTACTAAGACCAGATCTAAAGCTAAAATGACAATCACTAAGCAATTAACCATTGTTTAAATAGTCAATCATTTGATTTTTACAATTAGCTCAAATACCTTTGATAGACAGCAAGGGATACTTATAGGTCTGAAATTGTCAAAACTTGAGGCGCCACATTTTAATACCCTTTACCACTATGTGGTTTGGGTATAATGACTTTATGCTGCTGTCTGTAACTAAAATATTTGACCTGGACCCATCTTTTATTAAACCGATCGACTCAGAATCACTTTCTTAGTTGATTTCCCGATGTCCGTCCGTCTGTCCGTCTGTGTGTGCATGTAAACCTTGTAATCAAACTGCAGGTCGCAAATATGAAAATATATGGATGAAATTTGGTATATAAGCTTTTATCGGCCATGGGATGAACAGTATTGAAATTGTTAAATTCGGTCTATGTTCAGACCTAGTCCCCATACAAATGACCCCTATGAAATCGACATAAACTGCCATAAGATCGAAATTATCATATAGAGCTCAGTCAAATTGGGTTGTTTCTGTTTATTATATCCATTAATCAGTAGTCCAAAACTAATTCCTATACGACAATTCTTAGTCATAACCCCCATATAAAGCTGCTTCCCGATCTTCACTTAAATCTATCAAAAAAACAAAGTCTTGCACAAATTTTTTTCAAATTTGGTTCGTATATATTTTTTCGAAATATAAGTGACTTTACCAAATATGGTCAGGATTGGTCCGTTTTTCGACCTAGTCCTCATATAAATATATCACCCGATATGAACTTTTTCATATCTGCAGCCAAAAAAATTAATAATAATGCCACTCAAATTTGGTTTACGCTTATTTTCTGCATCCAATTAGTTGGACCGAAGAGTTAGGGTCTCTAAATTATGGCATAGGGTATCGTGTAGTCGGTCAAGACCAACTATAATTTTCTTACTTTTTTTATTGGCACAATTCCTGAGGTTTTCCATAAGTCAGGGAAATGGGAAGTGGTTAGAAAGGTATTAAAAATAAAGAGGACATATTTTTCAATATATGGGTATATTACCCAACAAATTTAATGGAATCTCATGTGAAGGCAACGCTTTAGATTCGACAAGTGAAATTGAATGAAACAATTCATCTCGATCAATGCACCCAAAAGAAAAACCCAGGTCTGAAAAATTATGAAAATTAGGTAACATATCAACCGATGGATTTTGTGTGGCAAGAAGAAAGTGGTTATTTAAGATTTCTGGATCACATTGATCGACAGAGCAATTTGTATTATTTGGGCGCAGTTTTTTAAGGACTTTCCACATTTCCGTAGAGGTATAAAAGCTAAATTTGGCAGACCAGTAATTTGTCTTGTGTTTCCTTAATATGCTTTTAACCCTGTTTCGATGCTTGCAGTAAATTCTTCAACAAATGTTATTCAAGTTTTCTTTATAGGCTTTAAAAGCATAATCCCTAATATCCCTAGCAATTTTTACTTCGGCTATGTCGCCGAAAATTAGTATCATTATATAAACGTTTAACCCTGATGGGCACAGAATTATGTAGATTGCGCAAAAGCGCTTCAAATTTATTTAATTGAAGAGGCCATTCTTCAGGGGCAATAGTATTATCGAGCCAAGTCCAGTTGATGGAACCATAGTCCTTATATTCAATAACTTCTTTTCTAATTCGAACAGGCGTGTCAATACTAACATATATAATAGAGTGAAGTGTAAGAGAAGGAGCCAAGAACTGACCAGAGCACTTAACTGAATCGATATCACTAACTAATACAAAATCAATTAATGAAGTGGAGCAGTATTGCTTATCAAAGTGTGTGGGCATTGAATTGTGAGCATATGATAAATTAATGCTAAGATACAAGATCCTAACTAAATCAGCTTTTGACCTAAAATATAAGTTAATATTAAAATCACATATGCAGAGTTCTCATAACGACAACATAAGTCACCTAATACAGTGTATAATTGACGAATTTCCCCATGGGGACAATATATATGACCTACTAATGTTTTCGCAACACTAGAATCCACTTCAATAGAAAGACATTCAAATGATTGCATTCTTTTTAGATATAATTCCCTCGCGGATAAAGAAAGCTACACCACCAGTCCGCATAGCATCTTTATGATTATTTCTAATAACATAGCAATGAGATACAGCGATGGAACAATCAGAATTGTAAGACTTCAACCATGTTTCGGAAACTGCTAAAATATCAACCAACGAATCTTTAAGTAGTAGTAGTAGTAGTAGTAGTTCTTTATTTTCAGAAAACACTTATATAATATTACAATATTTGTTTTTCTTATATTTAAGTGTTACTATACATAAAAAAAAATAAAAGAACTTACGACTTTGACAGCTGTCGTTAGTCGGATGAGTGATTTTTCTTAAAAAGAGTATTAAATAATTTTTACACATTAAGTATTAGTTTAAATTCATCAAATTTAGAGGTTCTTAATGAAGGCCTAAGGCTTTGAATATTAACATGACCAATCTTTAAACAGTTACTTAAGTTTAAGAAGCATCTTAAAAAAAAAAACTATTATCATTAACTAGATTGTACCCAGATTATCGACCAAAGGATTCATATATAAGGCAAATATGGCAAAAAAATATATCTGTGGTCACAAGCGACTTAATAACGATAGGTCGTTTTAATAACGATTTGAGTTATGTATGCTGTCATATTCTACTAAAAACGCTTTATATTTACGTAAAATCCCCATTTCTCTAGCACTGCTTTTTAAAAAGATATTAATACAAATATTCTGACCTAAGTCGTAATGAAGCCCCATTACATTTATATAAAAAGCTATTTTTCTCAAAACCATGATTTTCGAGTTAGGCGGTTATTGCTTGTGACCACAGATATATTAAAATTCAAAATATGCAAATATAAAAATAAAATTTTATCAAAAATAAAACAAGCTAATTAATTCACAACAATACCAGCGTATAATTAGATAATAAAAAAGAAAAAAAAAAGATGATATATATGAAAATACAGACTAAAACTCATAGACAAAAATGTCTTTTCCGAAACTGAAAATCAAAGTTGAAATAAGATATGTATGTCCCAATATACCACAGAGCCACAAATCGAATACAACAAAAACCTAGATTCGTGTCGAAATCGATAGCGTAAACATGGTACCCTTGAGATAACTAAACGAGAAAATAATGGTAAATACTCGGACGAGATCAAATCAGATTATAGTGCGTTTACATCTCAGCCAAATCTAACATATACGAGATTATGAGCGAAATCTAGCTCATTTTCTAGATTTGTACAAAATCTCACAAAATCTTGTTAAACTTGGGCACTACCAAATGATACTACTGTGTTTTTTATTATTGTAGCAGAAGATTACAACGCAGCGACTGAAAAATTGACATTTAAAAACAAAAGCAAACAAGTTGAATAAAAAGTAAATCTATAATATTAACAGACTAGGCGATTTCTTGTGAGCGATGTTTTCTTCCATTGTATATTATTTGAAAGGTATTTCTTTTTAGCCATTTTGCAGATTTACAGAATTTTAAATTTTTTCCTTTATTTTGAGTAAATTGCATTTAAAGTTGCTACTAACACATACATAAAATTATACAATGCTATGTGTGTGTTTTTTGTTAATGTGTTTGTAATAAAAATGAGTTTGATTTTTGTGTTGATTTGGGAATTGGCTATAATTGATTAGCATATTTTTATAGTCTTTATTTAATGAAAAAATAAAATTTCCGGGAATTTGAGCTTGAATTTCGAGGGCTGGAATCTGCTAGTAAAATATTAATTATTAACAAAAAAAATGACGGATCTATAATAAAAAAAGTATTTAGTAATTGACAAGTTATAACTTCTTATACTGACATGTGCCCATTCTAATCTGCTAAATAATAATTGTAGAAAATGAATTTGTTTTTGCTCTTCAAACAACTCATTTAACCAATGCTGATTTTTTCGCAAAATTTCAATTTCAGTTTGTGCTTTTTCATTTTTGATGCACAATATAATTATAAAATCTGTTTCTTTTTAGAATTTTCCATATTTCCATTTTCCTATTGTTTTGTTTATTTTTGGTACTTCTAGTTTATATGTTTTATTTTTATCAGCTGTTGATTGTTGTGGTAACAAAATCTCACAAAATGTCAAAAAAGTTAGATGTAAACGGTATAGATTTTGAAATAGATTTCAACTAAAATCTACTAGATTTTCCTCAGATGTAAACGCACTATTAGACGTTAAATTGAAAGTATTGGGAGAGGTGAAATACTTAATCGCTCATCGCAAAAACTTAAAACCATCAATGTAAAAAAATAATACAACATGGAAAAATTAAGGCATACTTAGTTAAGTTATTAATACTACGCACTTATAATTACGAAATAATTAAACTCAATTCAGCATTGTGATCATTGTTCCGTTGTGTATCAGAAGTTGTAATATTTTTCGAAGCCAAATTAGGAAAATCAAAAAAAGAATGCAACCCATCAAAATTAATAACGGTGATTTTGACACTTGGGATCTCAGAGCTGAGTAGCCGATATTTAAGAATTTTTCTTCCTCTGCGAAAATTACGACAAAGAAAGCTAGAGCTGATAAATGATCATTTAGAAACAGTCGCTTGTTGATAACATTCTCCTCCCCAGAGCCAGTCTCAAACTTAACGAAAGTAGATACATTCAGAGGTTTTGATTTAATGTAGTTGAACTATTTATCAGAGTTCAGGAAAAAACACACACTGAATAAAAAACAAACAAACATAGCTCAGACCAACAAACACATATTATGTGTGTTTCTAAATTTTGTACGGTGCCGAACACAATCATGACTGTGTTACGTTTTAATATTTCGTTATGTACACGAACATGTTTCTATCACGAATTTTTTGTTTCGAACACACATACACCACTCAGATTCGAGTTTAGCTTTATTTTAAGTTCGTGTTCTTGCACGTGTACTGCTAAAAAACAGAACATGTTCTTGAACATCTAGAAATTAAAATATTATCCACTCGGAAAAAAACGAAATTAATGCCGTTTTCTTTTTTGACAAAAAATGTCGCCCTTTTTTCCCCTCTTTCGAAAAGTATATTTTTTATATATTCTGAATTAAGAGCAACCTTATCTTATACATCAATCGAAAGGTCTCAAAGGCGAGCCCTCGTAAATCACAAAAAATTCCAGCCATTGACTTCTTTCAGGTCATAGTTTGAAAATATTTCCCCATTGTTCCCCTTTTTGAATATTTTCACCCTATTACTTCCAAGAGGATAATAATCAATTTTTTTTGCATTTATGAAATTAAATCATAAACAACATACAAAATTTCTGTTTTCTATTTTATTACTATCCTTTTATTTTTATTTTTATTTTTTTTATTTTTATAATTATCTTTTTATTTTTATTTTTTTATAACTGCTAATGAATTGTTTTAGAATTTTTTAATAAATTTGGTTGAAACAATTGTTGTCGTTATCATATGGGTGTTTCAGATTTTTCCGATCAAACTTATTTTGTATATCCGCGAGTCCTTTATATAAATCGTCGCCAAATTTATTTTGTATATTAGTGACTCCTTTGCGTAAATCGTCGCGTAGTGCTGCCGATCCCGTGTCGGCATTTACAGGTACCAAACAGGAATCGCAATGGACAAAAGAGAATCTTTACTTTTAGAAATGGCATTAAGTTATTCTGCAGAAATTCCCACACATGCAGGATGAAACCCTTTAGAGCAGGAGTGACATTTTATTCTTCCTTTAGTCTTAGTGAACGATTTACCACATGAATCAAGCGCACAAATCTTATCATTCGGAGACATTATGATTTGAAGCAATTATAAAAGGAAAAAACAAACACGTTTGCAGCAGTATTAAGGTTGTGAATAAGTTTTCTTTGTGAATCACAATTTTTTTAATTGAATTTGCTTAAAGTCATAAAACTTTATATTACTGAAGAGAAATAAAGTTTCATAATTAAATATTTCACAATATAGAGGTTTTTTTAGCAAGATTTTGAGAGTTATTGCGAATTTTAATTAACCCAATACGATTAGCTTATCTGATCATAACGATGTTGCCAGATTCTTTTTACTTTTAAGTAAATTCCTCTGCTAAAATTTTTTTTTTCGAAGAATTTTTCTTGCGGATTTCGAGAAAAATGAGTTTTTTGTGAATTGTTCCGTAAATGTACTCTTTCTATATACTTTGTATCAAAAATTTATCAGTTTTTTTACTTTTAAATGTTATATTTTATCTTAATAGCATAGGGTTTCGGAATAATCTAACCCATAAAAACAAAGTTTTTATTAACACTCTTTCTTTTCTTATGCATATGAGTTTTGAATCTCTCCATGACTGTGCGTGACTTTGCGTGATTTTGCGTGACTATTTTAAAATTAATCTTGGGCCACAGCAAGTCTATCGACCAAGTTTCACATCGACGGATAAGGGGAAATGGGTTTTAAATCACTCCGTGACTGGACGTGACTATGCGTTACTGTGCATGACTATGTCAAAGTTATTCTTTTTTCATAGCAAGTCTATCGACCAAGTTTCAAATCGATCGGATAAGGGGAAATGGGTTTTAGATCAGTACGTGACTGCGTGTGACTATGCGTGATTGTCTCAAAGTTAATCTTTTTTCACAGCAAGTCTATCGACCTAGCTTCAGATCGATCGGATGAGGGGAAATGTATTTTAGATCACTACGTGACTGCGCGTGACCAAGCGTGACTGTGCGTGACTAAGTCAAAGTTAATCTTTTTTCGACAGCAAGTGTATAGACCGAGTTTCAGATCGATCGGATGAAGGAAAATGACACTTAGATCACTCCGTGACTGTGCGTGACTATGCGTGACTATGTCAAACTTAATATTTTTTCACAGCAAGTCTATCGACCAAGTTTCAGATCGATCGGATAAAGGGAAATGGGTTTTACATCACTACGTGACTGCGCGTGACCATGCGTGACTGTGCGTGACTAAGTCAAAGTTAATCTTTTTTCACAGCAAGTGTATGGACTAAGTTTCAGAACGATCGGATGAGGGGAAATGATATTTAGATCACCTCGTGACTGCGCGTGACTATGCGTGACTATGCGTGACTAGCCCAAAAATAATCTTTAGTCACAACAAGACTATAGGCCACGTTTCAGATCAATTGGATGAGGGGGAATGGGGTCCACCCACCACAGTCGGACAGAGAGTATGAGTTAAAAGAAAGAGTTTAAAAAAATTATATGACCCCATTATCCCTTTTGGAATTGGGGTCACATATGATCCCAAGCTAATAAATACAAAAAATTCAAATATTCTATAAGTGCTGTTGAATATTTAGATGTGACGCTTAAAATATAATAACCAAATGTGTAAGTCTTCCATGCTAAGAATTTGGATTAAATCGAACAACGTTAACCCATTCCTTGCCGTGGCCAAACTTTAAATTTTGGCATATTTAAAAAAATTAATTTTTCTAGTAAACTATGGGTTGGGAAATAAAATTGTGCTACATTTTATCGATTTTTATGATTTGATGATTATGATGATTTTATAAATTGACGTCATTAACCCATTTGGACTTGGCGCCACATATGACCCAGAGCTAGTATAGGACGATTAAGTAAAAAAATTCAAATATTTTGCAAATACTGCTGAACTTTGGATCATTTTAACCCAAGGTGCACATAAGGTTAAGTTTTCTTAAAATATGGCACAATTTTATTTCCCAACCCTTAGTAAGGGTTTCATCTAGTTTACTAGAAAAAATTAAACTATAGAACGAAATTTTCGTAAAATCTGAAAAAAAAACATATTTTCCTCATATAAACACACTTGAAATTTTAAGTCGCGTTGGGACACCTCTAATTTTTTTTTTAATTTACCCAAAAGTTTGTGTTTCTCATTTTTTTTTTTTTTTTGCTAATTGCATATTTCTAGGGGATGAGAGCGAGAGTTTGAACACTTTTTTATTAAGGGCCAACCTAATGTGTTTCAAATAGTTTTGGTTTTTACAAATATTAGAGCAATCTCATTATACCCTCTCCACATAAAATTATGTACATTATCAAACAGTGCAATGATTAAATATTACAAAAACCTGCTCGTTAAAAGTTACAAAAAAGTCATAAAAGACTTTTCCTTAAAAATAGAAAAATCAATACCCGGAGAATATATAATTTTTACAAGCGAACGCTTCAGTTGGAACAGAATTTTTATGTTATTGTATTAAATTGAGTTATTGTTCTTTGCCAGACCATCTCTAATTAATGCTATAATTTATATGCAAATCATTATTAGATATTTTTCTACAAATCATAACTACTTATTCTAAGAATATTATAATCAGACCGGTCTCTGACATTAAGCCTTATTGTTGTTGTCATCATTTGCCATAAATATTACAGTATTTATGTTACAAAAGAAAAAAAAAAAAAGGAAAAAGAAAACTATAAATATAGAACAGAAGTTAATTTTTTTTTATAAACATGTACAATATACCTAGGTAATAGAAATACACACGTTTATATGAGTGTATTCTGTATGATAGGATATACTAAATAATATAAATTTCCTGAGATTTAGTTAGTCACAATGACAAAGATTTCTTTTGTGTTTATGTACAAAATATGTTTTTGTTCAAATTGATGTTGAGGTGCTTCATCTTCTAAGATTACCACACAAAAAAAAATATGCTTTAGAACAACTTCAATTATTTCTTAATTGTTGTAAGCAGTACTCCTTAAAATAGTAACACAACAATAAAGATCATCTTCAACAAGAAGATATTAAATCACAAAAAAGGGATATACAGACAGACGGAAGCATTATGTTTTGCCCTGACTTACAAGTACGAACACACTTGCACAAAAAATTTATTTTAAACGTCTGTATATAACTAAGCAAATGTCTAAAGATAAAAAAAAAAATACTTAAGTAAAACCGCGTATCTAAAATAAAATTTGAATAATGCCTGTTATTAATTCTAGAGGCACAGACATGAACAACACAAGATAAAATGTAAAATCATAATACAAGTACCTACGGAGGAAACAACAACAAAATTCAACAAACAAAAGACAAGAGACAAACTCAGTTTTAATCGTATACGAGTAATATGGTTGACTGAAAATAGCAAAAGTTGTGACAAAAAACCAAAAACCTAAAACCAACAACAACATTACTCTTTCCTACCATCACTTGTACTCGTATCAGTCGCTACTTAGAGTATTCCATGCTGTACACATACTCATTCATACCTTACTACTTAATACCCTTAAATAATGCTTAAGTGACAGGATATTAAATGATAACGTTAAAAAGAATTTCATAAAAATAAAACACACAAAGAAGAATTCAGTTTTGTTTAAAAGTTAAACATGAAAACACAGCAAGTTATAAAAATTCCAACAGTAAGTAACTGACAATAGTTGGTTGGCTCCACTACATTTTAATTTGTTTGCAAAGCGGCGAAAGTGGTACAATTGTCAAAAAGGACAAAAACTTGAGATACATATTTAATTGTTACTCCATCTAAAAAAAAAAAAGAAGCATTAATTTAGAAGCACACTCCCGTTTATATACACATTCTTTCGAATGTATAAAAGAAAGTATTTCCATGTAGCGATTTGCAAACCACAGAGTGGCAAAATTGACGAAAGGCGATCAAGAATTTTTAAACTCTTTTTGTTGAATGTACTGAACTTAATACATTAGTTGAAATTTAAACACTTTATATTTTACAGAAGGGGGATTACATTACTGATGACTATTGTATTAATGGAATAGTATTGGACACCGTTTAAATATTTTTCAATCTCGGTGTATTTATTGATAGGAAACTTGACTTCATTGGTCATGTTAATATGATCTGCTTTTGGTAACGTTAGAAGATGGCTTAAAAAGTTTTTTGATCCATATGTTACCAAATTGTTTTATATGGGTCTCGCGAGATCTATTTTGAAACATGCATCTATAATATGGAATCCATATTTTCAGGTTCACACCAATGCGTACAATCTTGCTAATGGTGATGTTGGCTCAGAGTTTTTTTATTGAATTTAAATTTTGACATTTCAAGCCTCTTTATTTGGACTATTTTAGGACTAGTTATGCTAATTATTATCCTTTCCGCAGAATTTATCATGATTATAGGGTGTTACACGATTTCGTTGATTTTAATTGTAATGTATCGAAAGTAAAGCGCGATATAATTGAATATATTAATAAATTATTTTTTGTGGCTTGCATTTCAAATTGCCTTTTTGTTCTAATCGTCAGTTGGTGAGATCATTTACTTGTCAGCTCTTGTTTCGAAATCGCCAGGTTGCCGACCTTGATGTGCAATAAGTCTGCATGTTGTGGGGACGTTCCCCCTAGGATGACAAGGGTGGGTAGCTAAGTGGCGGAGACATTAAGAAAAAAAATCATGTGAGTCCGATCACAGACGAGATGTGTAAACATCTAGTAATTAAAGATTTTTTTATGGCACTTTTGTTAAAATCAAACAGAAAGGGTCATCTATGTATCACTTTTAGCATATGACTGCAGGGGCTCTGCTAATATATAAAAATATTTATTATTATTTATTATTTCAATCGGTTAATTTTTAATTTTTCGTTTTTTATGTTTAATTTTTCATTTCTCGTTTTTAACTTTTTATTTTTCATTTTTCAGTTTTCGGTTTAAATTTTTCATTTTTTATTTTTCTTTCTTCATTTTTTATTTTTCATTTTTCATCTAGTTTTTAATTTTTAATTTTTATTTTTTAATTTTTAATTTTTAACTTTTAACTTTTAATTTTTATTAATTTTTAATTTTTAATTTTTTAATTTTTTAATTTTTTAATTTTTAATTTTTAATTTTTAATTTTTAATTTTTAATTTTTAATTTTTAATTTTTAATTTTTAATTTTTAATTTTTAATTTTTAATTTTTAATTTTTAATTTTTAATTTTTAATTTTTAATTTTTAATTTTTAATTTTTAATTTTTAATTTTTAATTTTTAATTTTTAATTTTTAATTTTTAATTTTTAATTTTTAATTTTTAATTTTTAATTTTTAATTTTTAATTTTTAATTTTTAATTTTTAATTTTTAATTTTTAATTTTTAATTTTTAATTTTTAATTTTTAATTTTTAATTTTTAATTTTTAATTTTTAATTTTTAATTTTTAATTTTTAATTTTTAATTTTTAATTTTTAATTTTTAATTTTTAATTTTTAATTTTTAATTTTTAATTTTTAATTTTTAATTTTTAATTTTTAATTTTTAATTTTTAATTTTTAATTTTTAATTTTTAATTTTTAATTTTTAATTTTTAATTTTTAATTTTTAATTTTTAATTTTTAATTTTTAATTTTTAATTTTTAATTTTTAATTTTTAATTTTTAATTTTTAATTTTTAATTTTTAATTTTTAATTTTTAATTTTTAATTTTTAATTTTTAATTTTTAATTTTTAATTTTTAATTTTTAAGTTTTAATTTTTAATTTTTAATTTTTAATTTTTAATTTTTAATTTTTAATTTTTAATTTTTAATTTTTAATTTTTAATTTTTAATTTTTAATTTTTAATTTTTAATTTTTAATTTTTAATTTTTAATTTTTAATTTTTAATTTTTAATTTTTAATTTTTAATTTTTAATTTTTAATTTTTAATTTTTAATTTTTAATTTTTAATTTTTAATTTTTAATTTTTAATTTTTAATTTTTAATTTTTAATTTTTAATTTTTAATTTTTAATTTTTAATTTTTAATTTTTAATTTTTAATTTTTAATTTTTAATTTTTAATTTTTAATTTTTAATTTTTAATTTTTAATTTTTAATTTTTAATTTTTAATTTTTAATTTTTAATTTTTAATTTTTAATTTTTAATTTTTAATTTTTAATTTTTAATTTTTAATTTTTAATTTTTAATTTTTAATTTTTAATTTTTAATTTTTAATTTTTAATTTTTAATTTTTAATTTTTAATTTTTAATTTTTAATTTTTAATTTTTAATTTTTAATTTTTAATTTTTAATTTTTAATTTTTAATTTTTAATTTTTAATTTTTAATTTTTAATTTTTAATTTTTAATTTTTAATTTTTAATTTTTAATTTTTAATTTTTAATTTTTAATTTTTAAGTCTGCATGTTGTGGGGACGTTCCCCCTAGGATGACAAGGGTGGGTAGCTAAGTGGCGGAGACATTAAGAAAAAAAATCATGTGAGTCCGATCACAGACGAGATGTGTAAACATCTAGTAATTAAAGATTTTTTTATGGCACTTTTGTTAAAATCAAACAGAAAGGGTCATCTATGTATCACTTTTAGCATATGACTGCAGGGGCTCTGCTAATATATAAAAATATTTATTATTATTTATTATTTCAATCGGTTAATTTTTAATTTTTCGTTTTTTATGTTTAATTTTTCATTTCTCGTTTTTAACTTTTTATTTTTCATTTTTCAGTTTTCGGTTTAAATTTTTCATTTTTTATTTTTCTTTCTTCATTTTTTATTTTTCATTTTTCATCTAGTTTTTAATTTTTAATTTTTATTTTTTAATTTTTAATTTTTAACTTTTAACTTTTAATTTTTAATTTTTATTAATTTTTAATTTTTAATTTTTTAATTTTTTAATTTTTTAATTTTTAATTTTTAATTTTTAATTTTTAATTTTTAATTTTTAATTTTTAATTTTTAATTTTTAATTTTTAATTTTTAATTTTTAATTTTTAATTTTTAATTTTTAATTTTTAATTTTTAATTTTTAATTTTTAATTTTTAATTTTTAATTTTTAATTTTTAATTTTTAATTTTTAATTTTTAATTTTTAATTTTTAATTTTTAATTTTTAATTTTTAATTTTTAATTTTTAATTTTTAATTTTTAATTTTTAATTTTTAATTTTTAATTTTTAATTTTTAATTTTTAATTTTTAATTTTTAATTTTTAATTTTTAATTTTTAATTTTTAATTTTTAAATTTTTAATTTTTAATTTTTAATTTTTAATTTTTAATTTTTAATTTTTAATTTTTAATTTTTAATTTTTAATTTTTAATTTTTAATTTTTAATTTTTAATTTTTAATTTTTAATTTTTAATTTTTAATTTTTAATTTTTAATTTTTAATTTTTAATTTTTAATTTTTAATTTTTAATTTTTAATTTTTAATTTTTAATTTTTAATTTTTAATTTTTTAATTTTTAATTTTTAATTTTTAATTTTTAAGTTTTAATTTTTAATTTTTAATTTTTAATTTTTAATTTTTAATTTTTAATTTTTAATTTTTAATTTTTAATTTTTAATTTTTAATTTTTAATTTTTAATTTTTAATTTTTAATTTTTAATTTTTTAATTTTTAATTTTTAATTTTTAATTTTTAATTTTTAATTTTTAATTTTTATATTTTAATTTTTAATTTTTAATTTTTAATTTTAATTTTTAATTTTTAATTTTTAATTTTTAATTTTTAATTTTTAATTTTTAATTTTTAATTTTTAATTTTTAATTTTTAATTTTTAATTTTTAATTTTTAATTTTTAATTTTAATTTTTAATTTTTAATTTTTAATTTTTAATTTTTAATTTTTAATTTTTAATTTTTAATTTTTAATTTTTAATTTTTAATTTTTAATTTTTAATTTTTAATTTTTAATTTTTAATTTTTAATTTTTAATTTTTAATTTTTAATTTTTAATTTTTAATTTTTAATTTTTAATTTTTAATTTTTAATTTTTAATTTTTAATTTTTAATTTTTAATTTTTAATTTTTAATTTTTAATTTTTAATTTTTAATTTTTAATTTTTAATTTTAATTTTTAATTTTTAATTTTTAATTTTTAATTTTTAATTTTTAATTTTTAATTTTTAATTTTTAATTTTTAATTTTTAATTTTTAATTTTTAATTTTTAATTTTTAATTTTTAATTTTTAATTTTTAATTTTTAATTTTTAATTTTTAATTTTTAATTTTTAATTTTTATTTTTTAATTTTTAATTTTTAATTTTTAATTTTTAATTTTTAATTTTTAATTTTTAATTTTTAATTTTTAATTTTAATTTTTAATTTTTATTTTTTAATTTTTAATTTTTAATTTTTAATTTTTAATTTTTAATTTTTAATTTTTAATTTTTAATTTTTAATTTTTAATTTTTAATTTTTAATTTTTAATTTTTAATTTTTAATTTTTAATTTTTAATTTTTAATTTTTAATTTTTAATTTTTAATTTTTAATTTTTAATTTTTAATTTTTAATTTTTAATTTTTAATTTTTAATTTTTAATTTTCAATTTTCAATTTTTAATTTTTAATTTTTAATTTTTTATTTTTAATTTTTAATTTTTAATTTTTAATTTTTAATTTTTAATTCTTAATTTTTAATTATTAATTTTTAATTTTTAATTTTTAATTATTAACTTTTAATTTTTAATTTTTAATTTTTAATTTTTAATTTTTAATTTTTAATTTTTAATTTTTAATTTTTAATTTTTAATTTTTAATTTTTAATTTTTAATTTTTAATTTTTAATTTTTAATTTTTAATTTTTAATTTTTAATTTTTAATTTTTAATTTTTAATTTTTAATTTTTAATTTTTAATTTTTAACTTTTAATTTTTAATTTTTAATTTTTAATTTTTAATTTTTAATTTTTAATTTTTAATTTTTAATTTTTAATTTTTAATTTTTAATTTTTAATTTTTAATTTTTAATTTTTAATTTTTAATTTTTAATTTTTAATTTTTAATTTTTAATTTTTAATTTTTAATTTTTAATTTTTAATTTTTAATTTTTAATTTTTAATTTTTAATTTTTAATTTTTAATTTTTAATTTTTAATTTTTAATTTTTAATTTTTAATTTTAATTTTTAATTTTTAATTTTTAATTTTTAATTTTTAATTTTTAATTTTTAATTTTTAATTTTTAATTTTTAATTTTTAATTTTTAATTTTTAATTTTTAATTTTTAATTTTTAATTTTTAATTTTTAATTTTTAATTTTTAATTTTTAATTTTTAATTTTTAATTTTTAATTTTTAATTTTTAATTTTTAATTTTTAATTTTTAATTTTTAATTTTTAATTTTTAATTTTTAATTTTTAATTTTTAATTTTTAATTTTTAATTTTTAATTTTTAATTTTTAATTTTTAATTTTTAATTTTTAATTTTTAATTTTTAATTTTTAATTTTTAAGTCTGCATGTTGTGGGGACGTTCCCCCTAGGATGACAAGGGTGGGTAGCTAAGTGGCGGAGACATTAAGAAAAAAAATCATGTGAGTCCGATCACAGACGAGATGTGTAAACATCTAGTAATTAAAGATTTTTTTATGGCACTTTTGTTAAAATCAAACAGAAAGGGTCATCTATGTATCACTTTTAGCATATGACTGCAGGGGCTCTGCTAATATATAAAAATATTTATTATTATTTATTATTTCAATCGGTTAATTTTTAATTTTTCGTTTTTTATGTTTAATTTTTCATTTCTCGTTTTTAACTTTTTATTTTTCATTTTTCAGTTTTCGGTTTAAATTTTTCATTTTTTATTTTTCTTTCTTCATTTTTTATTTTTCATTTTTCATCTAGTTTTTAATTTTTAATTTTTATTTTTTAATTTTTAATTTTTAACTTTTAACTTTTAATTTTTATTAATTTTTAATTTTTAATTTTTTAATTTTTTAATTTTTTAATTTTTAATTTTTAATTTTTAATTTTTAATTTTTAATTTTTAATTTTTAATTTTTAATTTTTAATTTTTAATTTTTAATTTTTAATTTTTAATTTTTAATTTTTAATTTTTAATTTTTAATTTTTAATTTTTAATTTTTAATTTTTAATTTTTAATTTTTAATTTTTAATTTTAATTTTTAATTTTTAATTTTTAATTTTTAATTTTTAATTTTTAATTTTTAATTTTTAATTTTTAATTTTTAATTTTTAATTTTTAATTTTTAATTTTTAATTTTTAATTTTTAATTTTTAATTTTTAATTTTTAATTTTTAATTTTTAATTTTTAATTTTTAATTTTTAATTTTTAATTTTTAATTTTTAATTTTTAATTTTTAATTTTTAATTTTTAATTTTTAATTTTTAATTTTTAATTTTTAATTTTTAATTTTTAATTTTTAATTTTTAATTTTTAATTTTTAATTTTTAATTTTTAATTTTTAATTTTTAATTTTTAAGTTTTAAGTTTTAATTTTTAATTTTTAATTTTTAATTTTTAATTTTTAATTTTTAATTTTTAATTTTTAATTTTTAATTTTTAATTTTTAATTTTTAATTTTTAATTTTTAATTTTTAATTTTTAATTTTTAATTTTTAATTTTTAATTTTTAATATTTTTAATTTTTAATTTTTAATTTTTAATTTTTAATTTTTAATTTTTAATTTTTAATTTTTAATTTTTAATTTTTAATTTTTAATTTTTAATTTTTAATTTTTAATTTTTAATTTTTAATTTTTAATTTTTAATTTTTAATTTTTAATTTTTAATTTTTAATTTTTAATTTTTAATTTTTAATTTTTAATTTTTAATTTTTAATTTTTAATTTTTAATTTTTAATTTTTAATTTTTAATTTTTAATTTTTAATTTTTAATTTTTAATTTTTAATTTTTAATTTTTAATTTTTAATTTTTAATTTTTAATTTTTAATTTTTAATTTTTAATTTTTAATTTTTAATTTTTAATTTTTAATTTTTAATTTTTAATTTTTAATTTTTAATTTTTAATTTTTAATTTTTAATTTTTAATTTTTAATTTTTAATTTTTAATTTTTAATTTTTAATTTTTAATTTTTAATTTTTAATTTTTAATTTTTAATTTTTAATTTTTAATTTTTAATTTTTAAGTCTGCATGTTGTGGGGACGTTCCCCCTAGGATGACAAGGGTGGGTAGCTAAGTGGCGGAGACATTAAGAAAAAAAATCATGTGAGTCCGATCACAGACGAGATGTGTAAACATCTAGTAATTAAAGATTTTTTTATGGCACTTTTGTTAAAATCAAACAGAAAGGGTCATCTATGTATCACTTTTAGCATATGACTGCAGGGGCTCTGCTAATATATAAAAATATTTATTATTATTTATTATTTCAATCGGTTAATTTTTAATTTTTCGTTTTTTATGTTTAATTTTTCATTTCTCGTTTTTAACTTTTTATTTTTCATTTTTCAGTTTTCGGTTTAAATTTTTCATTTTTTATTTTTCTTTCTTCATTTTTTATTTTTCATTTTTCATCTAGTTTTTAATTTTTAATTTTTATTTTTTAATTTTTAATTTTTAACTTTTAACTTTTAATTTTTAATTTTTATTAATTTTTAATTTTTAATTTTTTAATTTTTTAATTTTTTAATTTTTAATTTTTAATTTTTAATTTTTAATTTTTAATTTTTAATTTTTAATTTTTAATTTTTAATTTTTAATTTTTAATTTTTAATTTTTAATTTTTAATTTTTAATTTTTAATTTTTAATTTTTAATTTTTAATTTTTAATTTTTAATTTTTAATTTTTAATTTTTAATTTTTAATTTTTAATTTTTAATTTTTAATTTTTAATTTTTAATTTTTAATTTTTAATTTTTAATTTTTAATTTTTAATTTTTAATTTTTAATTTTTAATTTTTAATTTTTAATTTTTAATTTTTAATTTTTAATTTTTAATTTTTAATTTTTAATTTTTAATTTTTAATTTTTAATTTTTAATTTTTAATTTTTAATTTTTAATTTTTAATTTTTAATTTTTAATTTTTAATTTTTAATTTTTAATTTTTAATTTTTAATTTTTAATTTTTAATTTTTAATTTTTAATTTTTAATTTTTAATTTTTAATTTTTAATTTTTAATTTTTAATTTTTAAGTTTTAATTTTTAATTTTTAATTTTTAATTTTTAATTTTTAATTTTTAATTTTTAATTTTTAATTTTTAATTTTTAATTTTTAATTTTTAATTTTTAATTTTTAATTTTTAATTTTTAATTTTTAATTTTTAATTTTTAATTTTTAATTTTTAATTTTTAATTTTTAATTTTTAATTTTTAATTTTTAATTTTTAATTTTTATATTTTAATTTTTAATTTTTAATTTTTAATTTTTAATTTTTAATTTTTAATTTTTAATTTTTAATTTTTAATTTTTAATTTTTAATTTTTAATTTTTAATTTTTAATTTTTAATTTTTAATTTTTAATTTTTAATTTTTAATTTTTAATTTTTAATTTTTAATTTTTAATTTTTAATTTTTAATTTTTAATTTTTAATTTTTAATTTTTAATTTTTAATTTTTAATTTTTAATTTTTAATTTTTAATTTTTAATTTTTAATTTTTAATTTTTAATTTTTAATTTTTAATTTTTAATTTTTAATTTTTAATTTTTAATTTTTAATTTTTAATTTTTAATTTTTAATTTTAATTTTTAATTTTTAATTTTTAATTTTTAATTTTTAATTTTTAATTTTTAATTTTTAATTTTAATTTTTAATTTTTAATTTTTAATTTTTAATTTTTAATTTTTAATTTTTAATTTTTAATTTTTAATTTTTAATTTTTAATTTTTAATTTTTAATTTTTAATTTTTAATTTTTAATTTTTAATTTTTAATTTTTAATTTTTAATTTTTAATTTTTAATTTTTAATTTTTAATTTTTATTTTTTAATTTTTAATTTTTAATTTTTAATTTTTAATTTTTAATTTTTAATTTTTAATTTTTAATTTTTAATTTTTAATTTTTAATTTTTAATTTTTAATTTTTAATTTTTAATTTTTAATTTTTAATTTTTAATTTTTAATTTTTAATTTTTAATTTTTAATTTTTAATTTTTAATTTTTAATTTTTAATTTTTAATTTTTAATTTTTAATTTTTAATTTTTAATTTTTAATTTTTAATTTTTAATTTTTAATTTTTAATTTTTAATTTTTAATTTTCAATTTTCAATTTTTAATTTTTAATTTTTAATTTTTAATTTTTTATTTTTAATTTTTAATTTTTAATTTTTAATTTTTAATTTTTAATTCTTAATTTTTAATTATTAATTTTTAATTTTTAATTTTTAATTATTAACTTTTAATTTTTAATTTTTAATTTTTAATTTTTAATTTTTAATTTTTAATTTTTAATTTTTAATTTTTAATTTTTAATTTTTAATTTTTAATTTTTAATTTTTAATTTTTAATTTTTAATTTTTAATTTTTAATTTTTAATTTTTAATTTTTAATTTTTAATTTTTAATTTTTAATTTTTAATTTTTAATTTTTAATTTTTAATTTTTAATTTTTAATTTTTAATTTTTAATTTTTAACTTTTAATTTTTAATTTTTAATTTTTAATTTTTAATTTTTAATTTTTAATTTTTAATTTTTAATTTTTAATTTTTAATTTTTAATTTTTAATTTTTAATTTTTAATTTTTAATTTTTAATTTTTAATTTTTAATTTTTAATTTTTAATTTTTAATTTTTAATTTTTAATTTTTAATTTTTAATTTTTAATTTTTAATTTTTAATTTTTAATTTTTAATTTTTAATTTTTAATTTTTAATTTTTAATTTTTAATTTTTAATTTTTAATTTTTAATTTTTAATTTTTAATTTTTAATTTTTAATTTTTAATTTTTAATTTTTAATTTTTAATTTTTAATTTTTAATTTTTAATTTTTAATTTTTAATTTTTAATTTTTAATTTTTAATTTTTAATTTTTAATTTTTAATTTTTAATTTTTAATTTTTAATTTTTAATTTTTAATTTTTAATTTTTAATTTTTAATTTTTAATTTTTAATTTTTAATTTTTAATTTTTAATTTTTAATTTTTAATTTTTAATTTTTAATTTTTAATTTTTAATTTTTAATTTTTAATTTTTAATTTTTAATTTTTAATTTTTAATTTTTAATTTTTAGTTTTTAATTTATAATTTTTAATTTTTAATTTTTAATCTTTAATTTTTAATTTTTAATTTTTAATTTTTAATTTTTAATTTTTAATTTTTCATTTTTCAAAACGTTTTTATAACGCTGTTCGCTTCCTCATTTTATCTCCAAACACTTCCTAATGAAATCGTGCCTTCATTTAATCTCCAAACACTTCCTAATGTTTTCACCAATTCTTTCTATGTATTAGTGTTTGCACTTTCATAGGAAACTTCTGGGCATACTTGATCTAGACGATAAGTTGATCATATTTCTGATATTTTTATTTATAGAATATTTTTGGCTGGTGTTAAGTATGAGTTTATTTACAAAAAATAAAGCTCTAATATTTTTAATGTGCATTCAATCAATGTTAGGAACCATACAAACTTTGTGCAGGTTTTATTTGAATTAGTTTGATTTGAATTAGTTTGACAAAAAATAAAGCTCTAATATTTTTAATGTGCATTCAATCAATGTTAGGAACCATACAAACTTTGTGCAGGTTTTATTTGAATTAGTTTGATTCATCAATGGAGTGAAATGTGGATTAAAAAAATAATTCCTTTACATACCTGTTGTTGAAGAGTAGGTTCCTAAAAAATTAAAAATTTATAAATTTATTTTAATTTTTGTTAAAAATAGTAATATGCATTTTAACTAAATATATCTTATGCTTATAAATAATTTATGGATTATTTTATTAAGTAAATACTTTGCATAGTTAGGGTATCCAAGTGTGAAGCTTAACTAAAGTTATTTTTAGTTTGTTAACATTTGTAAATAGTTTTACTTTTATTTCTATTTATCGAAAATAGAATTTTAAAATGTGTAGAAATAGACCAAATTTTAAATGTCAGGCATTTAGATTTTGTATTTTTAATTTTGTAAGCTTGCAATTGTATAATAATTAATAATTTAAGAGCTTATTCATTAGCTCCCATCCAACATTTATACAGTTGTTTTTTTTTTTCTTTTTTTTTTTTTTTTTTTGATCGGCCTTCATTGAAATGCTGTGTAAAGGCATACTGCCAAAGTGCTTTGTTAATTTATTGTAGCGCTTAGCAGGATTTTTAAAACAAAAAAATCTATCAACTGTATTTTTGCAGTGAAGGGAAAATATTATAAAATTTGGATGTTGCAATTGAACGCATTTTTACAAATTACTTTTCGGTTAATACTTTCGATAATTTTATTTTTTGATCAAACCAAAATGTTAAAAATAAAACTGACGGTTTTATAAATTATAATTAAAATACCATTAATTAGAGAAGCTCGTGTTATGGCTAAAGACAACATGCTAATAAAGGTTTAAACATATTTAATACACAAACAAAAAAAAAGTATCATACTTCATCTTTTAAGCATATCAAAATATGGCCTTAAGTGTCTGAAGCCATTAGACAAAGACTTGAAGTCGAAATATGTTTAATGATTTTGAAACAGATTTTAAATAAAAATTTATTTAAATATTTCAATGAATAAAGGCGAAATATAAATAAATTTTATTAAAATTTGTGTGTCTTTTTTTAATTTTGTTAAGTTCAACGTCTTTCTTTAGATCGGTTTGCATGTTAAACATTTTGTTTATCATTTGTCTTCATGTGCTTATGAGTATTTTATTTATATTTAACCATGATTAAAGCAAAATTTGCATTAACATACACACGAACACTCACACATGATTAATTGGTAAAAATAATAATAATAAAAAACATTAGATTTTATATTCCATGGTTAAGAGGGACAACAACTACTACAACATAAAAAACAAAAATAGTAATGAAAACTAGATATTTTATATGCCAAACGTACGTACGTACGAGTACATTTGGCATGCGTGTCACATATAGACGTATGATTAATATTCTAAAGTAAATTAATCATACGTCTTATTTATGGATATAAAAATGTTGTATACCCATAGATACACAGTTGTGGGCATTAATATAGTGGAAATGTTCGTAAAAGCTTATTATTTTTTAAACTTGCTTTCTATTTCTCAATACAATCACAAAAACGGTGTTAGACGTAAGACAAATCGGTGTGACTTATTATTGAATTGTTGAAAAAATTATTATATGTAATAACCTGTTCGAAAATGAAAAATGAAAAAAAAAATTAAAAATTATATATGAAAAATAAAAAATGAAAAATGAAAAATGAAAAATGAAAAATGAAAAATGAAAAATAAAAAATTAAATATAAAAAATAAAAAATTAAAAATAAAAAAACTAAAAATAAAAAATGAAAAGTTAAAAATGATAAATAAAAAATGAAAAATAAAAAATAAAAAATGAAAAATTAAAAATTAAATATAAAAAATTAAAAATAAAAAAAATTAAATATAAAAAAACTGAAAATGAAAAATTAAAAGTGAAAAATTAAAAATAAAAAATGACAAACGAAAAATAGAAAATGAAAGATGAAAAACTAAAAATAAAAATAGAACGAAAAATAAAAAATTAAAAATGACAAAATGAAATATAAGCTATAAAAAATAAAAATGAAATTAAAAAAAAAATAAAATGAAAATGAAAAATGAAAAATATAAAATGAAAAACGAAAAATCTTTAAAAAAAAATGAAAAATGAAATTTTAAAACGAAAAATAAAAAATGAAAAATAAAACTGAATCCCGATCTTCACTTAAATCTATCAAAAAACAAAAATATTGCACAGATTATTCTCAAATTTGGTTTGTATATGTTTTTGCAAAAAAAAAAATTAAGTGATCTTACCAAATATGGTCAGGATCGGTCCATTTCTCTACCTAGTTCACATATAAATATAGCATCCGATATGAATTTTTTCATCTCCGAAGGCAAAAAAATTAATAACAATGCCACTCAAATTTGGTTTATGCTTATTTTCTATATATAAATAGTTCGACCGAAGCATGGTATAGGGTATCGTATAGTCGGTCTACACCGGCCATAATTTTCTTATTTGTTTCTTTTCATTAAGTTTTAAATTATAAAATTATTAATTTTTTTTGTTGCATGTGCTATCGATTTGAGTAAAAACAACTAAAAACCTAGGTTTTACGTTTACATTAACATCTGGACTTTTTGCGCTACTTATATCAATGTAGACTAAATATTTGAAGAAGTTATCAATTTGAAAAACTTAATTGAAATTTAACTGAATTTTTAGCAATTTTTAGAGGTGTTTCAATATTTTATGACATATCTGGGCATAATAAGGCCCAATTTTCCCAATTTTAAATACCAACCCGCTCGAAATAATGGCAGGTAAATAGCTTATTTTCTAAATAGATATAAAGACAAACGGACGGACTGACAGACGGATAGATGGACATCCCTATATCTCCTCGAGTTGTTATAAGGCTCAAGAATATATTCAATTTATAAGGTCGCGAATTATTTTTTCAATGCGATGCAAATCGAATAGCACCCCCTGCACAGTGGTGTGGAGGATATAAAAATTGTTTTTTTTAAGTTTATAAGAATCAATTGCGTTAGGACATAAGAATCTTTAAGAATGGGTGCATGTTTTCTGAAAAATTATAATGGCTCAATAGACAGACTTCTGCCCACTTTACTTCATTGCATTTAAGGAGGAGAAGCAATCTTAACACCCATTTTATCCCCTTAACTTTTTTCGCAAGCATTATTTCAATTAATAAAGTTATCTTTGAAAGATAGTGTTGAAATAGAAGTACGTGCTAAAATATAAAAATTTTCAGCAAAATCCGAGTTGGCAAAAGAATCATAGAACTTCCATCTAACTCTTTCCAATGTAACTAGAAGCTATCAGAAGAATCTGACCAATGATAGTAAACATGGTTCGAGATGAAAAAATTGTCCTTTTGAGTTTTAAGGCCCAGAAAATAAACAGCATCTTCCAAAGAGCTCCCAACACATCCAGTAGAAAATCAGCCCGGTTAGATCAGCGCTCGGACTATTTGCCGCGAAAGGTAAAAGCCAATCCAGGTTTGAAAAACAAAAAGGTCAAAAAGTTCCAAAAAAAAAGAACGCTGCAAAACATTTAGAGGCCAAAACAGAGTATGGAAATTGAAATAATGTTTCATAAAAAAATGTTCCTGCTGCTTAATGGGCGACGAAATGTATGCACTGGGAGGTTTTTACTCAGCTTCTGATAAGTCGAAGATAAAATAATTTAGGTAGATAAAGTAGACAAAATTTCTAAAATAGTTCCTGGTATAGCAAGTAACATACAGTTGCGGCAAAATATGCAAGTCAGCTCTATAAATACCGAAATTTGTATTAAGAAGAGTTTGCAGAAAAGACGTCTTGTCACTACAGTAAGAAAGCTCTTGAGTGATACAAGAACGATGACATGGTTTTTGTATCAAGGAAGGCAAATCTTCTAAAATTCCGTAGCTTAGGGAAGTGGAGAGATATTGGACTCTTGTAGAAAGCGAGTTTAAAATCACAAAAAGCTATCCCAAATGTGGAAGATTTTAAATGGAGATGGACGAGCTGCTCCAAAAAAGTAACGGAAACCAATATAAAATCCCTTATGGAAGGGTTTCCGGAAAAGGTTCATAAGAAGTGATTAAAATTATAAAAGTAACCATTTTTTGTAAGGTTCAATCTATAATATTAATAGGCTAGGCGAGTTCTTGTAACCGATGTTTTGTTCTACCGTTTTATCCCGATTTTGACCAAACGTACATTATTTGAAAGGTATTTCTTTTTAGCGATTTTGCGGAATTGCGGATTTTTTAATTTTTTCCTTTATTTTGAGTAAATTGCATT
The DNA here is from genome assembly GCA_963682025.1 of Cordilura impudica. Taxonomy (NCBI): domain Eukaryota; kingdom Metazoa; phylum Arthropoda; class Insecta; order Diptera; family Scathophagidae; genus Cordilura; species Cordilura impudica. The sequence continues at coordinate 369,820,093 of OY821517.1, forward strand.
CAAAATTGCTTCTAACACATACATAAAATTATACAATGCTATGTGTGTGTTCATTAAATTTGCTAATGTGTTTGTAATAAAAATGAGTTTGTTTTTTGTGTTGATTTGTGAATTGACTATAATTGATTAGCATACCTGTAGGGTCTTTAATTAATGAAAAAATAAAATTTCCTAGAACTTGCATTCGAATTTCGAGGGCTGGAATCTGCTAGTATAATTTTAATTAAATTTTTTTTTTTTTTTTTATTATTTTTTTTTTTTAAAGCCTAGTTCTGCGAAGCCGAGTGGCTTGTCTGCAGATTCTAATTTGGCAAGTTTTTTTTTTTTTTTTTTTTTTTTTTGCAGCGAAAGACCAAAGCCTCTGGTGGGAATCGAACCCACGACCCCCGCATGATAGGCGAGCACGCTACCTACTCACCTACCGGGGCGCTTCAAACTCTAGGATCAACGTTTTTTATATAATGTTTATTTTTTCGTCCACTCTTTATGTTAATTGAATAGAATATTTTGTGTTGAAATGTGCATTGGCTAAAATTGATAAGCATACCTTTAGGCTCTTATAAAATTATTTAACAACAATCCCATTTATATTTCTTCTGTGTGTTCAGCACATATTTATAATGAAATTTAATGAATTTTATTTAAAAATTCGCAATTTGGTGAATTTTATTTTATTTATTTATTATATATATAGATTAAAAAAACATTGAAAGAAAAAAATTGAATGGAAAAATAAAATTTCCTTGAATTTGCACTCGAATTTCGAGTGCTGGGCTCCGCTAGTATAAATTAATCTACTGTTATATTACCTACGGAATGAATAGAGCTTAAGAAAAAATATAAAAAGCGCTTCAAATATAAATTTTATAAATGTTAACAAACTAAAACCGGATACAACTGCACTCTCGTTAAGCACAGAACTGTACGTCAGCATTTATTAATATTCGTATATGTGAATTTCTTAACAAAAATCAACACGCGAAACCAAAATAAAAAAAAGGAAACGCATGCTTGTACTATTAAATGATTTGTATTTATGTTTATCTTTTATTAAGTACTTTTTCTATTCTTAAGGATTATAAACGTTAAAGCAAATTTTAATTTGTAATTTCATTATATGAACACATGTGATATATTAAATTACTTCGAAAGAAATATGTTCAAAATGACTCATTACAAAAGCAAACACTCGCAATTATGCAAAAAAAAAAATTGTAATTAAAACAAACAAACTGAGAATTTTAAAAACTCAAATAAATGACAAAATTATCAACTTCTCGTTGTTGATGTTGCTAAATAAATAAAACGCACATTTTACACATTCATATTCATAAACATAATTATATACACAACATATGTACTCAAGTAAATATAACATAAATTTTAATATCATACACATAGACATACATACATACATGAAAATTAATATATGTAAAATTAATGTAAATTTTTAATAAGAAAATTTGAGTTGTTTTGTTGTTGGATGAATTTGAAATGGAGAAACTTGAAAATTTGTTAAGACGCTACAGTCTAATATCTGAAGTCAGTCTGTTTATTGGTTTCATGATTCCTTTTACCGAAATTCTAAACATATCAAATAGACTGACTTGGTATAATTCATTTCTGACTGCAATATATACAGCGACTCGGAAAAACCAACTTAAAATTTGTGATTATGTTTCCTTAACAAAGTCATTTATCTGAAATGATTAAAATTTCATTTGGCTAATTTGCGTTTATTACAAACTAACTAAGAAAATGATAAAAATATTTTAAAGTATAACGGAAAAAAAAAGAATTGAATAAAAATGTACTTGGGCAAAAAAAAAAACAATTTTAAAATATCTGCCGAATATACGTTTTGTATTCGATGTTAATCACTTTTAAAGTTAGTAAATGAACTGGAAAGGAAAAAATTGTTTTTATGATTTGGTCCATTAAATAACTAAAGGCTCCTTGATGTAATGTAAGCGTACCGTACATGTAACGTTGGCATTCAGTACAATTACAGAACATTAAAAAAGGATCAGCATTTTGCTGTGTAAAATTAAACAAACTTAATCAGCTGTTCACAAATGTCACGTACAATTGTAGGACGATTCTATTTTAAACAAAATGTGACGTTCCATTTACGTGACATTTTAATTCGGTAATTGTTGTAAATGGCTTTCATATGTGCTTTTTGACTCGTCAGGCCTTTAGGTTCGTTTTATTCCCTTAATAGCTTTTACTACTTAATTCTTATCTGCTTCTGATGACTACAAAAACCATGAAAGTCTAAGTTCTTTAAAATTCAGAGTTTAAGGAGTTCATTAAATTGAAGGCAATTATAAATAACCTGCAGCCTTATGTTCCGTTAAAAATTAAACAATTAAATATAAAGCAGTGACAAAAATATCGGATCAGATATATTTTAATTACTTATTGATGTGTAAGCATCTATACGCACAGGGGAAAAAATTTAAAAAACAGCGTAACATGTGAGACAAAATGTGATTGCATTGGTGAAAAAATTATAATGTTATGATAACCTGTTTGAAAATTAAAAATGAAAAATAAAAATTAAAAATTAAAAATGAAAATTAAAAAATGAAAAACGAAAAAATAAAAATAAAAAATGAAAAATAAAAAATTTAAAATGAAAAATTAAAAATGAGAAATGAAAAATTAAAAATTAAATTTTAAAAATTAAAAATTAAAAATTAAAATTAAAAATTAAAAATTAAAAATTAAAAATTAAAAATTAAAAATTAAAAATTAAAAATTAAAAATTAAAAATTAAAAATTAAAAATTAAAAATTAAAAATTAAAAATTAAAAATTAAAAATTAAAAATTAAAAATTAAAAATTAAAAATTAAAAATTAAAAATTAAAAATTAAAAATTAAAAATTAAAAATTAAAAATTAAAAATTAAAAATTAAAAATTAAAAATTAAAAATTAAAAATTAAAAATTAAAAATTAAAAATTAAAAATTAAAAATTAAAAATTAAAAATTAAAAATTAAAAATTAAAAATTAAAAATTAAAAATTAGAAATTAAAAATTAAAAATTAAAAATTAAAAATTAAAAATTAAAAATTAAAAAATTAAAAATTAAAAATTAAAAATTAAAAATTAAAAATTAAATATTAAAAATTAAAAATAAAAAATGAAAATTGAAAAATAAAAAAAGAAAAAATGAAAAATAAACATTGGAAAATTAAAAATTAAGAAAAAAATTAAAAATGAAAAATAAAAAATGAAAACTTAAAATTAAAAAATTAAAAAATTAAAAATTAAAAACTAAAAATTAAAAATTAAAAATTAAAAATTAAAAATTAAAAATTAAAAATTAAAAATTAAAAATTAAAAAATAAAAATTAAAAATTAAAAATTAAAAATTAAAAATTAAAAATTAAAAATTAAAAATTAAAAATTAAATATTCAAAATTCAAAATTTCAAATTCAAAATTCAAAATTCAAAATTAAAAATTAAAAATTAAAAATTAAAAATTAAAAATTAAAAATTAAAAATTAAAAATTAAAAATTAAAAATTAAAAATTAAAAATTAAAAATTAAAAATTAAAAATTAAAAATTAAAAATTAAAAATTAAAAATTAAAAATTAAAAATTAAAAATTAAAAATTAAAAATTAAAAATTAAAAATTAAAAATAAAATTAAAAATTAAAAATTAAAAATTAAAAATTAAAAATTAAAAATTAAAAATTAAAAATTAAAAATTAAAAATTAAAAATTAAAAATTAAAAATTAAAAATTAAAAATTAAAAATTAAAAAATTAAAAATTAAAAATTAAAAATTAAAAATTAAAAATTAAAAATTAAAAATTAAAAATTAAAAATTAAAAATTAAAAATTAAAAATTAAAAATTAAAAATTAAAAATTAAAAATTAAAAAATTAAAAATTAAAAATTAAAAATTAAAAATTAAAAATTAAAAATTAAAAATTAAAAATTAAAAATTAAAATTAAAAATTAAAAATTAAAATAAATTAAAAATTAAAAATTAAAAATTAAAAATTAAAAATTAAAAATTAAAAATTAAAAATTAAAAATTAAAAATTAAAAATTAAAAATTAAAAATTAAAAATTAAAAATTAAAAATTAAAAATTAAAATTAAAAATTAAAAATTAAAAATTAAAAATTAAAATTAAAAATTAAAATTAAAAATTAAAAATTAAAAATTAAAAATTAAAAATTAAAAATTAAAAATTAAAAATTAAAAATTAAAAATTAAAAATTAAAAATTAAAAATTAAAAATTAAAAATTAAAAATTAAAAATTAAAAATTAAAAATTAAAAATTAAAAATTAAAAATTAAAAATTAAAAATTAAAAATTAAAAATTAAAAATTAAAAATTAAAAATTAAAAATTAAAAATTAAAAATTAAAAATTAAAAATTAAAAATTAAAAATTAAAATTAAAAATTAAAAATTAAAAATTAAAAATTAAAAATTAAAAATTAAAAATTAAAAATTAAAAATTAAAAATTAAAAATTAAAAATTAAAAATTAAAAATTAAAAATTAAAAATTAAAAATTAAAAATTAAAAATTAAAAATTAAAAATTAAAAATTAAAAATTAAAAATTAAAAATTAAAAATTAAAAATTAAAAATTAAAAATTAAAAATTAAAAATTAAAAATTAAAAATTAAAAATTAAAAATTAAAAATTAAAAATTAAAAATTAAAAATTAAAAATTAAAAATTAAAAATTAAAAAATTAAAAATTAAAAATTAAAAATTAAAAATTAAAAATTAAAAATTAAAAATTAAAAATTAAAAATTAAAAATTAAAAATTAAAAATTAAAAATTAAAAATTAAAAATTAAAAATTAAAAATTAAAAATTAAAAATTAAAAATTAAAAATTAAAAATTAAAAATTAAAAATTAAAATTAAAAATTAAAAATTAAAAATTAAAAATTAAAAATTAAAAATTAAAAATTAAAAATTAAAAATTAAAAATTAAAAATTAAAAATTAAAAATTAAAAATTAAAAATTAAAAATTAAAAATTAAAAATTAAAAATTAAAAATTAAAAATTAAAAATTAAAAATTAAAAATTAAAAATTAAAAATTAAAAATTAAAAATTAAAAATTAAAAATTAAAAATTAAAAATTAAAAATTAAAAATTAAAAATTAAAAATTAAAATTAAAAATTAAAAATTAAAAATTAAAAATTAAAAATTAAAAATTAAAAATTAAAAATTAAAAATTAAAAATTAAAAATTAAAAATTAAAAATTAAAAATTAAAAATTAAAAATTAAAAATTAAAAATTAAAAATTAAAAATTAAAAATTAAAAATTAAAAATTAAAAATTAAAAATTAAAAATTAAAAATTAAAAATTAAAAATTAAAAATTAAAAATTAAAAATTAAAAATTAAAAATTAAAAATTAAAAATTAAAAATTAAAAATTAAAAATTAAAAATTAAAAATTAAAAATTAAAAATTAAAAATTAAAAATTAAAAATTAAAAATTAAAAATTAAAAATTAAAAATTAAAAATTAAAAATTAAAAATTAAAAATTAAAAATTAAAAATTAAAAATTAAAAATTAAAAATTAAAAATTAAAAATTAAAAATTAAAAATTAAAAATTAAAAATTAAAAATTAAAAATTAAAAATTAAAAATTAAAAATTAAAAATTAAAAATTAAAAATTAAAAATTAAAAATTAAAAATTAAAAATTAAAAATTAAAAATTAAAAATTAAAAATTAAAAATTAAAAATTAAAAATTAAAAATTAAAAATTAAAAATTAAAAATTAAAAATTAAAAATTAAAAATTAAAAATTAAAAATTAAAAATTAAAAATTAAAAATTAAAAATTAAAAATTAAAAATTAAAAATTAAAAATTAAAAATTAAAAATTAAAAATTAAAAATTAAAAATTAAAAATTAAAAATTAAAAATTAAAAATTAAAAATTAAAAATTAAAAATTAAAAATTAAAAATTAAAAATTAAAAATTAAAAATTAAAAATTAAAAATTAAAAATTAAAAATTAAAAATTAAAAATTAAAAATTAAAAATTAAAAATTAAAAATTAAAAATTAAAAATTAAAAATTAAAAATTAAAAATTAAAAATTAAAAATTAAAAATTAAAAATTAAAAATTAAAAATTAAAAATTAAAAATTAAAAATTAAAAATTAAAAATTAAAAATTAAAAATTAAAAATTAAAAATTAAAAATTAAAAATTAAAAATTAAAAATTAAAAATTAAAAATTAAAAATTAAAAATTAAAAATTAAAAATTAAAAATTAAAAATTAAAAATTAAAAATTAAAAATTAAAAATTAAAAATTAAAAATTAAAAATTAAAAATTAAAAATTAAAAATTAAAAATTAAAAATTAAAAATTAAAAATTAAAAATTAAAAATTAAAAATTAAAAATTAAAAATTAAAAATTAAAAATTAAAAATTAAAAATTAAAAATTAAAAATTAAAAATTAAAAATTAAAAATTAAAAATTAAAAATTAAAAATTAAAAATTAAAAATTAAAAATTAAAAATTAAAAATTAAAAATTAAAAATTAAAAATTAAAAATTAAAAATTAAAAATTAAAAATTAAAAATTAAAAATTAAAAATTAAAAATTAAAAATTAAAAATTAAAAATTAAAAATTAAAAATTAAAAATTAAAAATTAAAAATTAAAAATTAAAAATTAAAAATTAAAAATTAAAAATTAAAAATTAAAAATTAAAAATTAAAAATTAAAAATTAAAAATTAAAAATTAAAAATTAAAAATTAAAAATTAAAAATTAAAAATTAAAAATTAAAAATTAAAAATTAAAAATTAAAAATTAAAAATTAAAAATTAAAAATTAAAAATTAAAAATTAAAAATTAAAAATTAAAAATTAAAAATTAAAAATTAAAAATTAAAAATTAAAAATTAAAAATTAAAAATTAAAAATTAAAAATTAAAAATTAAAAATTAAAAATTAAAAATTAAAAATTAAAAATTAAAAATTAAAAATTAAAAATTAAAAATTAAAAATTAAAAATTAAAAATTAAAAATTAAAAATTAAAAATTAAAAATTAAAAATTAAAAATTAAAAATTAAAAATTAAAAATTAAAAATTAAAAATTAAAAATTAAAAATTAAAAATTAAAAATTAAAAATTAAAAATTAAAAATTAAAAATTAAAAATTAAAAATTAAAAATTAAAAAAAAATAAAAAAATAAAAATAAAAAATGAAACATGAAAACTAAAAAATTAAAAATGAAAAACTAAAACTAAAAATGAATAATGAAAAATAAATAATTAAAAATGAAAAATAAACAAGTAAGAAAATTATAGTCGGTCTAGACCGACTATACGATACCCTATACCATGCGTTTAGAAACCCTATCTCTTAGGCCCAACTAACTGGACATTGAAAATAAGCTAAAACCAAATTTGAGTGGGATTTTTATTAATTTTTTTGGCTGCAGATATGAAAAAATTCATATCGGATGCTATATCTATAAAGGGACTAGGTCCAAAAATGGACCGATCCTGATCATGTTTGGTAAAGTCTCTTGTATTTTGCAAAAATATGTACAAACAAAATTTGAGAAGAATCAGTTCAATATTTTTGTTTTTTAATAGATTTAAGTGAAGATCGGGAAGCAGCTCTATATGGGGTCAAAGGGATCATTTTTGGACTACTCATTAGTGGATGTAATGAACGCATACAAACCCAATTTGAGTAATATCTATATGACAATTTGGATCTTATGGCAATTTATGTCGATTTCATATGGGTAATTTTTATGGGGGCTAGGTCTGAACATGGACCGATTCTCACCAATTTCAATAGCGTTCATCCCATGGCCGATAAAAGCTTATGTACCAAATTTCATCAAAATATATTCATATTTGCGACCTGCAGTTTGATTACAAACTTTACATGGACACACAGACGGACGGACGGACGGACATTGTTAAATCAACTCAGAAAGTGATTCTGATTCGATCGGTATAATTAAAGATGGGTCTAGGTCAAATATTTTTGGTTGTTACAAACAGCAGCACAAAGTCATTATACCCAAACCACATAGTGGTATAGGGTATAAAAATTAAATATTAAAAATGAAAATTAAATATTAAAAATAAAAAATGAAAAATAAAAAATGAAAAATGAAAAATAAAAATTGGAAAATGAAAAATTAAGAAAAAAATTAAAAATTAAAAATAAAAAATGAAAATAAAATATGAAAACTTAAAATTAAAAAATTTAAAATAAAAAATTAAAAATAAAAAATTTAAAATTAAAAAAAAATTAAAAATGAAATATGAAAAACGAAAAATTAAAAATTAACCGGTTAAAATAATAATAAATATTTTTATATTAGCAGAGCCCCTGCAGTGGATGCTATAAGTGATACATAGATGACGCTTTCTGTTTGATTTTAAGAAAGTGCTATAAAAAAATCATTCATTACTAGATGTTTACACATCTCCGCTGTGATTGGACTCACATGATTTTTTTAAGTCTACAGATTTAATCAATTTATAACGACTAGCAGAGCCCAGCCCTCAAAATTCGAGTGCAAATTCTGGGAAATTTTATTTCTTCATTTAGCAGAGCCTAAAGTTATGCTAATAATTTTAACCCAATTCACAATGCAACACTTTTTAAATAAACTTCATTAAATATCGTTATAAATATTTGTTGAACACACAGAAGATATGTAAATGGGTTTGTTAATAAATAATTTTATAAGAGCCTAAAGATATGCTTATCAATTTTAGCCTATTCATAATTCAAACATACAGTATGTGTTTTATGTATGTATTAATGGTAACTATATGTACTAATAGCAACTACTCAAAGAAAAATGTTCCAGACGGTTTAAATCTGTAAATCTGCTGGACAGCTAAAAAGAAATACCTTTCAAATGAGATATGTTTGATCAAAATCGGTTATTAACTATAATTTTTATATCGGTCACAAGAAATCGCCTTGCCCATTAATATTATAGATACCAATCCTCATCTATAATATTAACAGGCTAGGCGATTTCTTGCGACCGATGTTTTGTTCTGCCGTTTTATCCCGATTATGACCAAACTTATATTATTTGAAAGGTATTTCTTTTTTGCCGTTTTGCAGATTTCCAGATTTTTTTAATTTTTTCCTTTATTTTGAGTAAATAGCATTTAAAGTTGCTACTAACACATACATAAAATTATACAATGCTATGTGTGTGTTTATTAAATTTGTTAATATGTTTGAAATAAAAATGGATTAGTTTTTTGTGTTGATTTGTGAATTGGCTATAATTGATTAGCATACCTTTAGGGTCTTTATTTAATAAAAAAATAAAATTTGCTAGAATTTGCACTCGAATTTCGAGGGCTGGAATCTGCTGGTACATATAAACGAAATTATGTATGTTTGTTCGTGTGTAGGTTATAGAAGGCTAAACCATTGGGGCGATCTTCCTGTGCGTGCTCGAAGTAGTGGGCGTGGCACCGCCCATACAATATAAATATATAATATCATATAACTGGGGTACTATATTTTTTGACATCTAGTAAAACCATGGCAGTTGATTTTTGGTGCAAGATTCAATCAAATTTCTTGTTCTTATTAACGGATGAGAAGTGTTATGCTTTCTAGATTTTGTATTTTTCTCTAATATTTTCGGATGCTTCTGTACGAACAGGGGAAATCTGATAGTTTGTTGGGTTTTTCGATTGGGATGACTTTAGATTCCTTAAATTCTTGTGGAAAATAGCAAAGCTTAAAACAGGAATTCATAACTTTTATTTTATTTTTATTTTTTTTAATTTTGTTCTTTTTTTATTTTTTATATTTTTATTTATTAATTTTTTTTTATGCATTAATTATATCAGAAATTTGAGTGATACTTGTTGAAAATAATTTCAACTGATTTCGGTTCAGTGTTCAAAAGATTCAAAAATGTTATTTACTAACGAATTTGTGTCAGAATCCCCAATATTCTCTGAAATAGAATGATTTAAATCAAATGTTTGAGCAGAAATTTCACTTTTTTCTTCTTCCAGAATCGGAATATTATAGGATTTTTTCTTAAAATTTTGGCTAAATTCCAAACACGGGCAGAACCTTCAACTAAAGTGAATATTTCTAAATTTTTCAATTTCTTCGCGAATTTTTAGGTTTAATGTATTCAGTTGGTGCCAATCGTTTCGATCTCTATACCATTTCCAATTTCGTTTGTAACTATTTTTTTGTTGAAACAAATTGCTCACATAATAGGAAAAGGATTCTCCTACATGTGAGCGATATCTCTGGTATTAATTGCATAATTTAATATATTTTTGAAGATTAAGTGGAAATTGTCAATATGTACGCAACTTGTGTGATAATATGTGATAGATTTAGACATCTATTGAAAAACCTGAAAAATTTTGTTGATGTAAAATTTGCATTTGCACTTTGGACGGGTTAAACTATATATTTAGTTCTCTAAAAAACTTTTTATCTATATTCACTAATACTTTAAGGTATGTTGTACTTTTTTCACAAAGTGATCGTCCCTTAATACCGTGATATTCAAGTACAAACAAAAACTCGAATTTATACAAATTCATTAACATACTTGTCGATCTAAAAAATAGGTATTTATATCGATGTTTAATAAATTTTTATAGTCTTCAATACTTTATTTACTCAAAATTTTCATTTGGAACTCGTATTATAAGTACTGGTGCTTTTTCGTATGTATAGTTGGGACACAGCTGTTTGTACGAAAAAAAATGTTGGTTGAATTTTGAGGTGTGCGGGTCGGATTATTGTGACACTGGATCCAAAACTTTAATGAGCAAAATTTGAGCCAAATCGGACAAAGCCTTCTGGACGCGCATTGCGTTCAAAATTCAAATATGCATTTATATGTAAAAATTAATATAGAGTAAATAACCTTTCTAATAAAACAACAATACGGTTGAAAAACAGCCAAGTTATATCAAGTTCCCAGGCAATAAATGCGCCGCAGACCACTTGATTAAGAAAATCGAGCTCACATTTTTAAAAACATTGAAATAATTTACAACAACATGTTTACATTCTCCTGATCCCAAAATGATCTTATGTAAAGAATTTTGCATCTGGTCTATTGTTATGCTGTTCCAAAATAATGTCAAAACGGTACGTATTTTTGGCCCTATTTCAAAATCTCCAATTTTACTTTTCAAAAATTTTGTTCAAGAAATATACCAAAATCAACGATTGGACTTTAGGGTCTTATTAAAAAAATATATGTGATTAAAAATGCCAAATATTGTAGGTGTCATGTCCTTAATTTGACGAGGGCAAAGTTTTTATTTCAGCGGATTTGAAGAAAAATATGATTTTTCATACTTTTTCAACTTTTAGGCCACATCTTTTTAGTGTTTCCATATGTCAAATATCTTTTATTAAAATATTCTACTACTTGATATAAGATCTCAATCTTGTAAATTAAGGTCAAATTTAAGGAGATTTACATTTTTTTTAACAAAATATCGAAATAATATATATTTGTGGAAGGATTTTGATAAAACTTGTTGATAATATTTTTATAATTTAAAAAAAATAATATTCTGGACTTATTTTCAAATAAACCCGTGGGGTACTCTTGATGTCATATTGGCTCTTTATGAAATTCTATAAATATTTTCTTCATCAGAATTTTTCTTTAAATAAAACAAATTTAATGTATTTATAAAATTTCTCAAATTTATTTGTTATTTTATGAAAATATGTAGATTAATTAGTTTATATATTTAATAAAGTATAAACAAATTTGTATATCGAGGGTTAATATTCAAAAAGTGATTATAATGAGAGCGTGTAAAACCAATTTATTAATAAGATCTGAAGGTATTTGTCGATCGATTTGCTACAATATCTATTAAGAAATAGTCGTACTAATCATGTATGATATCAAAATTAATATTATATTTGACAGTTATATCAGAGAACAGTTTGAAATCACTTTTTGAATACAATCCCTCGATATACCTTTATATGAATATAATAATTCTGAAAAAATTAAAACTAGGACACATTTTGGGACACGCGAATTGCATATGAAAAATTTTGAAACTCTTTTATTTCAGAAATAAATTAATTAATTTAAAAAAAATAAATAAGCTTACAAATCGTAATCTTTTTGTAGAGATTGTAAATTTGCATTTTTCGAATTCTGTTAAATGAAAAAAAAAAATTTTCTTTAACTAAAAATAAAATTAACACACACGTAGTTACTTTCATTAAATGCTGTTTTTGCTCCTCATTTTTCGTAATTTTGCATTTGGTATTCTTGAGTCAACTTTATGCCTCTTTCTTCAGTATCATTGACGACATTTAAGTTTTGGACACAATTTTTTTTTTTTGCGTATTCATCTAAAACTTTCCAAGAATTCGGGGTTTTTATAACCTCCACACCTCAGTGGCAGAGGGTATACATATATAGGTTTGTCATTCCGTTCTTAATGCATCGAGAAACTAATTTCCGACCCCATAAATTATATATATTCTCGATACTTATCACAGCTCGAGTCGATATAGCGATGTCCGTCTGGCCGTCTGTCTGTTGAAATCACCCTCATTCACGAAAAAACAACCATTTTGCTGGGTAAGGTTACAACAGTATCATTTGCCATAATTCCCAGCACGTTGGTATTGAAAATGAGCTAAATCGGGCATCATTGTGCTTAGATACAATCAAAAATATGTAGATACCTCTAAAAAAAACCTAAAACCCAATGTGTTTGTTGTAATATTTTATTGGTTGAACATTCACAGCTTCAAAAAAGCCACAAAAAAATTATGTAATCATACCAAGAAAACAACTACCATGAGCTATGTTAGTAGTATTGCCACATATTTTTGTATTATCACGTTATAATAAATGGAAAATGAAAAATGAAAACTGGAAAATGGAAAATGAAAAATGGAAAATGGAAAATCGAAAATGAAAAATGGATAATAGAAAATGAAAAATGGAGAATGGAAAATGAGAATTGAAAAATGGAAAATGAAAAATGGAAAAGGAAAAATGGAGAATTGAAAATGAAAAATGAAAAACGGAAAATGGAAAATGAAAAATTGAAAATAGAAAATGGAAAATGATAAATGGAAAATGAAGAACGAAAAATGGAAAATGAAAATTGGAAAATGCAAAATGGAGAATGGAAAATAGAAAATGAAAAATGGAGAATTGAAAATGAAAAATGAAAAACGGAAAATGAAAAATTGAAAATAGAAAATGGAGAATGGAAAATGAAAAACGATAAATGGAAAATGAAGCATGAAAAATGGAAAATAAAAAATTAAAAATGGAGAATGGAAAATGAAAAATAGAAAATGAAAAATGAAAATTGGAAAATGAAAAATGGAAATTGAAAAATGGAAAATGAAAAATACAAAATGAAAAATGCAGAATGGAAAATGAAAAATGGAAAATGTAAAATAAAAATGGAAAATGAAAAATGGAAAATAAGAAATGGAAAATGAAAAATGAAAAATGAAAAATGAAAACTGAAAATTGAAAAATGAAAAATGGAAAATGAAAGATGGAAAATGGAAAATGAACAATGGAAAATGGAATATGAAAAATGAAATATTAAAAATGAAAAATGGAAATTGAAAAATGGAAAATGAAAAATGGAAATTGAAAAATGGAAAACGGAAAATACAAAATGAAAAATGCAGAATGGAAAATGAAAAATGTAAAATGGAAAATGAAAAATGGAAAATAAGAAATGGAAAATGAAAAATGAAAACTGAAAATTGAATAATGAAAAATGGAAAATGAAAGATGGAAAATGGAAAATGAACAATGGAAAATGGAATATGAAAAATGAAATATTAAAAATGAAAAATGGGAATTGAAAAATGGAAAATGAAAAATGAAAAATGGAAAATAAAATGTGGAAAATGAAAACTGAAAAATTAAAATTGAAAAAGCGAGAATGGAAAATGGAAGATAAAAATGGAATATGGAAAATTAAAAAAGAAAAATGAAAAATTAAAATTGAAAATAGAGAATGGGAAATGGAAAATGGGAAATGAAAAATTAAAAATGGAAACCGGAAAATTAAAAAAGAAAAATTAAAAATGGAAAATGGAAAATTAAAAATAAAAATGGAAAATGAAAAATAAAAAATAAAAAAAATTGTTTCTTACCTGTTACTATTATTGTGTAGTTCTTTTTTTGTATTAAATGTATCCTTAAATTAACATACTACTGGCTAATTCAGATAAAAATATTTTAAAATTCACTTATTTTAAAAGTTAATAATTTTTAGCCAATAATCATTTGCATTTTTTTAATTATCGTATAACTTCCAAGGTCTCAAAACATTCTAAGAGGGATCAAACTTTTGGTATTATAACGCCGGCTATGTTAAATAATGAATTTCGTTAGTGTTCTATGAAGGGCTAAGGGAACTTATAGGATTTTTACTCTAGTAATCAAATAGTAATTAATTCTTTCTATAGAACACATGATAATTATTTTTTATAAAAAGAAATTATAATAGAAACTGACCAAAAAGAAAAAAATAATTAACTTTAAATTTTACTGGTATTCTGAATTAATGTTTCGGTATCGGCAATAGTTTTAAAATGGTAGCCGTACTCAACATTGGGTGTAATATTGAGTTTAAGACGCAGGTGGAGTGTATCAAAAAATTCGGCACAGACGAATATAACACTCTTACTTGTTATACCCTATACCACTATGTGGTTTGGGTATAATGACTTTGTGCTGCTGTTTGTAACAACCAAAAATATTTGACCTAGACCCATCTTTTATTATACCGATCGAATCAGAATCACTTTCTGAGTTGATTTAACAATGTCCGTCCGTCCGTCCGTCCGTCCGTCTGTCCGTCCGTCCGTCTGTGTGTCCATGTAAAGTTTGTAATCAAACTGCAGGTCGCAAATATGAATATATTTTGATGAAATTTGGTATATAAGCTTTTATCGGCCATGGGATGAACGCTATTGAAATTGGTGAGAATCGGTCCATGTTCAGACCTAGCCCCCATACAAATTACCCATATGAAATCGACATAAATTGCCATAAGATCCAAATTGTCATATAGATCTTACTCAAATTGGGTTTGTATGCGTTCATTACATCCACTAATGAGTAGTCCAAAAATGATCCCTTTGACCCCATATAGAGCTGCTTCCCGATCTTCAGTTAAATCTATTAAAAACAAAAATATTGCACTGATTCTTCTCAAATTTTGTTTGTACATATTTTTGCAAAATACAAGAGACTTTACCAAACATGATCAGGATCGGTCCATTTTTGGACCTAGCCCCTTTATAGATATAGCATCCGATATGAACTTTTTCATATCTGCAGCCAAAAAAATTAATAAAAATCCCACTCAAATTTGGTTTTTGCTTATTTTCAATGTCCAGTTAGTTGGGCCTAAGAGATAGGGTTTCTAAACGCATGGTATAGGGTATCTTACTTGTTTTTAAATTCCATTGGAATGTCAAATCTCTTTCAAACATTTTTTGTATTTTTTGAGAATAAATCTTCTATAATTTTAGAATAACTTCTGGATATTAAATTGCTTAAATTTTCCTCTTAAGTACTATTTTTTTTTTTTGGTAAATCTTCATCTTCCTCATAATTTGCAGGGGTGTTAATAAACATTTTTGCCACCAGCTTGTCTTTTGTTTTATCATCAATTCTTTTGTCAAATAAGCAAAAGCCAACACATTCCTCGCTTAGATAATAAAGATGATTTATTATTTTTGAAATAGTTTTGACGGCAATATTTTTGTTAACATTTTTGTAGTTTTCTAACTTCTTCAAAAATTGTATATTGTATATCGACCGAAATTTTTCGATCGAAATTATTTTTTTATTTTCCAAAATAAAATGCTAAGAATAATTTTACTCTTTCATAGTTAACGAATTATGGCCCCTAGTTAAGAGTAAAAGTGAAACGAGGGCTCATGTTTGTCCGTCTTCTTTAAATAATCATAATATCATCATAATATGAAATTTCGATTGATTTTACTCGATAACAAAAGCGGTGATTCGGGCCATGCTTTTTCTGCTTTATTAGAAGCGAACCAGAAAATTGAATAACAACTTACAATAAAAACAGCCACTGCTATTAAACCACTGGTTTTAGTATCAGTAATATTAGGAAACTGTTTGATTTAAAAAAAATCCTGATGAAGAAAATATTTGTAGATTTTCATTAAGAGTCAATTTGACATCAAGAGCACTGCACGGGTGATTTCAGAAAATAAGTCCAGAATATCATTTTTTTAAATTATTTAAATATTATCAACAAGTTTTATCGAAATCCTTTCACAAATATATATTATTTCGATATTTTGTTTTAAAAAGTGTAATTCGCCTTAAATATGACCTTTGACCTAAAAGAGGGACAGTTTAAAGTGTCTCAATTTATTCTTAATTTACAAGATTGAGAAGTTATATCAAGGTGTATAGTATTTTGACAAAAGATATTTGACATATGGAAACACCAAAAAGATGTGGCCTAAAAGTTGAAAAAGTATGAAAAATCACATTTTTCTTCAAATCCGCTGAAATAAAAATGCTACCAACGCCAAATTAAAAACAGGATACGTACAATATTTGTCTTTTTTTAATCACAAATATTTTTTTAATAAGACCTTAAAGTCAAATCGTTGATTTCGCTAAATTTCTTGAACAAAATTTTTAAAAAAGTAAAAATGAAGATTTTGAAATAGTGCTAAAAATACGTAGCGCTTTGACATTAATTTAGAACGGCATAACAATGGACGAGATGCAAAATACTTTATATAAGATAATTTTGGGATCAGGAGAATGTAAAAAAGTTATTGTTGTAAATTATAAATTATTTCAATGTGAGCTCGATTTTCATAATCAAGTGGTGTAGGCCCCATTTTTTGCCTGGGGAACTTGATATAACTTGGCTCTTTTTCAACCGATAACAGACTTTGTTATTTTACCAGAAAGATAATTTACTCTTAATGATGGCTTATTAATTAATTTAATTGAGACGCAATTATTAATATCAAATAATTTTTTTTTTTTTTTTTTGATAATTTTTACATATAAGTGCATATTTGAACTTTGAACTCAGTGGGCATGCAGAAAGCACTGTTCGATTTGGCTCACTAAAGTTTTAAATCCAGTGTCACAATAATCCGACCCAGACGTCGTGAAATTAAAAAAAAAATGGCTGTCACCCTAATGTATAATTTAATTATACCCTGTACCACTATTTGGTTTGGGTATAATGACTTTGTGCTGCTGTTTGTAACAACCAAAAATATTTGACCTAGACCCATCTTTAATTATACCGATCGAATCAGAATCACTTTCTGAGTTGATTTAACAATGTCAGTCCGTCCGTCCGTCCGTCTGTGTGTCCATGTAAAGCTTGTAATCAAACTGCAGGTCGCAAATATAAATATATTTTGATGAAATTTGGAATATAAGCTTTTATCGGCCATGGGATGAACGCTATTGAAATTGGTGAGAATCGGTCCATGTTCAGACCTAGCCCCCATACAAATTACCCCTATGAAATCGACATAAATTGCCATAAGATCCAAATTGTCATATAGATCTTACTCAAATGGGCTTTTTTATGCATTCATTACGTCCATTAATGTGCAGTCCAAAAATTATCCCTTTGGCCCCATATAGAGCTGCTTCCCGATCTTCACTTAAATCTATTAAAAAACAAAAATATTGCACTGATTCTTCTCAGATTTTGTTTGTATATATTTTTGCAAAATACAAGAGACTTTACCAAACATGATCAGGATCGGTCCATTTTTGGACCTAGTCCCCATATAGATATAGCATCCGATATGAACTTTTTCATATCTGCAGCCAAAAAAATTAATAAAAATCAGACTCAAATTTGGTTTTTGCTTATTTTCTATGTCCAGTTAGTTGGGCCTAAGAGATAGGGCATGGTATAGGGTATCGTATAGTCGGTCTAGACCGACTATAATTTTCTTACTTGTTTTGATTATGCTACTCTGGTGAACTAAGATAAGGTTACATAGAACCCGTTGATATCTTTGACTGCCGCCTGTATTATTAACATTTGTTTAATTTTTCACTTAAAGCAAACATGCAAAAAAAAACTTCTTTGAATTTTTTTTCGCTGACGTGGTTAAATAAATTATGGTTTCAAGGCAAATACTCTACTAATACTTAAAGGAGACCAGAAATAAAATCTCATAGTGACAACCAACCGAATGGTAATAAAACAAATGAATAATGATAAACGAAAACTTTTTTTGTCAGTTAAACACAATCTTTGACAACAACGGGGCTTTTTGTTCATAAATTTAAACAAAGAACTCTTAGATATTGTTTCGAATATAATAAGTAAGTGTTAAGGAGTAAACTCATCCGTCTTACGTGATTCAGTCACTTTGATGTTGTTTTTTATTTTATTTTTTTTTTCTTTTTCAACTCTCAGCAAATCTGAACTCACCAAACAAACAATATATTATGGTTGAGACTGTAAAATGGGTTTTATTAAAATAAATGAATTGTCTTTGCAACCATTTAGAAACTCCTTTGTAAATTCTAAAGCTAGATACAGTAAAAAGATTAGTTTAAAATCGGTTTCCACTGAATTAATTTAATAAATTAATAACAATTTTTATTGAAGCTCTTAAATATGTAAACATAATTCCTTGTGAACATAATTCTTATAAATAAAAAGAAAGCACCTGCAATAGCAAAATAAGTTATGTTAACCAACCAAAGCGTTGATAGATTTTATTATATTTACAAATTCAATTTAGAATTTAACTGAATTAAAACCAGAATAATTTTAATCAACCCTAATTATTGGTGATTACAATATCCAAATCCATTACAACAACATATTTTAAACTGAAAATATGTCCACTGATATTATAAGAAATTATAAAACAAAATATAAAACAAGTAAATTAGTATTACAGAATTCGGTTATAACTGTTCTTGACTACAGTAAAAAAAAAACGGATTTGCGTTGAACAAATACAAAATCTGTGCGTGTATGTTTATTTCTAAAAAGGAATAACAGTTAAATACTAAAAATACAAAATAAAACTAAATACTTTACCGCAGTTTTACAGTCCGTCGCTTACAAAATCAAAATTGCTTCTGACCTCTATGGTTCATAAATACTATTAACATAACTATCAACAGACATGTAAAAAGGCGGTAAACATGTAAACGTCAAAATGGCATTCACTAAGAATTAACATCTAGATAATTTATAACCCATTAAATGTCGTTCTGGAACACCCCCGCTCCCATGGAGCGATCAGCTTCACCATCTTCACCGTCCAGAAAAGCTAACTTGGATACGGGACGCTGCAACTTACCGGAAGCAGTCTTTACATCGGTTCTTCGTGGTATACCATCAGGACCAGCATGCACACAAGTGAGCATACCTCTCCGTCATTGACTTCTTGGAACATTTGGATCGCAGATGAACACCAAGTCACCTACTTTGATTGGGGTAGTAAGCTCACACCATTTCACCCTCCTAGTCAGCGTAGGCAAATATTCGCGAACCCACCGCTTCCAGAATCGATTCCGCAGACTTCGTGCAACTCGCCATTGTTTCTTCAAGGAGAAGAGTTTTACATCGGTTTCTTTAACAGACGGTATATTGGCAACGTTTCCTCTACTAATTATAAAATTATTAGAAGTAAGTGGCTCCTCTTCATGAGGGCTTATTGGCAAATGCGTTAATGGCCGCGAATTCACGATGTTTTCAGCTTCAATCAATATGGATTGCAGTACGCGCTCTTTGGGTGAGACCTCTTTCAATGTATGACGCAGTACCCTTTTCACACACTGTACCACCCTTTCCCCAATACTACCTTCTGATGGGTTGGCTGGACAATTAAAAATCCATTCAATACCTTTCATCGACATTTCGTATTGAATTTTCTCAGCATCGAAAACTTCACTTCCTCATTGGCTCCTACAAAATTTTTACCGTTATCAGAACGGATCCGAGCTGGAATTCCTCTGCGATTCATAAAGTTCCTCATCGCAATTATACAGGAATCTGTCGATAAATCGTGGGTCTAACTCTAAATGAATAGCTCGCACAGTGAGGCATGTAAATAGTGCAACCCACTTCTTTTCTATTCTACGCGTTATCGCTACATTTAAAGGGCCAAAATAGTCCAAGTCGGTATATTTAAAAGGCTCAATATTAGGTTCTAGGCGATCAAATGGAAGTGGTCCCATTATTGGTACACGAGGACTGGCATTATAATTTTGCACTGTAGGCAATTTGACACGATCTTTTTAAGTAAACTTCTTAATTGTGGTACCCAGTATTTCTTGCGTACTTCACAAATCGTTGCTTCATGATTTTACTGCTTCATCTGACAATGATGATGCATGATGACAAGCTTTGATGATGTTTTGGCAATATAAGAGGTCGTCGTGAACTATAGGGCAAGTAGCTGGCCGCATCAATTCTATAGACCAAAAGTATCAATGTATGGCATTAAATTAAAAAAGTGGCTGCTCTTGGAGTCTGGCTGACCATTTTTAATAAGTGTAAGCTCGGTTTGAAAGGCTTCTCTTTGCACTTGTAGGCATAATATTTTTTCGGAATTTTCCATTTCACAGGATGTAAGTAAGTCCGTGCCCTTGTAGACTGTTATACTTTTTACAGCAATGGCTGATATATCTAAGCACCCATGCGATGGTTCGTTTTATACGACAAAGTGACGAGAATCTATCAAAATCAATGACATTATTACTCACCATCAATAAAGTAGTTTTTGGGCAAATCTCTTCATCATCATCATCGCATGAAAAGTCAATATTATTTGTTGTCCATTCCTCTTCAGGCAATTTTAGGAAGGCTGCTCCATTTAACCAACGTGAGGAAGAAGAAAAATCGATGTTGTTATATGATCTCGTTACTTCATCGGCTACATTAACTTTCGTTGATACCCATCTCCAATTTTCAGGTTCTGTAGATTCGAGTATCTCGGCTATGCGATGTGCGACATGTGGTTTATATCGCCTATGGCTACTAGCAATCCATTTTAATACAGTTTTAGAGTCACCTCATAATGTGTATTTGTTAGGAGCAAGGCTATGTTCGCTTAAAATGTTCTCCTTCAAACGTGTCCCGAGAACAGCTGCCTGCAATTCTAAACGTGGAAAGACTGCAATATTTTTTATTTGACTTCTCCAACTTTCCCACACATTGTTTAAAACATTCGGTATTGGCTCATCCCATCGACAATCGCATCTCCAAATTTCTCGTAATAGCAACTTTCCGCTCACGGTAAAATGACTTAAGTAACCAAGAGTGTCAAAGGTTGACATTATAATGCTTAAAACTTGTCTTTTAGTTAGGCTTCGCTGACCGGATTTAGTAAATTGATCGACGCGATGAAATTTCAACTTAAACATAAAATTGTCACTAGAGGGCTCCCAGTACGAGCCAAGTACCTTTCTGCACCATCATTTGGAAGAATATGTTTTGACTTTAAACTACCATCGAGCTTCAGGGTTACCTCGTCAGAGTTTGAAATAAATCCCCTTAATTCAAATCCACAATCCTTGTGAATTTCTCTCACTTGTTTCGAAATACTTATAGCTTCTTCTACACTTTCGAAGCTATCAACAAAATCATCTACATAATAGCTTTAATGGCTCTAGGTTGAGCCTCTTTATGATCTCGGGCATTTGTCTTCATAACATATGAGGCTGAGCAAGATGAGCATGAGGCTGCAGCAGTCATAAATACCATTTCGTATTCATCTGGCGGTTCTCCTGTATTTTGATTTCTCCGTAAAAGTCTTTGTGAAATTCGATCACATGGCCGCACTAAAATTTAATGGAATATTTCACGAATATCAAACTTTTGAAACTGATGTTTCCCGATCGGGATGAATTTTACACTAAGATTATTCTTACGAATAAACTTATCAAAAAACTTTATTTATGAGAGTACTATTTATTGTTGGCAAGAAAAAATTTTGTGGCTCTTTAAAAAATTTGAAATTTTGTAAATTGGAATTTTTGACCCTTCCGACTCAAAAGGTTTCCTAGCCCTAATACCACTATGTGGTCAGGGTATAATGATTTTGTGCTGATGATTTTTGTAACTACGAAAAATATTTGGCATACATTTTATTATACCGATCGACTCAGAATCACTTTCTGAGTTGATTTAGCGATATCCATACATCCGTCCGCCTGTCCGTCTGTGTGTCTATATAAATCTTGTTATCGAACTACAGGTCGCATATATATTTTGATGAAATTTTATATTGAAACTTGTGAAAATCGGTGCTTGTTCAGACCTAGTGGCCATACAAATGACTTCCATGAGATCGACTTAAATTGCCATAAGATCCAAATTATTATACAGATCCCAGTGAAATTTGGTTTGTGTATGTTTATTACACCCATTGATAATTCTTTGTCATAGCCTCACTTAACCCTTAAATGCATTCTGTAGACATTTGGCAACAAACCGTATTTTCCATTAAAAAAAACCCCATTTGGGACACAGACATGTAATTTCGTGCATTTTGGCCTCTTCTAATACTTTTGCTAAATTGTTTTGACAATTAAAAAAATTAGTGCTTTTGTTGTTTATATTCTTTAAAATTCTTACACACTTGTTTTTTCCGAAAAGTGCAATTTTCAAAAAAAAAAAAAAAAAAAATCAATTATCTTAAGTGTGTTATTCCTCCGATAAAACTCATTTCGGATTTAACTAAGATATATTTTATTATTATCAATAATAAAACTTATAAAAAAATTATTAAAAACTCTTAATAATACGTTATTACTCTTTGCAGCCATTTGGCTACATCGTGTATTGATAAAGTGCTGTGACAAGGAATATAATCATGATATTTTGGACATCCTAATGGGACATTGCAAAATCCACTTAAAAAGCATAAAATGGTATCTGAGACTATTTTAACATTGATTTGATTTGACAATGGTAAATTCTTGGTTACTATACAAAAGGGTTCTTAAACAAAATTGGACTATGGACTCCGAAATTCTTAATCCGAAATTAAATTCCGAGCTGAGGTAGCAGAGTGCTTGTGTACAAGACCAAAAACAGGAAATAGGCACGGAAGACCAAACATTGTTGAACAAGAAATTCAAATAATGAAGAAAAAAGGACCTACACAGCATACTCCACCTCCAGATATTCGACAGAACCAGGATCGTCACTGGCCCCTTACTGTGGATGACAAAATGAGAGGCAGATTTCCAAATTGTGAAGGTCTCACAACTATATCTTAAAAAAATAAACAATTGCTTTAAAAATTTTCATACCGCTTAATAAAAGCACTGTGTAGCCATTTGGCAACAAACCCTATTTTTTAACAAAAATTACTTTTTAGTTAATATAATAACTTTTCTGTATTATTTTCGGAATATACACGTCTTCAATTATCATATATTACAAATGGTTTAAAGAGCAGAGATCGTGCATTTAAGGGTTAAAACTATAAAAAAAAAAAAAACAAAAATATTGCACAGATTTTTCTCAAATTTTGTTTGTCAAGATTGATCCATTTTTTTTACCTATCCTCAAATATATATAGCATCCGATATGAACTTTGCAGGCAAACATTTAATCTATAATATTAATATGCTAGGCGATTTCTTGTGACCGATGTTTTGTTCTACCGTTTTATCCCGATTTTGACCAAACGTATTATTTGAAAGATATTTCTTTTTAGCCGTTTTACAGATTTACAGATTTTTAAATTTTTTCCTTTATTTTGAGTAAATTGCATTTAAAGTTGCTACTAACACATACATAAAATTATACAATGGTATGTGTGTGTTTATTAAATTTGTTAATGTGTTTGTAATAAAAATGAGTTTGTTTTTTGTGTTGATTTGTGTAGTGGCTATAATTGATTAGCATACCTTTAGGGTCTTTATTTAATGAAAAAATAAAATTTCCTAGAATTTGCACTCGAATTTCGAGGGCTGGCATCCGCTAGTATATATTAATAGACCGACTAATAAAAAATACTCGTAATAAAAAGTATTTAAAAATTTATGCATTTTTATATTCACTAAAGCTATATGGGTTACCCAAATAAATGGTTGCTATAGACAATATTTAATATATAAATTACATTCTATCAACCAAATTTGGCAATATAGCCAATCGAACTTTTATATACATAAAATCAATTGATTTAAACTTAGTACGCTACTATGGAACATAAAATTCAGTAATCACATTGAACTACAAAAATTCGTTTGTCGCAACGAATCCGCATTTTGTGTGTACCAAACTTTAAGGAACGGTATACTCAGCTAGATGATGTTCTAAACATAATCTATATATTATTACGTGAAGGTAAATTTTTAGTTCCCTTTTTAAGCAATATGCGTGCACGGAGGAGCGTGAAAATTGGCATAGTTATAGTTCATATGGAGGAGAAGCTAAGAATGTTGAAATTTATGTTTAATCTGTCTTATAAATATATTAAATTAAATAAAATAAATTATTTGTAATAATTTGTTACACCCTGTTAATGCGAATGATCTAAATTGATTTAAATTGCTAAAATTGATTAACATACCTTTAGGCTCATTAAAATATTCATAAATTTTATATATATATATCTTAAAAAAACATTGGAGGACAAATATTGAATGGAAAAAATAATATTTCCTAGAATTTGCACTAGAATTTCGAGTGCTGGGCTATACTAGTTTGTAATTAAAAAAAAAATTCAGCGGAAATGTTATTAACAGAGTTCTAGAAGTTATGTAATTTTTTTGATAAAAATTCAGAAGATTTTAGGTGTCGTAACCAAACTAGCAGATTCCAGCACTCGAAATTCGAGTGGAATTTTTAGGCAGCTTTATTTTTCAACTTAGCCAATTCACAAAACAACACTTTTATAGTTTCTTATTATTGTGAATGAAGATAACAAACTCATTAACAAATTTAAAAAACACACACATACATTTTATGTATGTATGTATGTGTTAGTAGCAACTTTAAATGCAATTTAATGCAAAATAAAGGAAAAAATTTAAAAATCTGTAAATCTGCAAAACGGCTAAAAAGAAGTACCTTTCAAATAATATACGTTTGGTCAAAATCGGGATAAAACGGCAGAACAAAACATCGGTCACAAGAAATCGCCTAGCCTGTTAATATTATAGATGATAAAAAATTATTTCCTTTCGTGTGCACAGTTTTCAAATATAATTTCCGAAATTTTGTTCTGAACTTTTGGAATGTTGTTTTTATTTTTCTACTTTTACTTCCATTTTGAATAAAACAAAATTGCTTTCTGAAAGTTCTTAACTCTTAAAGACCCTTAAGTAACCACTGTTCATGTATAGTTCTATCAACGATCAAAAATGTTTGCTGTTGTTGCTATTTAATCTTACGAAAAATAACTTAAGAGAAATGAATGTCCTGCATTTTAGAATTTTTACTTTAAAATTTCAAGGTCTTTCTTGTTGGCATTAATTTTGTTCAGTTTCAGAAATGTTTGTGTTTGTATTTTGCAATAAATAAACTATTTGGAAGAAATTTGCAAATTCCAATGCCACAATTTATGTTTTACAAAAGAAAGAACAAATTATGAACGAATTTTAAATGTTATTCACTTATAGAAGCTCAATGAAATGAATGAAATTCCATTTGTGTTCAGTGGTTTAGCTAAATTTTTTTTAACATAAATACCGCATCATGTTTTACAGGTCAGATATCCATCTTAATATGGTTCAGTGACTGTGTACTTCAAATTTAATATAGAAATTGTAAGAAATTTTTGTGGAAATTCAAAGTTTCTTTTTCAATTACTTAAACTCGTACGAACGAATATGAATGTACACTAGTATGTATGTGCACTTGTATTACTATTGCATGAATACTCGTTGTTGCAAAAATGTCTTTCGTTAAAAATCACAAAGTATCAGAAACGACAAATTTTTAAACATAAATTTTCACTTACGAAATGCCTGTTGGTTCGATAGTTGATTGAATGTATTGTTGTTATGCTTTAATTTATTTAATATCACTGCGACAGCTAAAAAAACAAAACGCTTTAAAAATAAAATTGCAAATAACAAAATCAAACAACAGAAAACTATTTTGTAATGAATATTGAGTTCATCCTTTCATGGTTCTAATCGCAGTTAAAAAAATAAAGGATCATATAATATAATAATAAAAAGAAAAAATATCCGTGATATAGTTTACAGCTATTCTTTGTTGTTTTAGCTAAATAAATATATAAAAAATACATAAGATTTTTTAAGCAATTTTAAAGGGTAAAAAGTGAAAGTGTAAAAATGATACAGCGTCAAATAAAAAGTTGTAAAATTGTCTGCAATTCCGAGAAAAAGGTAAACTTTATTTTTTGTGTAAGATTTTTTTATGTGTAAACATCTATACGCTCAGGGGGGTAAAAATCTATTTCACAATACAATCACAAAAACAGAGTAAGACAAAAACGGTGTGAGGTACGATTGTATTGGTGAAAATATTAGGATTTCGAGATAAAATGAAGGCACAATTTCATTAGGAAGTGTTTGGAGATAAAATGAGAGAGCGAATAGCGTAACAAAAACGTTTTGACAAATGAAAAATTAAAAATAAAAAATGAAAAATTAAAAATAAAAAATTAAATATGAAAAATGAAAAATGTGAAAATGAAAAACGAAAAATTAAAGATTAAAAATGTGAAAATGAAAAATAAAATATGAAAAATCAAAAATGAAAAATTAAAAATGAAAAACGAAAAATTAAAAATTAAACTGTTGAAATAATAAATATTAATAAATATTTTTATATTAGCAGAGCTCCTGCAGTTGCTTGCTATAAGTGATACATACATAGATGACCCTTCCTGTTTGATTTTAAAAAAGTGCCATAAAAAAATTTTTAACTACTAGATGTTTATCGGATTTACATGATTTTCTTTCATTAAAAAAATATATATAAGTATTTGGTATAACAAATATCTACTTTTTGGAATCAAACAAGAATATAATGTTGAAATTTCACTTGAAACAGACTATCAACCTGGCGTGGGCGAACCAATATCTGAAATAGCTCGACCACTTCCATACAGATTATATAAAACATTTAACTTCTTAAATGGTTACAACATCATTTTACAAAAAAAATACATGGTACAATTTTATGTATTATCGAGTTAGTTATATTAAAAGAGTATTCCCCCGAAATATTGAAACATTCCAATAAAAACTGTGGAGTGGACTAACCGCTATTCGAAGAAGATGACCAACTTTCCACTCAATTGTATGAAAATGTGTTCCTCGTCTATTTTTGATGTCAAGTTTAAAAAAAAAATTTAAGAACATTTGGAAAAACCTATTAGTATTTCAATATATATTGAGCATAAATCATATTCGTCATTACCTAAAAGAACATTTTTGGCTATCGAAATATAAAACTATCATATTACACACAAAATATTAAAATGATCAACACAGTTTACATTGTACAACAAATGATGTGGTTACAGTAGCACAAGCTATGTGTGCGTAGTCAAGCTGCCTTTTGGGGTTGTGCAATGATCATTGTGTTTTATTTATAAATTTAGATAAAGATGTTCGGTCCGTTGTTACACTTTCCCACTTTATATAAAATCGATTGTATTGAATAGACACACTTTGCTGTACAACCTTAAAGAGCTTAAACTAATCTGCTCTAATAAAGTTGAAATAAAACAAATGTTAAAAATATATATGATTTGTTTTATTTACATGGCTATCCTGCCAAACAAACGCGTATAAGCAGCGTACTAAAAAGATCTTCAGACAAGAGCATAAAAAGCCGCGTCCTGCAGTCAAAAAAAAATCATGTGTATCCGATCAAAGGGGAATGTGTAAACATCTAGTAATTAAAGATTTTTTTATGGCACTTTTTTAGATTCAAATAGAAAGCGTCATCTATGTATCACTTATAGCAATCCACTGCAGGGGCTCTGCAAATATAGAAATCTATAATATTAATAGGCTAGGCAATTTCTTGTGACCGATGTTTTGTTCTACTGTTTTATCCTGAATTTGACCAAACGTATATTATTTTAAAGGTATTTCTCTTTAGGCATTTTGCAGATTTACAGATTTTTTAAATTTGTTCCTTTATTTTGAGTAAATTGCATTTAAAGTTGCTACTAACACATATATAAAACAAGTAAGAAAATTATAGTCGGTCTAGACCGACTATACGATACCCTATACCATGCGTTTAGAGACCCTATCTCTTAGGCCCAACTAACTGGACATAGAAAATAAGCAAAAACCAAATTTGAGTGGGATTTTTATTAATTTTTTTGGCTGCAGATATGAAAAAGTTCATATCGGATGCTATATATATATATAGGGACTTGGTCCAAAAATGGACCGATCCTGATCATGTTTGGTAAAGTCTCTTGTATTTTGCAAAAATATATACAAACAAAATTTGAGAAGAATCAGTGCAATATTTTTGTTCTTTAATAGATTTAAGTGAAGATCGGGGAGCAGCTCTATATGGGGTCAAAGGGATCATTTTTGGACTACTCATTAATGGATGTAATGAACGCATACAAACTCAATTTGAGTGAGATCTATATGACAATTTGGATCTTATGGCAATTTATGTCAATTTCATATGGGTAATTTGTATGGGGGCTAGGTCTGAACATGGACCGATTCTCACCAATTTCAATAGCGTTCATCCCATGGCCGATAGAAGCTTATGTACCAAATTTCATCAAAATACATTCATATTTGCGACCTGCAGTTTGATTACAAGCTTTACATGGACACACAGACGGACGGACGGACGGACGGACGGACATTGTTAAATCAACTCAGAAAGTGATTCTGATTCGATCGGTATAATTAAAGATGGGTCTAGGTCAAATATTTTTGGTTGTTACAAACAGCAGCACAAAGTCATTATACCCAAACCACATAGTGGTATAGGGTATAATTACACAATGCTATGTGTGTGTTTATTAAATTTTTAAATGTGTTTGTAATAAAAATGAGTTTGTTTTTTGTGTTGATTTGCAAATTGGCTATAATTGATTAGCATACCTTTAGGGTCTTTATTTAATGAAAAAATAAAATTTCCTAGAATTTGCACGAATTTCGAGGGCTGAAATCTGTTATTATTTCAACCTGTTAATTTTTAATTTAATTTTTAATTTATTATTTTTCAATTTTTCATTTTTCAATTTTCGTTATTCGTTTTTCATTTTTAATTTTTTTTTTTTTTTTTTTTGATTTTTTATTTTTCATTTTTAATTTTTTTATTTTTCATTTTTAATTTTTTATTTTTAATTTTTTATTTTCCATTTATTTATTTTTCGTTTTCTATTTTCCATTTTTAATTTTTCATTTTTGGTTTTTCATTTTTCGTTTTTTATTTTTAATTTTTTATTTTTCATTTTAATTTTTTATTTTTAATTTTTATTTTTTTTTTCGTTTTTTCTTTTTCATTTTAATTTTTCATTTTTAATTTTTAGTTTTTCATTTTTCATTTTTCGTTTTTTATTTTTCATTTTTAATCTTTCAATTTTCTTTTTTCATTTGTCGTTTTTTGTTTTTCCAATTTTTTATTTTTTATTTTTTGTTTTTTATTTTTTTATTTTTTTTTTCATTATTTATTTTTCATTTTGCATTTTTCGTTTTTCGTTTTTTATTTTTCATTTTTTATTTTTCATTTTTCATTTTTCATTTTTAATCTTTCATTTTTCTTTTTCATTTTTCGTTTTTAATTTTTCCTTTTCATTTTTTATTTTTCATTTTTAGTTTTTCAATTTTCGTTTTTTATTTTTCATTTTTCATTTTTTATTTTTCATTTTTAATCTTTAATTTTTTAATTTTTCTTGTTTTATTATTCATTTTTCATTTTTGATTTTGTATTTTTAATGTTTCAATTTTAATTTTTCGTTTTTTATTTTTAATTTTTCATTTTTCGTTTTTATACCCTATACCACTATGTGGTTTGGGTATAATGACTTTGTGCTGCTGTTTGTAACACCCAAAAATATTTGACCTAGACCCATCTTTAATTATACCGATCGAATCAGAATCACTTTCTGAGTTGATTTAACAATGTCCGTCCGTCCGTCCGTCCGTCCGTCTGTGTGTCCATGTAAAGCTTGTAATCAAACTGCAGGTCGCAAATATGAATATATTTTGATGAAATTTGGTATATAAGCTTTTATCGGCCATGGGATGAACGCTATTGAAATTGGTGAGAATCGGTCCAATTTCAGACCTAGCCCCCATACAAATTACCCATATGAAATCGACATAAATTGCCTAAGATCCAAATTGTCATATAGATCTTACGCAAATTGGGTTTGTATGCGTTCATTACATCCACTAATGAGTAGTCCAAAAATGATCCCTTTGACCCCATATAGAGCTGCTTCCCGATCTTCAGTTAAATCTATTAAAAAACAAAAATATTGCACTGATTCTTCTCAAATTTTGTTTGTACATATTTTTGCAAAATACAAGAGACTTTACCAAACAGGATCAGGATCGGTCCATTTTTCGACCTAGTCCCCATAAAAACATAGCACCCGATATGAACTGTTTCATATCTGCTGCCAAAAAAATTAATAATAATGCCACTCAAACAAATTTGGTTTATGCTTATTTTCTACATCCAATTAGTTGGACCGAAGAGTTTGGGCCTCTAAACTATGGTATAGGGTATCGTATAGTCAGTCAAGACCGACTATAATTTTGTTACTTGTTTTTCATTTCTCATTTTTATTTTTTTATTTTCCTTTTTTCATTTTTCGTTTTTCATTTTACATTTTTTATTTTTCATTTTTTTAATTTTCATTTTAATTTTTTTATTTTTCATTTATCATTTTTCATTTTTCGTTTTATATTTTTATTTTTAATTTTTAATGTTTAATTTTTCCTTTTTTATTTTTCATTGTTCGTTTTACGTTTGTCATTTATCATTTTTTATTTTTCATTTTTTATTTTTTTTTTTTTTTTAATTTTTCAGATTTTATTTTTAATTTTTCATTCGTTATTTTTCATTTTTCATTTTTTATTTTTCTTTTTTCATTTTTTATTTTTAATTTTTTATTTTTCATTTTTCATTTTTCATTTTTTATATATAAATTTTCATTTTTTATTTTTCATTTTTTTTATTTTTCATTTTTCGTTTTTTATTTTTAATTTTTTTATTTTTCATTTTTTTATTTTACATTTTTCATTTTCAATTTTTCATCTTTCATTTTTCGTTTTTCATTTTTATTTTTCTTTTTTCATTTTTTATTTTTAATTTTTCATTTTTAAGTTTTCATTTTTCATTTTTCGTTTTTCATTTTTCATTTTTAATCTTTCATTTTTCGTTTTCATTTTTCATTTTTCGTTTTTAATTTTTAATTTTTCATTTTTAATCTTTTTCGTTTTTCATTTTTTATTTTTAATTTTTCGTTTTTCATTTTTTCATTTTTCTTTTTTTATTTTTCATTTTTAATTTTTCTTTCATTTTTTTTTTTATTTTTCATTTTCAATTTTTAATCTTTCATTTTTTCATTTTTCTTTTTTTATTTTTCATTTTTCGTTTTTCATTTTGTATTTTTCATTTTTCGTTTTTCATTTAGTATTTTTTATGATTCATTTTTCGTTTTTTATTTTTCATTTTTCATTTTGCGTTTTTCGATTTTAATTTTAAATTTTCTATTTTCTATTTTCTATTTTTCATTTTTCGTTTTTCAATTTTAATTTTTCATTTTCATGTTTGAATACACAACAAAAACGCGAATTTCAAACGGCTACCTTGTGACAAAAACCTTTTTTTACAAATATGCACATAGTATTTATTATAGAAATTAATTTTTTACATTCTAAATAATATTAATAATAGAAAATAATTTTAGTTTTCTTCGTTTTAATTTTTTTTTCAATAATTTTTATACAAATTAATAATTTTTACAACATAAATTTACAAATAATGAATACTATTTAAAATCAATGATAAATTTAGAGAACATGTTTTCACCATTTCAAAGCATTCCGACAAAAAATAATATCGTGTGGGAACAAATATCGAGTAGATTTTTTAAAAAAGTGTAACAAAAATAATCTATTCATAAATTACACTTAAAAATTTTAAACCATTTCGAACAAAATTGTGGCGTCGGTATAGCGCTACTCGACTGATATTGACCACCATCTATACAAATAACTGAAAATATGCTCCTGAAGTTTGAAGATATTTTCTAGGAAATTTTCCACAAAGACTTAATAAAAAATTATATTCATTAGAGAACGCTTTCTTCAAAGTTCAAAGCAAAAAAGAAATAAAAATATATACATACATTAGGGCGGGTCAATTATTTTTACTCCATGAGTTGATTGCGATTCTGGTACTATGGGCCATAACAAGTATACTTGGCCAAGGAACCATACCTCTAAAATCATTTTCGAGCCTGCCAAAATTTCGATGAAGATATTTTCATGATATTTTTCATAATACTTATGCATATGTAAAAAGTTATTGCAAATGTGTATACTGGGAATTTTTTGGGCCGGGAAATCCATTTTTCATACATGTTTGTGAATTTTTTTTTAACTTTTTGGAGAAAAAAGACGACAATTGCTCAATTCGACGAATTTTTGACTTTCCCATATTTAAAATCGCCCAAAATATTCAGCGCTGAAAATTATGTCGATTTCATTCAATTTAAGTCATTCAAAAAGTAAATTAAAAAAAAACGAATGTTTTGATTTAAATTGGTAATTATAATTTTTATTGTAATTCTTAAATATTTTAAGGTGCGGTATAATAAATATAATTGTTATTAAATGAAAGGAACTATAATAGCAATATTAGTTCCACTTACCAATCAAAGTCTTTGTAAAATTATTAAACTAATTAAATTTAGTCAACTAAATTGAAAGCAGTATAATCTCAATCTTAACTAATGGTGATTGCAATTACAAATTTTATAATTACGAAACATTTTAAATCAAAAATGTGCTTAAGAGTCATTGTTACAAATTGTTGGTTAAAATAGTTTAAACAAATTTGTATTTACGACCTTTTTCGGTTACTAGCAGATTCCAGCCCTCGAAATTCGAGTGCAAATTCTGGGAAATTTTATTTTTTTATTAAATAAAGACCCTAAAGGTATGCTAATCAATTATAGCTAATTCACAAATCAACACAAAAAAAAACAAACTCATTTATATTGCAAACACATTAACAAATTTAAAAAACACACACATAGCATTGCATAATTTTATGTATGTGTTAGTAGCAACTTTAAATGCAATTTACTCAAAATAAAGGAAAAAAATTAAAAATCTGTAAATCTGCAAATCGGCTAAAAAGAAATACCTTTCAAATAATATACGTTTGGTCAAAATCGGATTAAAACGGTAGAACAAAACATCGGTCACAAGAAATCGCCTAGCCTATTAATATTATAGATTACAAAAGAAAATGAAAATTTAAAAAAATGTTGGTGTTTATAACTGAATGAAAATTGTATGATTCAGCTTCTATTGTCAGTACCAAAAATGCTAATAGTTTTCGGTATGTTCGGCATCAAAGCAAGTTGGAAATACACTTTTTTTATCAAGTATATTATTCAAGGAATTTATTGTACTTTTGAGTACAGATTTGTTAGTAGTTCAGAAACTGGTGTAGAAGTATACTATAAATACGCCCCACCTCCTCGTGTTGACACTTAGGATTTTTCGTTTTTTCTTTTGATATGATGGTATTGTGTTTTGGTGAAATGAGAACATTAATATCGAGTTAATGCCGAAAACATCATCATGTGTTGCTATGAATTGTTAACATACATATTTTAATGCCATCTACAGATGAAGAACACGTAACTTGAGTTTAAATTTAGAACTTATTTATAATCTATGATATGGTTTTTAATTTTAGTAAATTTATTTTAAAAATATATAAGTGGCTGGTTGAGCACCAAAATTCAGTTGCCACAGTCACTATCCACATAAATGTGTTAGGATTTGTTCTAATTTGAAGTGTGATATAATTTTACTGAAAATTTTCTTTTTTTTGTATTTTTTAAAGTTAGCGATTTACATTAAAATTTTAAATTTTAAACTATTCCAAGGAAAATTCTAGAGACGACGAACTACTAATCAAAAAACCTTAGCACTTTTCAAATCATATCACCAAAATTTCTGTACAAATGGAAAAAGACCAGTCACTTTCTATATAAAAGAATGAAAATATGAACTCTATTAATTTCTATTCCTTAAGGCAAGTAGTGTCAATATCATATAAAACACATTTCTGTCTTGTCAATTAACTAGTTTAAAATCAGTACATTATTCAACTATATTATACAGAGATTATTTTAAACTGTCTTAAATAGACCTCTGAAAACGACCTAAGTAGAAATCATATAATATTATATGATTATATGATTATATATGATTATGATTGATATATATATATGATTATATATAATATTATATGGTTTCTATTTAGGTCGTTTTCAGAGGTCTCTTTGAGATAGTTTATGTAGTTTTGACATACACTGCCGCTCACTTGATTAGGTTCATAGTTTTTTTTTTTTGCAAATTTATGTTCATTTCTCTTAATACATACCTTAAGAAAACGATTTATTTAAACCAAATTTAGAGATATTTTCTATACTTATAGATTAGAAAAGAAATATTGACATTATAATTAACCGTTACTTTGATGTTTTGCTTCTATATAAAAATGCAAGAAAAACATATGTAAATATTAGCTCATTTGATTAGGTTCAATCTATAATATTAATAGGCAAGGCGAATTCTTTTGACAGTGTAAGTTTCACAGTTTTATCCCGATTTTAACAAAAAAATTATCATTTGAAAGGTATTTCTTTTTAGCTATTACCCAGATTTAGAGATTTTCATAGTCTGAAATATTTTTTTGGAGTTATGATCGTTTAACACATACTTAAAATTATACAATGCTATGTGTATGTTTATAAAATTTGTTAATGTGTTTGTGTTAATGTGTTGAGTTTGTTTTCTTAATTTAAAATGAGTTCTGAAGCATCCGTTAGGGTCTTTATTAAATGAAAAAATTAAATTTTCTAGAATTTGCACTCGAATTTCGAATGCTAGTAAGAATAAATTCAAGAATAAATTCTAAATATTTGCATTACTTTTATACAAAACTCATTAAAATGGGGCGCGGAAAGCCGTTAGGTGAAGAAGAAAAAGCCATAGGAATATTGCAAAAAAAAAATTGGACGAAGCCAAATGTTGTCAGCCATTTTGTTAGAAATTAATGTGGTTACGGAAAAAATATGAAAGGACGTACACATAGTCACAACAGAAGCAGATAGAAGAGCCACCGTAAGAGCTGCCTCAAATTCCACTGATTCTGCAGCAACAAATAAACAAAAAACAGGTATTACATCAAGCGTAGCTACTCTTAACCCGATACATGAAATGCTAAACATTTAAAATGATTAAAAGATTTAAAAAAAACCACTGAAGCAAAACGTTATAAAAAGGAATGACAACGTATTCTTTTTTTTTTTTCGGATGAAAAGAAGTTTAATTTGAGGGTCGTGATGATTATAATTACTATTTCCACGATTTGCGAAAAGAAGAAAGCCATTTGAGTCGTCTGCATAGTTGTGAGGGTAGTGTGATGGTGTGGGTGTCAATTTCATACTATGGTACTTGTGAGCACCAATTTCTTTCATCTAGAATGACAGCAAATAGTCACAAAGGTGTACTTGAAAAGGCTTTTCCACATTTTTCTACAGTTTTTAGGCCCATTCCGTGAACATTCCAACAAAATAATAACCCGATCCACACTACAAGAATAGTAAAACAATGGATTCGAAGCCAAAATGTCAGTATTTTGGAGTGATCACCGTACTCTCCTGACGTGAACATTATACAAAATGTTTGGGGATTTTTTATCACAAGGTATATCAGTTGAGCAAACAATATCAAACCAAAGAAATCTTAATTGAAGGAATTATAAAAGCTTGGAAAAAATATCTTTACCAATAATTGAAAAACTTTATAACTCCCTCCCAAATCGTATTTTTGGAGTTATATCAAATAAAGGAGGATGTACCCATTATTAAAACTTTATAAAAACATTCTAAACAAACTTTAAAAATTATTAAAGTGACATAAAAATTAAAATGTTTTGTTGTTTTCTTTTAGAAAAAAAAAATTATTAAAAATTTGATATTTTACAATATTAAGTAAATTTTTTGAAATAAAAGAGATAACTTAGCCTACGTTATTAGGTTTCAGTAAACCCAATAACCTTATATATTATGTACATATTTACAATATTTTTATTTCCTGTAAGGTAAATCTAATACATGAAACCTTTTCAGTCTTATAACCTATTCGGACTCATCTAATAATGAAATGGCTAGAGTATTTGGATGGTTACTGAGCCTATCTAAATAACGGGAACTAAACCTTCTTACCTCATTTTTCAGGAACGGTATTTTAAAATCATCGTGTATTTGTTTGTTGGTTACAAACCACGGTGCTTTAACAATGTATCTCAGAGTTTTTGACTGGTATCGTTGAAGTATCTCTATGTTCGAGTTACTTGCGGTTCCCCATAATTGTCTACCGTATGTCCAAACAGGTTTCAACATAGTCTTATAAATTCTAATTTTATTTTCGAGACTAAGTTCAGACTTTTCTCCTAATAACCAATGCAATTTTTTTGTTTATATATTTAAATGTTCTCTTTTCTTTTTGATGTAATCTTTCCAAGTGAGTCTTCTGTCTAGATACATTCCTAAGTATTCTACAGTATTGGATTAAGGTATTTGAGATCCATTAATATGAACTGGTGTGGAATGATTTTTCCTTAAAGTAAAAGTAATATGCACCAATTTATCAGTATCGATATCAATTTTCAATTTTTTTAGCCAATCTTCCAATACATTTAATTCCCTTTGTACGTTTGTAGATGCTGTAATAGGGGATTCATCTGATGATATTATAGCTGTGTCATCAGCGTACGTCGAAATGGTTACATCTTCCAGTACAGGCATATCTGATGTAAATATCGTATATGAAAAGGGACCTAGTGCGTAGCCCTGAGGCATACCTGAATTTATATCACAAATTTTAGAAAATTTTTCATTTACTTTTACATAAAACGTTCTGTTATGTAAACACGATTTAAGTATTAAGGGAGGACATGACATTGGCCGTTTTTTGTACTCGACTTTTTTTATAATTTTGTATTTTAGTAAATATTCTTAAGGTTCTAAGAAAAAAAAATTTCATGGAAAAATTCCTACGGGTTCAAAAGTTACAGCCGGATTAGTGAGAGCGCATTTTTAATTTTCGAGGTACGGTGGTGGTTGGTGGTTGTTATTTCGTACCTACTTAAACGGTGGGTTTTTTTTTTTTTGTGTTTTTGAATTTCTTCAAAAGAAGTCCGAATTGCTAAACGATTGCAAAAAACTGTAAGAAACAACACAACACAAGATAACGAAGGCATACAGCAGGCATGGCAGATTGAAGGTAACATTTTTTTTCTTTGTTCGCAAACTTTGAACGCGTTTATTTCGAAACCATGTTTTTCGTACTGCTTGCGGCACTAGCGGGTTAATTTTTTAACGAAATTTTTTTTTTTTGTATTTTTTTAAACTTGATTCGCTATCGTATGACACGAGCTTTTTTTTTAATTTTTTTGAATTTTAAAATCAATATTTTTTTTTCGAAAAAACACACTTTTATATTTGGAACATCACCAAAAATTAAAAAAAAAGCTAGTGTCATACGATAACCAATTTTGTTAAGATTTAAAAAACTCATTTTTTTCCAAATCGGAAGATTTTTGCGACACCCAGCGCTGCAACCACGAGGCCCCGTTTTTTCGCTGCCGCCAGTTTGGAGCTCTATAAAACCATGTTGGAGTGAAAAATATATTTTTTTTGAATTTTTTTTTCTTGTAATTTGTTCAATTCTCTACAATAAAATTTTGGGAAAATTTTGTTTTTAACTGAGTTATGAATTTTTGAAAAAAGGTCTGTTTTCTCTACCGCGAATGTCATGTCCCCCCTTAAGTACATTGGTGTTGGTAAAAATGATTTTAGTTTAAACAAGAGGCCGTGATGCTAAACCCTATCAAAAGCCTGTTTCACATCTAAAGTGTTCATAATCATTCCAACAACCCTATGGCATTGTTCTGGAGTTCCATGTTTATGACGAAATCCAAATTGGTGATCAGGAATTATGTTTTCTTTTTCCAGAAGTGGTAACAGACGATATGACAATAATCTTTAAAAAACCTTTGAAAAGGTAGCTATTAGACTTATTGGTATATATGAAGATATCTTATTTTCTGGTTTATTTGGCTTATAGATCATAATGATTTCCGCACATTTCCATTGTGTGGGAAAATAAAAAAGTTTAAGTATCGAATTATAAATGAGAGTTAAATACAGTATGGATTTTTCGATAAGTTCTTAGCCACAGTTGAATCTATTTTGTCGTAACCTGGAGATTTGGTGTTATTTAATTTAAGAATTTCCTTCTTCACTTTTGAAGGAAAATATGATTTTATCGGATGGTACATTTGACAAGGAGAATCTAAGAAGCTTAATATTTCTCTTTCATCGTCTGAATTTGTGGTTTAAATATTTGGTGACTTTCCATAGACTGTACTCACTATTGTTATTATTAGTTGAATGCTTTCTTAAAAAGTTTGCAGTTTCTTCATTTTTATACTCCGCTATACGTTTTTTGAGATCATTAGCAGCACGATTATAATTAGTTTTGTCTAATGGATTTCTGCTTGATTGCCAAATTCTTCTGTCTTCTTTTTTATACCCTCCACTCCAGTGTGCAGAGGGTATATATAAGTTTGTCATTCCGTTTGTAATAATTAAAAAAAAAATTTTGGACCCCATAAAATTTATATATTTGTGATCCTTATAACAACTGGAGTTGATATAGCGATGTCCGTCTGTCCGTCTGTCCGTCTGTGGAAATCACGATGACGGCATCAATCGGGCAGCTAGGGTGCTCGTTGGTATAAAAAATGATTCATTAACATCCTGAAAAGTTTTCTATTTAAAATCGTCCAAATCGGTCGATTAGGGCCCGCGATTTGAATGAAGAACTAAAAAAAGTCTTGAAAAAAAATAATTTTCTATGTTGTTCTTGTCACGATCACGCCCTCAATAGCGCAGCTACAGTTATCATTTTTAGTGAGAATGATTCACCAAATTCATGGGAAGATTTCTGCTTCAAAAATCATTCAAATCGGTGGAACAGGTCTAGGGATATCTATGAAAAAGTAAAAAAAAAATGAAAAACATGATATTTCTAGATTGTTCTTGTTGTTATTCTAAATGTTGCATTGTTTTCATAGCTGGACTTGTTGTTTTTGTGGTCGTTGTGGTAATAATATAACAAAAACAAACCCTTTGTACATTTTTTTATCAACTCTGGTAGAAAAATTTAAAAGTTTCCATTGTTTTGGCATCACTAAAAAAATATGTTAGATCATTTCTGTCATTGCCACGAGCCTGCCTGCAAAATTTCAGATGGATTGGGTCACGGGAAAGTGGTTAAAATCGATCCAAAATTTTTCGACAAGCAGACACTACGAGTTAATATAAAGGGAGTAAAAATTCACCAACATCTAAAGCAAATAATGCTAAAATATATAGTTGTTAATAAAAAAAAAACAATTGGGCAATTCACAATGGGTATTGTATCGTTGTATCTGTTGTATCGTGTATCACTTTACAATAGTGTAAAATTGTTGTTGGTAATTTTCACTGA
Source organism: Cordilura impudica (assembly GCA_963682025.1). Taxonomy (NCBI): domain Eukaryota; kingdom Metazoa; phylum Arthropoda; class Insecta; order Diptera; family Scathophagidae; genus Cordilura; species Cordilura impudica. The sequence goes on from OY821517.1 coordinate 369,859,904, forward strand.
AAAATCTGATACACGATCCAACTTCATTTGCTATGTTTAGTAAATGTTGTATATTGTATCATAACATATCAGTTCCAAGTGAATGCCAGTTTTCATGAAAAAGAAAAAACAAATACATAGAATTTTATCAGCATAAATAATTATAAAATAAAATATGGCAAATAATGCAAATAACGCAAATACATCGATAAGTTTATTTATATAAAACTTAATGTTTATATTTTTAGTATGTATTTTCTCTTTCAGTACCACCCAAAACATTTAACATTTTTTTTTTCATTATAAATTAAAATGCAAGAGGTACGTAACTAAAACTCCAGGGTATATCTCACGACCAAAAAGCAATCACTGACAAGTGTTTTCTCTTATACAAAATAGCAGAAGCGACGAAGCGATCTTTCCTCGTTGGATCGAAAATTACTAAAGAAAGCGTTTTACGATATGAAAATACAACTGAGTGTTCACAACAAATGATTCTATTGTGTATTTCAATACAACACACAATATACAACACCTGTTGTGAATTGCCCAAATGTAAATTTAGCAAAAAAATTTATGTATTAATTTATTTAAAGAGAAAAACACAAAAATAACGTTTGATGTTGTATTTTTTGTGTGTAATATTTAAATATACATACATACACATATTAAATAATACAAATAATATACATATATTATATATATGTATGTATGTATGTATATTCATAGTAACTGCATGTTAGAAATAAATCGGTTATTTTATTTACATAAAATTCTGCAGTATTTTGGTGTGGGGAAAATACATTTCTTTTGCATTAACAGAGTGTCACTTCATTTTGCTCAGCGTGACTATGCCACAGTAGATGGCGCCATAATTTTTGTTTGTTCTAATTAGCTTTGCAATAGTTATTTCTATTTTAACATGAATGTTAATATTTTCAACTAGATATCATACAGAACAATGTTAAGAGTATACACGGGCTGGTCTTTTATTTCATACGTTTTTTCATTATTCTTTTACAAATATGAACATAAGTTTGGCATATTAACTTTTTGTTGTCTTTACAAAATAGAGTTACCGAGTTCGTCAATGAGTTTTTTTGCTTACAAAACAGTTCTACATAGTTATACAGAATTATTATTCTGCTTTACCTATAAAATATCTGATTGCGATTACATCTAATTTTTAAAAATTGTTTATAATTAATAAAGCATTATTATTCACATAAATACAAAATTTCACTTTTTAAATTTTCCATTCAAATTTAAGAAAATATCAATTATAATAAAAACTGAAAATAAAATTTCGAATTATAAATTAGAAAATATTAATTGAATTTCAGAAAATCATATCAAAACTTCGGAAATAATAATTTTAAATTTAGAAATATGTTTACATTTAAAAATGTTTACATTTAAAAAAAATATTGCCATTCAGCAGATATTAATAACTTTTCAATACCGCGATTCAGTAACTTCTTTTAACGATAGTCGAATCGTAAAAAAAAAAAAAGAAAATTGCAAAATTATCAGTAAAATTTTGAAACGATATTCGCTATTGTTAAAGTCAGCTGTTGTTGTTATCGAAACGACAACCATTTTTAGGTTGTTTATTCAATCGAAAAAAACTTAAATTTTTAGGTAAAAATGTCGTCATACATAAATAAAAATCATGAAATAGTGAAAATATTTTGCTTTAATTAAAAAACTTTTTTATATAAATAAAAAAATTAAATAGCATATTCAATTCATTATTTCATTTTCAAATAAATAAACAGAAATATTAGTAAAAAAAAATAAAGATATTAAACATAAACATAAAATCATCCTGTCAAACACAAAGTAATTTGTTTTTTTCTATTCTTTGTGTTTTTCGCTTATTTTGACAGAGATGCCACTCGTTTACAATTTAAATAAATAGAAAAATAGATTTGTCGATATTAATTTAAATTCAATGAATTTAAGAAAACCTCAAATGATATTTAAGAATTGCTAACATAAAAATTGTTACATAAGTAAACGTAATTTGATGAGAATGTTATTTTTTATATATAAATTTTCACAATTTTTTTTTGATGAAAATTTAAAGTTTTTCAGAAAATAAAGATAACATTAAATTATTTTATTTAAAATGTTTGGGACTTTTCGTTTTTTGCGTTTTTCATCCCTAATTTGATTATTTATTATTATAAATTTATTCTCTATGTTTTCAAAATATGGCAATATTTTAAAAAAAGTTGAGAAGCTTTTTTTTTTGGTTATTATTTTGTTACTCCATCCGACCTATATGGCCACAATGAAGAAATATTTGGCCAGTTAAAAGAAACTATACAGCCATCTCCAATTAGCACGATTTAATGCATATAGCCACTCTACACAACCATTACCTTTGCAATGGAGGTTAGGGCGAGCTATATAATTAGCAAAAACTAAATTAAACGAGAAGTTATGTCATATAACCGGAAACGCATGCATATTTTTCCAATATTTTGTTTACATTTATTATCAATACTCAAACCGAGGTGGAGGGTATCAAAGATTCGGCACAGCCGAATTTAACACTCTTACTTGGTTTTTTCTATTCTCCTTTGTGTTTTTCGCTTATTTTGACAGAGATGCCACTCGTTTACAATTTAAATAAATAGAAAAATAGATTTGTCGACTGTCGTTAAGATGTATGTACTTAGTGAATCACTTAATCCTTAGTGCAAACAACAATAGCTGTCGATATATTTTGCGATTGTCGGATCGTTGAAATTTACAGAATCGGACTACAGAATACATTAATTTAAATTCAATGAATTTTATATAACCTCAAATGATATTTAAGAATTGCGAACATAAAAATTGTTACATAAATAAATGCAATTTGATGAGAATGTTATTTATATATAAATTTTCACAATTTTTTTTGGATGAATATTTGAAGTTCTTCAGAAAATAACGATAACAAATTATTTTATTTAAAATTTTTGCGATACTTATATATTTTTTCCAAATATGGCAATATTTTTTTGAAAAAAAAGTTCAGAGAGCTTTTTTCGGTTATTATTTTGTTACTACATCCGACCTATATGGCCGCAATGAAGAAATATTTGGCCAGTTAAAAGCCAAAAAAGCACGATTTAATGCATATAGCCACCCTACACAACCATTACCTCTGCAATGGAGGTTAGGGCGAGCTATTTAATTAGCAAAAACTAAATTAAACGAGAAGTTATGTCATATAACCGGAAACGCATGCATATAGGAAATGCATGCATATTTTTCTAGTATTTTGTTTACATTTATCATCAATACTCAAACCGAGGTGAAGGGTATCAAAGATTCGGCACAGCCGAATTTAACACTCTTACTTGTTTTCGTATTAGATTGTTTGTGGTGTTGAAAGAAAAGCTGCTTCATGGATAAGATTTGTAAAACTTTCTACAGCTAAATCAATTTCTTCGCCAGATTTAAGAGACATATTGAGATTCAAATTTTTATCCAGCCAGTACTGAAATGATTTAGTGTCTGTTTTAGATGAAATCAATGTCATATTTTTGCATACACTTTGTAGCGAAGTATTATAGTTTAAAATAATAGGCCTGTGTTCTGAATTTAGATCGTTACTGTCTTGTATGTCGAGTAAATTAGATGATATTCCAGAGCAAATGAAGAAATCAAGTAAAACAGAAATTTTAGTCAGATCACTTGGCCAATAAGTGGGTCTACCAGTAGATATAGTTTTATAATTATTCGCACTAATACACTTAAATAGCTCTCTTCCTTTTGGATTAATAAGCCTGGAGCCCCACCAGGGGTGCTTCGCGTTGAAGTCGCTTCCAACAATAAATCGGCGTTCTAAGCTATCGAAAAAACTATCATATTCATGTTGCGTTAAGGTGCGTTCAGACTACGCAAATATTTGACCAAATAAACGTAACCCCTAAATAATGTATAATTTTCCTTGTATAATTTTCATTAAGTTATACAATATATGATATAGAATATAGTTAAATATATTAAATATTACTAATGTAATAAAACATAACTTAATTTTGTCTTTTATATATCATGTAAGATTGAATAAAACTTTCATAAAATTAGGGGTTACGTTTATTTGGTGGAAAGTATATGTCTTGGTGGAAAGTATATGGCATATATAGCTATATCGACATTGTTACAGTTAATTTGTATACCACTTGCTTGAATCGATGGCTTCTTTACTGAATCTAAAATTTCGTATTTAATGGTCGACTTTATTAAAACAGCAGATCCTGCGTGTGCTTTCCCATCCGGATGGTTTGTCTCAATAAGATTACATCCATAAATTTTGAAAAATGGTTTTGTTGTGAAATGTGTTTTTGAGATTGGCAATATATCTATAAAATGTAATTTAAGAAAAATTTCATTTTCATTTATGTGATTGGAGGCACCATTGGCATTCCATGCTGCAATCCTTACATTTATTTGCATAACTTATGCCGTTTTCTTTTCTGACAATAAATGTCGCCCTTTTTTTTGCCCTTTTTTCGAAAAGTGTATTTTTTTATATATTCTGAATTAAAACCAACTTTATCTTATACATCAATCGAAAGGTCTCAAAGTAGAGCCCTCGTAAATCACAAAAAACTCCAGTCATTGACTTCTTTCAGGTCATAGTGTGAGAATATTTCGCCATTGTTCCCCTTTTATTAATATTTTTGCATTAATGAACACAGCACTTTGAGACCTTTCGATTGATATATAATATAAGGTTTCCCTTAATTCAGAATATATAAAAAAAATAGGTAAAGGGCAAAAAAGGGCAACATTTTTTGTCAGAAAAGAAATCGGCATTAGTTATGAGAACTGTCATTAAGCACATTAGCTTATCTAGCATAGCTTCTAATCTAACCATGACGTTATTATCAGTATGATTTTCTTTATTTTGATTGCATATAACAGCTTGGGCATATGAGATATTTCCAAATTCATTATTTGTAGGATTTATTTGAGAAAAGTCCTGATTTTAGTTCTTTTGTTGATATCGAGATTTCAGATGTATACTTCTATTTTTATGGACAAGTTCCTGATATACTCTGCATCCATTATAACTAGCTGTGTAATTTTGCAAACAGTGTACACATTTAGGTTGTGTATTAATGTCTTTGGTACAGTCTGCTGTTTGATGATCGCATCTGTACTTAACACATTTATATGGCTTTTTACAATACGATTAGTATGACCAAATTCCTGACAGATCGTCTGTTTTTTTGGAGGTTCTATCGAGACAATAGCATTATTTATGTGCCGTATTTTATAAATATCTTTATTATTAGAATTTGGGTCTAGATCTACAAAAAACATAGAAAGGAGTTGTTTTGTGACACGACTTTTAATGTTAAAAACTTCTCTCACTTGGTGACCTAATGACAACAATTCTGATTTTATATCCGCAACTGGTGTAGTATGATGAATGCCCTTAATACCAATTCTATAAGCTCGTTCCTGCTTTAACTGAAAGGTATGAAAGCAAATTTTCTTTGAGTCAAGATGTTTAACCACTTTTCTATACGATTCAATGTTTTTAACCATTAGCCTAATCTGACTTTCTTTCATCGACTTATAGTTAAAATCATTATTAGAATAACTTTACTTATGCAGTTAATCATAGCACTAATATTTTCTACAAACAGTATATACTATATATCGGAGGTAGTTTTGGTGAATTATCTTCAACTTCTTGGCTCTCCTCTCATCCATCATCTTCATTAAGTAACTCGAACTGATTAGCGTTAGATGAACTAGGGCCAGTACACATATTAATTTTTTTATGCAAATGCATGTTAGGTGATTTTGTCAACCGTCACTTGTTTTTGTTTTCTGGTACTTGATTACCATCACTTTCTTCGCTGTCTACATCACTTAACGTAGACATGTTGTTGTTGTCACAAATGTTAAAATTTTTATTGTTTTTTTTTTTTAAGAGAATTAGTAAATCCACTGTGGGGCTGTTAATCACTTTGTTTTTTTAAATTGTTGTTTTATATTAAAGAAAAAGTTTAAAATTTTGCTAATAGCGCACAATAGAGGCTGATACATATTGTTGCTGCTTTTATTTTAATGGTTAGAAATTAAATACTTTATAATTTAAGCAAGTACCGTAACTATTTTCTTTATTATTTTCTAAAAAAAAAAAAATAAATTTGAATGTAAGGATAATTGTGAACCTAATCAAATGAGCGGCAGTGTAACACTTGAAGGCGTTATAAATATATCAATCAATAAAAGGTGTCTTCATTTATGTCGATAGAAAGGCTACTTAATCAATAAATCGATTATTATTTTTATTATTAATCAGTAAATCGATTATTATTCTTAATAATAAAAAAAAAAATACTCGACTAATTAATCTCTTAACCGCAGTAAAGAGGTACTTTCTTAATTTTATCATATCATTTATTTTTAGAAAATTTTTTGTGAAATGATGTTAAACATCTATGAAGGGAATATTTTTTATTCATTTGTATGCAAAATGGCAGAGCCTTTTCGAATAGTAGTTCGCCCACATCAGTTAGATAGTTTGATTCAATTGAAATATCAGTCTGATATTCTAGCACACAAAGAGAACGCATTCGTTGTGGCAACCGAATTTTGGTAGTCACATGTACGGGTACTATCAGATTATTCTATTACAATTACTAAATTATATTTTCATAACTAACGTGTTAAGTATTCATGCAATTGTATTTTTAAATAAATTCGACTGTATTAATTGTAAAATACAGTTGACGAAATGGAATTCAGATTTTACTTATTTATTGTAACAATCATTTATCAGGGTAACCTATTTTAGAAGTGTAGCATCTCCCGTAAACACAAACACATACATTTTTTATGTTTTTATTTTTCTTTGGTCTATTTTTAAATAATAAATTAAAATTAATGAAATGACAAAAAATATGTTACATGATAAAACGTAGAGATTAAAATGGTGATATTTCAGGTAATTAATACATAATTTGTCCCGTTTTCATTAAATTATCAAATTATAATTGGCCGTAGCTGCATTTAAAACATCGTACATAAGTCATAAATGAAACAGATCTTGTGCTATAAAAATATATAATAATAATCTAATCCATAAAAACAAAGTTTTTATTAAAATTCTTTCTTTCCTAATGCGTATGAGTTTTGAATCTCTCCGCGACTGTATTTGACTTTGCGTGACTATTTTAAAATGAATCTTTGGTCACAGCACGTCTATGGACCAACTTTAAAAATTAAATTAAATTTATCTATAATCACAACATGACTATGAGCCAAGTTTCAGATCAATTGGATGAGGGGAATGGGATTGCCCCATGACAGAAGTCTCTTGTGTTTTACGTGAGTACCTGTCTCGTTGACATAACCTCACGGTGCTCTTAACACTGGATCGGAATATGCGCCGACCACCGCACTGTGGTCAATATTTTGAGATAGCGGCCAAAACTCCTTTTGGTTTTTGTTCTCCGATTTTAAAGTTATTAGACTCATATGAAAGTAGACAGTAGTAAACCTTGGGAGCCAAAAAATTAGAACTCTATTTCAACTATTTCACTGAGAACAGGGTGGTCCAAAATGGGCTTTTTCAGAATTTAGTAAATTTATGCTATTTTTAGTTAATTTTTAAAGTTTAAATGATCATAACTTTTTTCAAGATTTTTGGACAAAATAAATTTTGTGTTGTAACTTAACCTATTTCCTATTACTGATAAAAATATTGAAGCTCTGCTGTTTTCAGTACAATTTAAATTTTTTTTTTTAAAAAAGGTCAAATTTCTCGGAAATTACCTACTTCATAGAGCACAACTCCTGTGAGTCAAGCTGAGTCAAAACACAAATTTACTATTTTATAGTCCTAACTCTCCCCTACATTCCTATATACATGTCCATGCATCGGGACTGCACTTTTTGAGCTACAGCAATTTTTCTGACCCAAGGTAAGATATTCGGTACAAATGCACGTCATATTTTTTGAGAAGTTATTTGTATGTGAAAGTGGCTATTATGCATATATTTTGATGAAATTTTGTACAAGAGTTCTTATTGACCCAAAAAATAATTCTGTTGAAATTAGGAGAAGTTGGCCCATATTTGGACCTAGTCCACATAGAAGGGTGTATCAAAATTTTGACAAAAATGACAATAGAACTCTCAAATTATGTGGTATCTAGCAATTCATTTGGAAAAGGTAAAAAAGATTTTATTGCCATCTAATATTACACAACTTAAATACGTGAAAATTGCAAATAAATTTAAAACCAATGGAAATAACTGGTAAAACCAACTACCTGTTATATTATGTTTCAAAGAGGTAAAAAAGATCATGTTGAAACTTCGAGCAATAGTATATTAATCCATGCATTCATTTTTTTTCTTCATTATTGTTTAAACAATGGCTAAATTCAGTTATAGTGTTCTATCTGATATATATTTTGAACGGAAAGATGAAAACGACATTATTTTACATATAATGAATAATCCATTCTTCAAAATATGCGACAAACAAGAAATTAAAATTCATAACTTAAAAATAAAAAACTTTTTAAATACTTTAAGAAAACGGTACAATCAATGTTCCAGAAACAAGAAATTGTTTTACTCACGCAACCAAGAATGGCTAAGAAATAAACTTATTTTTAAAAAGCCATCAGTAACTACCACGGAAACTGGAAAAGGTGGTCGACCAGCAAAGCCAATTGGTAATTGTAGTGAAAGATCACGAAGACGCAAGCTTAAACATATCAATGAAGAAGTTTCTTGTAGCATCATAAAGGATTCATTTCTGCATCAAATTCAACCATCGAAAACTAAAAAGGGTAAAATTGCTATCATTGAAAAAATAGTGGAAGCAAGCCCCAGACGCACAAAAAGGATTTTAGAAAGTATGCCGACACCAACTGAAGAAAATAAATTTACTCCAGAAGAAGTATTTGCACTATTTTTGGATTTGAAAATGACTAAAAACCAATATACAGAATTGCGGACGCGAACCAATGAAAAATATTGTGGAATTTTTCCATCATATCGAGATATAGTTTCTGCCAAAAAAGATTGCTTACCTTCACCAACTGCTATTAGTGTAACTTCAAGTTCAGCAGAAATAAAATTGCAGGATCTTCTTGAACACACTGCAGAACGATTATTAAAGACATTTGATGTTGACTATTTAAAGAAGTTTAAAAATTGCAGCATGACTTTAATTTCTAAATGGGGATGTGATGGGTCCTCTAGCCAGAAACAATACAAACAATGTAATGCGAAAAATTCATCAGATGCCAATTTATTCATGATTTCTTTCGTTCCATTACGTTTAACAAAAACTTATATTGGTTCAGAGCCGTCAACTAGTAGAGCTGCAGAGATAGATGTATGGAAGAATTAAATTCCCTCGTCAACAAAATTTTGTAGACCAATAAAGTTTGCTTACAAAAAGGAGACTCAAGATGTCATAGATGAAGAAGTTCGAAAAATAAATGATCAAATTAAAGAACTTCAACCAGTAACATTTAAATTTGATGACCAAGACATTGAAGTAAATTTTGAAATGTGTCTCACAATGATTGATGGAAAAGTTGCACAAGCTTTAACCAAAACAAAGTCATCGTCAAGCTGCACCATATGCCAAAAAACATCAAGTCAATTGAGCCAACCACTAACACAAGACGATAGTTTTAATGAAGCATATGAATTTGGAATGTCACCTCTTCATGCTAGAATTCGTTTTATGGAGCATATTCTTAAATTGGGATACGAGTTGGAATTTGGCCCGTTAGGTGAAACAGTGAGAAACAACAAAGAAAATTTGGAAAAAAGAAAGCAAAAAAAAAAAGATATTCAAGAAAAATACCGTGAGATAGGCCTTATAATTGACCAGCCAAAGCAAGGAGAAGGAAATTTTAATGATGGAAACACAGCAAGGAGATTTTTTTCCGATCCAGCAACTGCAGCTTCTATAACTGGAGTAGATTATGATTTAATACGACGATTCCAAATCATATTACAAGTTATAGCATGTAGCAAAAAGATAGATGCAAAAAAATTTGGTCAGTATGCTAATGAGACAGCAACCCTTTATAACCAAAAATATTCTTGGAGACATATGCCAACCACAGTTCACAAAATTTTGTTCCATGGGGAACAAATAATTCAGCACAATATGCTTCCAATTGGAGATCTCTCAGAAGAAGCCCAAGAAAAAAGGAACAAAGACTACAGATTCTTTCGCGAGCACAATACAAGAAAAATTTCCAGATATTGTACTAATGAAGATCTTTTTAATATTTTGTTGTGCACATCAGACCCATATATGTCCAGTATTCGACAAAAATGGAAATCAACCTCATTAGAGTTAGATGAAGAAGCTAAACAACTACTGCAAAATGAAAATCAAAGCTATTTGGAAGAAATTTTTACTAATATTGTTTAATTAATACTAGTTTAAAGATTATAATTTGTTTCTAATTTTAGTATAAATTTTTATTAATACATTTAAATAAAATAATGTGCACTTTAAATCAATAGTAAAAATTTACTTAAAATTTTATCGATGTTGTGTTCTATATATAATATATCCAAATGGTATTGATATTGTTGGGAATTTCAGTGTTATTTTTCAGTTTAATCCTCACAAGAATTAGCTTTCTTCCAAAAAAAAAAAGTCAGGGGCCAAATGTTGGCATTTTCTGACCAAAATTAAGTTTAGGAATAATAAATAAGTATTGGTTGTAAAATACGATTGAAGAAAATAAGAAATTATAAAAAAAATACCTATTTAAAATGTCAAAATATTCAACTTTTACATGGAAACTCAACAAAAAATTAAAATGCATTTTTAACTCCAAATTACTTACGTTCCTATCAGTCGATTTTTACGTTTGAACACGCAAATTGAAGCTTGAAGTCCCTCCTATTGAACAAAATAAATTGCGTAAAAAAATACCAATCCGGTCAAAAGTTATAGAGTTTTGACCGCTATCTCGCGAAATTGACCACTGTGCACCGCCCCATTGTGTAGTAAAACTGCACTCCGGTACCAATTCAAGATTTGTGCATTTGGGCACCAAATCCCACTCCTTGGTGGGGAAGACAGACAAACAGACAGAGTGTATGAGTTAAAAAAAAGAGTCTAAAAATAAAGTCACACACCATGTTACGATCCCAATAACATCGCCGTTATACTGTAGACGAATGAAATTAGAATGGGGAAGTCCTGTCCCTGCAGTTGCTGAATCCACCAGTAGAGGTAGTTGTATAAGGCTCTCATTAAGTCAGATTCATTTCTCAATCCTAAAGGATATGGACTACTGATATATAGTTGTAATAATCATACATAAAACTAATTTTACCGGATTCTATATGATAATTGGGATGTTACGGTAATTTAAGTCAATCTCATAGGGGTCATTTGTATGGTCATTTCAATGGCGTTCATCCTATGGCCGATAGAAGTTCATATACTAAATTCCATCAAAATATCTTCATATTTGCGACCTGTAGTTTGGTCACAAGGTTTACATGGACACACAGACGGACGAACGGAGTCGATGGGTCTATGTGAAATATTTTTGTTAGTTACAAACATCAGCACATAGTCATTATATCCTGATCACATAGTGGTATAAGGTATAAAACTTAAGAGTTATGAGCCAGATATAAAATATTTATCAACCAGCACATAAAAACAGAAATCTTATTAATAATGAAATTTTATTATTTTTTTTACAAATAATAAAAAAAATTTCATTCCCTAATTACTCTTCATTTATTTACATATGTATATAACTAAATAAAAATGTTTATTTTTATTTCATTTCAACAATATTATCATTTTAATTTTTTTTTTTTTTTTATTAAATAAATAATCTATTAATACAAAAATATTTGTTTATTTTCGTAGTTCAAAAGTTTATTTACACAGACATATTATTCATTGCTTTTATAATATTTTTACGGCACGCGTCATTTTATTTTATAAAAAATATATGTACATATATGAGGCGTTTCATGTTAAGTAATCTAACTTTTTAAACCGAGGTCTTCCGATCGGGATGAAATTTGCTCCACGGTTAGTCCTATTGAATAGTAATATAGACACAATTTCTCAACAAGATCGGTCCAGAACTCTTAGAGTTAGAGGGGGTCAAAATTTGACATTTTGACCAATCAGGTGTTTTTCTCATCCACGTAACTTTTTACCTAATTTACAAAATTTGTCCCAAATAGTTTAGATAGCTATTTATTTCGGAAAAAAAATTTTTAAAAAATTCAAAAAATTTTTTTGACTATTTTTTTGCAAAATCAAAAAATTTTTTTGACTTTTTTTTCCAAAAATTAAATATTTTTATTATTTCTTTTTTTTTTTCCTCAAAAGAAAGCTTAGGCTTTTTCCTTTAAGAGCTTTTTGGTCGCATAGCGGGATGCGAGTGGGATATCTATCAAATAAAATGTTTTGTAACTCAAGACAACGGTTTTTCAATTTTTACCATATGGGTAAATCCTGGCGTTCGGACGTTACGTTCGGACGCTTGTTTTCTTAACTTTGACCGGTATCTAATCACATTTCAAAAACATGTTGAATACTGTTGAGTAGCTTTTGGTCAATATAATAAAACATCGCACCACTTAAATCAATTAAGGCAGAAATATTTTATATAAGAGTGTGTTCGGACGTTACAAAATTTGGAAGCTGTTTTGAGATTGATATTAAACTGAGCTAAATTCTGCTCATTTATTAGTCGTACAAAAAAAAGGATTTCGTAAGAAGTTTTGGCAAATTTAATAAGTTTAAAAAAAGTCTTGCCTCATCTTAAAGTTCTAACTATTAAGGTAGCAGCTAACAATTTTCTCATTTTGTTATTTGGCCAAGTATTTAAATATTTTAAATTGATTAATTTATTGAGCTAATAAGGCCTAAAGTGTTCAGTGTAAATAAAACAAAGTTTCTTTACATATTTTCCGACGTTTCGTCTATATTTGTAGACTTTATCAAGGAAGTCGTCTTTTTAATGGTAAAAAACAATACATTAATATAATAAAATACACCAAATAACGATTAAACTTACAATATGAAACTATTTTCCTTCACATTGAAACGGAATTGTACATAAAACAAAAAAACATAAAAACATGAATTTAAATAAATACACAAAACTTAAACTAATATCACAGGAAAGTTTTACTTAATAGCAACTCTATAACTGGCGCTTATATTGTTTGTGTCTTCTTTAGTGTTCATTGTTATTCCTATGTTTTGTTGTATTCGTAGACTTTCTATTGTGAATCGTTTTTTCTCTATATTTTCTTTATCCAGTATGCGAATCCTGTCAAAATCAGCTGTGTGGCCTGTTGTTATTATGTGTTGTGCTAATGCAGTTGTTTCTTTGTTTTTAATTATGTCCATTTTATGTTCTCCTATTCTTGTTTCAAGTGTTCGTTTAGTTGTTCCTATATAAACCTGTTTACAGCTGTGATCTTCGTTGCCTTTGCATTTTATCTCATAAACAACGTTACTCTGTTGTTGTTTATAAATTGGCGCCTTGATGTTAGAGAAAATTGTATTGAGAGTTGAGTTTAGTTTATAAGCAAAACATATGTTTTCTGCTTGTATGGTTGTTCGTAGGCTTTTGTTGTCTGTTAAACCTGGAATATATTTAACACTGTAAAATTTTTTGTGTTGATCTAAAGTTGGTTTATGTATTGTAGGTGTTTTGTTTATATATAATTTTCTTTGTTCTTCTTTTATTAATGTGTTCACGATTTTTCTAGGGAAACTATTATCCGTGAGTATTTTAGCTATTGTTTGTATATTCTTCCTATGGAATTGTTGATCGCTTATATTTAATATTCTTGAAATGAAATTTTTCGCGGTATTTAAAATTTGGTTTTTGGGTTGCGTAGCATTAAAATTCATTAATCTACCTGATGATGTTTCTTTAGAGTACCAGTCAAAGATAATTTTGTTGTTAAACCTCTGTAGTTTAGAGTCTAAATAAGCGAGCGTTTCATCGGTTTCAATTTCAATTGTAAATTGGATTTTTGGGTGTTGTTTATTAAAAATGTTTAGGATCTCGTCTTTGTCGTCTATATTGATGATTGCCAAAATATCGTCTACATACTTTACTATGTATTTCAAATGTATGTTGTTACGTTTTAATTCTGCGATCGCGTCGTCTAGTAGGGAATCAAGGACTATGTCCGCAATAGTGGGGGAGAGTGGGTTACCCATTGGCATACCAAATATTTGATTAAAATTTTATATAATATTTTATTGCCAAAGATCTTATTTCACTTATTTTTAGTGAAATAAGCGTTTAAAAAATATAATGTGTCTAGGGTTTTATCGCCCAAACGTGACCTTATTTTCGTACAAAACATCCCAGCTGTAGAAAACGCCCTTTCGGAATCTACACTTGTTGGCCGAATAGATTTTGGACTTTCAAAAACCATTAATAAATATTTTCCCTTAATTCCTTCTTCTTCAAAAAATAAAATTTCTCTTCTTACAATTTGCGCAATATCTTTTGGCTCCTGGGTGATTTTATTTTCAAGCTCAAGTGCCTGTTTAGACTTTTCTACTAAAACCAATTGTAATTTTTCCTTCAAAGATATATTTGATGTTGACGGTTGCATTTCCGTTGGAATATTTTCATTTATTGTATTATTATTACTAGAGCTACAATTTGGTGCAAATTCATTTTTTGTAAGACGTTTAACAATTTGAATGATATGTTTTGTTATATCAGGTTTACTGGTTTTGCGAAAAATGTCGTAATCTTCCTCAGCGCTTGACGTCTTCCGACCAAAGAAATATGCCAAAATGTCTGAATATACTGTACGTCTTTCTTTTATTCTAATAACAAACTCTTCTTTAAGCCGGTTACTTAAAATTGTGTTTTGCTCAGTTAACTCGTTAAGCATAAATTTAAAAGTTACATCTGCCGTATATAAGTTAACATTTTCGCAACATAATGCTTCCACTGCTACTTTAATTGGTTGCAATGCTAATATTGCATTTGATAGAAGTTCAAAATCATTTTCAGTGATTGTAATGTCCGATTTTAAATCAATTAGGCTTTTTCTTACACAAAGCTTTAGTTCAGAGAACCTCTCCAACATTTACAGCAAACTGTTCCATCGCGTACGGGAATCTAATATTAAGTTGCGTTCTTTACCAAATTCTTCTTTGACGTATTTTTGCAATATGGCATCATTTTTTGTTGGAGATCTTCGAAATAATTTTATTACATTTCGAATTTTTGAAACTAGGGGTGCCAAATCTGTATATCGAAGTTGATTAGTTATCGATCCAGATGAATTAAGAATATTAAAACCTTCGGCGAATTCATATTCGTCTTCTTCTACGTCTGAATCAAATACATATGTTGTCTCTTCATTTATGGGTTCTTCTTCATAATCGGCAAAACTATTATTGTTATAAAGTATTTTTAGGATGGCCGATTGTATGCCATGGGCCAAGCATAATTGATGAATTATCTGAATGCTTCTAGCTACCTTTTGCATAATTGATGCACCATCCGTGGTCATAGCAATTACATCTTCGAAAGAGATGCCGAACCCTTCGATTTTTTTTTTCCAACAGTATAATACATTTTTCTGGTGGTAGATGTCCAGAAACACGCGTTAAACCAATATTCCAAAAATTGTAAGCTGCATGAATATTTATATTCATATAGCGCCGATTTCTAATAGATGACCACTCATCGAAGGTAAGGCTGACCAACTTTTTTGTAATTTTATGTTTTGAAATATGTTCTGTAACCGCTTTGCGCATTTCTTCGCCGTATTTCAAAACGATTTCTCGAACTGTGTTCGGAGAGGTTGGAACATTTTTATATTTGTTCATCAAAAATTTCCGCAAATCATAGGAACAACAAATTTTACTAAATGGTATACCATCACGAGCAATCAATCGAGAGACAACAGCAGGAAATGAATCATCCACTGCTCTTTTAAAATAACTTGAAATATTTGAAGTACAAGCTTGACTATTTGCTGGATTATTTGTTATTATTATTGATGAAATTTGATTATCAGCAGCCTTTCCTCGTTTTAACAAATTAATATCATGACTAGTTCGTAAATGAGTATGGAGTCCGCTCGTACTTCCCCCAGTTGCTTTGATTATTATTGCACATTTTTTACACAGGCCTGCATTCCTACATTCTGTTCTATCAAAATAATACCACGGCGAATTTTTATCCATGGGGCTGAAAAATTTTCAGTTTTTTTCATCTAAACAGAAAAAATTAATTTCATAAAATTTACCTTATTTATAATAATTATTTTAGTTCACTTATTTAAAATTGTTATTGAAAATTATAACAATTTTAATTTGTATTTATATTAATATATATATTTATTTACTTATTATTAATGAAAAAGACGAATAAAAATTGTATAAACTTAACAAGCTTAGAACTTGGAATAGAATGAATTTGTATTTTGACTCTGTTATGCAAATATATAAGGAATTTTTTGAAATTTTTGTTATGCTATAATTAATTACTCACTCTTCTCTATGCCTACTACAATTATTTTTATGTAACATTCAAAATTTAGCGGAAAAATTTTTGTGCTAAGTTCATTGCGAATATTTTTTTCTTAATAAAAATTATTTTAGAAAAAAAAAATTATTTCTGTATATCGTTGGCTTAATATGGAAAAGGCCTATCTAATTTTTTTTCGAAATCGAGTTTTTGCCATTTTCTGGTAAAACGCACTCAAACACATCTCCCTTAAAAAATCCAGTGATCTATGATTGCGAATTACGGATTTATAGCGATTTAAAAAAAAGGCCTAACTAATTTAATTTTTGTTTAAAGAAAAAAAAAGGCCTAACTTATTTGAAATTGAAATTAAATACATTTTAATGCAACCAATAATTTTTCTCTTTCTCTGAAAATAATTTCTTTGACATTTAAATGTCATCATTTCTTTTTTTAAATTCCTTTCTATTGCGAAATTAAATAGTTTAATTCATTTTACATTTTTGTGTCAAAGTTCCAATAACATGAATTGTGAAAGCGAAAATTCTGAATCAGATGATGTTCCCATGAGGAATAAGATTGCGAATAAATCTGAATGGAAACAGAACATAAATAGAAAGAAAAGAATGGAAGGTGAACAATATCTGGGTATGTCGAAAAAAGTATTTTCCCAAAAGCCTTCTAGGCAACTTGGAGAGTCATGTTCATCACAATTCTGTAAAAGAAGTGCTTTAAGAAATTGTTCAACATTTCACCAATCTACCCGAAAGGAAATTTTTAGTCTGTTTTGGAAGATGCCATGGCAGCAAAAGCGTCTGTATGTTTCAGGTCTTACAAGCATTTCTGAGAAAAAAAAATCCTCAGAAAACTCGAGACGGACTCAGACAATACAATATTATTTAAGACACAATTCAAGCCGTTTACAAGTGTGCCGAAAAATGTTTCACTCAACGCTAGGGCTAAAGGCAAAAATCGTTCGTAATTGGATTACTGGTGGCGGTAGCGGTACACAAGATAAATCTTTAAGTTTATGCAAGTCTAGTAGACAATTAACACCACAAGGTAAGCACAACAAAAAACGGCGCGCCTTCCTCGAAAAATGGCTTGCAGAACTTCCAAAAATGGACTCTCATTATTTTCGAAAAGATAGCAAAAAGTTATATTTCGAATCGGATTTTTCCACGAACCAGGAGATTTATAAACTTTATGTCGAGGATTGTGAATCCAAAAAAGAAAATGATGACTTAAAATTATCATATCCAATTTTCGCTGAAATTATGAAGCAATCAAATTATTCGATTTATAGGCCTAAAAAAGATCAATGCAATTTATGCGTTTCACATAAAGCTAAAAATGTGTCGGATGAAGACTACGAAGAACATAGAAAAGAAATAGAAAAAATGCGTGAAGAAAAAAAGAATGACATAGAAAATGCTAAAGCCGGGCTATGTGCAGTATTTTGTATGGATGTTCAGGCAGTAAAATTAGTTCCTCAATTAAACGCGAGTGCTGCATATTACAAAATGAAACTACAACTACATAATTTTACAATCTATAATATTGTAACGCACGAATCAGATAATTATGTTTGGGATGAAACAGATGGAAATTTGGTATCTTCTGTTTTTGCAACTTGTATTATTAAGCACTTAAAAAAGTTTCATGACCAATCTCCTGACATTCATCACATTATAATTTACTCGGACGGCTGCTTTTACCAAAATCGTAATACTGTTTTATCTAACGCCCTGTTAACTTATTCAAAGGAAACCAAAACAACAATTGAGCAAAAGTATTTAATAAGTGGCCATACGCAAATGGAATGTGACGCAACGCATTCCCTTATAGAGAGAAAAATAAAAAAAAAAACAAATAAACTTGCCTTCTCAATTTGTGCAACTCATACAGGAAGCACGAAAACTTCCTACACCTCTAAAAGCACATCATTTGCAATATGACTATTTCCTAAATTTTGAAAGTATTTCTAAGAAATACTCATCCATTCGTCCAGGTATAAATACTGCGCACTTAAGAAACTCTATATAATATATTATATCTATAATATATCTATAAATATCCAAACCTTTATTTTAAATTTTAGGCAGAAGAATTGGCAATCCAACAGTAAACATGCTTCGAGCCTTAGGATATGATTCGTCAGGATTAATTTATTTCAAAACAAATATAACGGACGAATATGAGTTACTTCCACATAGATCGAATTCTGTTATAGAAACCATATCCCCTGAGTGTCTTTTTAAAGAGAAAATAGCAATATCAAAACAAAAGTGGGACCACTTGCAATATCTAAAACAATTTCTGCCAGCAGATTGCCATCATTTTTATGATAATTTACCTTGTAAAATCTAATTTTTTCATTCGTCTATTATCTGCATTTAACTTTGAATTGCTTTTTACTACTTAAAACATGAATTATTACATTAGTTTAAATTATCTTTAACTTATTGAAAAAGGTCTAACTTAAAAATTTTTTTCAATAAATTTAATAACAAAAAGGCCTATCTATCATAACTTCCTGAAAAGTATGAAAAATAAAAAAACAAAATAGGCATTGAATTTGTTGTCTGTTTTTAATAAAAATTGCATTAAAAAAATTTGTGTATCCATTTTTTTTAGGTTTTATTAAGTTTTTTCCTTCTCCTGTAAAGTAAGAAAAAGTTGAGATAGGCCTTTTCCATATTAAGCCAACGATATATGCTTAGTGCCTACTACAATTATTTTTATCTAAAAATTAAATTTTAAGGAATTTTTTTTTGCAAAATTCATTGGGAATAATTTTTCTTAACATTTTATATATAATAATAAAAAAGTCCAATACCGTAAATCCCGGTATTGAAGGGCATGAATACCGGTATTATATATTTGCTATTTTAGTTCAAATATCGGAATACAGGTATACCGGTATACCGGTATTGCAATCCCTAGTTGGAAACGATGCAATTTTTGTTTTCATGGCCTCTAATAGAAACGAAAAGTTGGCATGATACTGGCAGACACACATATTATGTGGCATGTCCCGGCTTAGTAATACCGTTTTTGGTCTATTTGCATAAAACTTGCTTTTTGAAATTTTTTTGAAAAAGTTTGAAAAAGTGTGTATGCTTCATTTACGGTAAGAACCATATAGCGCTTTGCTACAGGTAATTTTTCCAAACCTATCAAGACAGTCACTTTTCTCTTGTCGTCACGTATAAAGAAGCTCTGTACAAGATTTACGTCTTCATCTTCTTCATAACTGCAGTCGCCTGACGAATTTTCAATTTCTTCTTCCACATTGTACTTCTTGTATAGAACGTCAATCACTTTGCGTTTTTTACGAATGTCATAGGGCAGAGCTCGATCTGCTTTGTGCACGGCTTTACCTAAAGTTTGTTTACAATTATATGGTTCCAACACTGATTCGGATTTTGCATCTTTTTTCTTTTTTCGAAAGACCTTTTGCCGGTTACAATTTTGAAGTTTCAATTTATCAGCAAGAGATGGTGCTTCAATAATTTTCGATTTCATTTTTTGCCGATAATCTCGTTTTCTTTTAACTTCGTTTGCACGATATGTACTAGATCTTGCCACGTCTTCAATTCTCCATGCTTTCGCCCTTTCTGCTGATGTTGTAGGCATCTGTGTAAATAAACGCAAATCCAATCAAAGTTCACTAAAATTGCTATTATAGAAGCATACAGTTCGGACGTTACGAAAAGATATCACAAAAAAATAAAAATTAAGCGCCCCGGTAGGTGAGTAGGTAGCGTGCTCGCCTATCATGCGAGGGGTCGTAGGTTCGATTCCCACCAGAGGCTTTGGTCTGTCGCTGCAAAAAAAAAAAAAAAAAAAAATGAACACACTACTCGCTCTTTCCTCCTTAACCTATTTTCCTGAGATCAACACAATGCACTGCATCTTTAGGGGGCATCCCCTGAGTGTTGATTAATTAAAAAAAAAAAGAAAAAAAAAGAAGATATATGACTTTTTTTAAAACTTTTATTTTTTTGTTGTGAAATACCATATAAATTTATTTTAAAAACGAACTTTCTTTATTTTTCTTTTCACTTTGGTTATTCATATCACACTGATTCTTATATTTTCGTTAAGGACGTTACGCACCATGGACTAATTGTGTTTCGTAGCATTTACCGTTTCATATAATTGCTCTCTTTGAACTTACTGCAGAAGATCACAGTATAAGAGTTTAAAAAAGTGTTGTAGAAGCAATGACAGCGAGACTTTTAGTTTTGAAGCATAATTGTCATCTCGAAAATATATGAAATAAATAGAAAAATCTGTATGTGCAAGGCAGGGCACGGAGCTTTGCCTTTTTTTTTTGTAGTCAATACAAAAAAGTGAAACTCTGACTCTTAGATTGTATAGCAGAGATGTCAGTCTAATTAATAGCAACTAAAATTTTAAGAAAAGAGCGACTTAAATTTTTCGTTTACGGTTGACCATTTTCTGGATTTGCCCATATGCACTAATTTGAATTTTTTCCTATTAGTGTGTAAGTGTTTCTAAAACCTTAAAAATAAAACATATACTGAGAAAATAGAGAAATTAACCTTTCCGACGGTATGTAACACACCTAACTAAAATGTCATACCCTCAGTACTGTAGTACCCACAATATGTTAACCTCAGGAAAAAAAATCACTTTTTTCTATAGAAATGTTGAAAACTTATTTTTTTATTTATTTGTAATAATAATTAAATTAATATATAATAATAATAATGCAAATAAATAGATAAATAATTTAATAAAATTTAATCTTAATCACATAAGATCCATTTATATCATAACTATTTTTATACTTAATTTATTGTAGCTGATGAAGTATTTAAGTTTTGTCACTTTTTAAAAATCCAGTCTTTCATCCAGCTTATTTGTCGCATTTATTTGCTGCTTTTTTAGCCAATCTTGGCGTTACTAGGTTCAACAGCTTTTCAATAAAGCAATTTTTCCACTTGGAAAAAATTTCTGTTTTAAAAAACTAAAAACTAAAATTGAAAAAATGGTAGAAATGCTAAATATTTATAAAAAAAAAAATACTAAACTAGTAAAGATTTTTTTCCAAAGTCTTAAATGCTAAATACTCGTATAAAACAAAAGGCGATGAAATGGCACAACTGAGTGGAGTGATCGCATCAGTTAAAAATTGTAGAGAAAAATTACGTTCTTTTGATAGACTTTACTGATAATTTTGATAATTTTCCAAATGTTACAAATAACCTATGACTACTGATTAATTTCACCCTTTGAACTTGAAATATTTAAAAAAATTTTGATTCCACTACCATCTCAAATAAGTAACTAAACTTTCAAATTATATAATATACAATACAATTTTCAGTGGCACCTAAATTGCTTCAACATGACTCATCAAATACAGAGTGATAAATAAAAGTTAGAAAATTTAGTTTTCAGTTCAATCGTCTTTCAACTCAAGACTAAATAAAATAACAAATTTTAAACTACGGGCAGACAACTTGGAAACTTTTCCTATTTGTACTTGTTTCTTTAAAAAAAAATTTTGCCTGTCTTCAAGCATTGCTGTAGTATAAAGTGTAAATATTTATTCAAATTCTTTGTACGTGATATCCTCAACATAAAAAAAACAAATATATTATCTTTATGTAAACAAAATTTTTCTATTTAAGAGTAAGTATGCTGGCTGCCATTTGATAAAAAATATTTTTGTTTTCGTAAATGTTTATATTTTTGGAAATTTACTTTATCACAGGCATATTTAATTTTTTCAAACCTTTTGTAACCCAAAAACTTATTTATTGAAAATTTTAATCTATAATATTAATAGGCTAGGGAATTTCTTGTGACCAATGTTTTGTTCTACCGTTTTATCCCGATTTTGAACAAACGTATATTATTTGAAAAGTATTTCTTTTGAGCTGTTCACCAGATTTACAGATTTTTAATTTTTTCTTTGTTTCGAGTAAATTGCATTTAAAGTTGCGACTAATGCATACATAAAATTATACATATGCTATGTGCGGGTTTATTAAATTTGTTAATGTGTTTCTTAATGAGTTTGTTTTCTTCATTCACAATAATAATAAACCAAAAAAAAGTGTTGGTTTGTGAATTGGCTAAGTTGAAAAAAAAAGTTACCTAGAAATTGCACTCAAATTTCGAGCGCTGGAATCTGCTAGTTATAATAATTGTGTTAAAATCTAATCAGTTTCAAAAAAAAAATATCTCGAATAATTTTTATTAAAGCATTAGCAAGTTTTATTTTTGAAGTAGTTACTTCATTAAAACTACTATATTACTATAACTACTATATTATCTACAACTTATATTCGATAAAGCCAGACGTAAAAATTTAACTGAAGTATACTAGGTTACCGTATTTGAGCCACAAAATCTACACCACATCGATTTTTACACTTTTATTTTTTATTGATTAGACAAAAAAAAAATAATTATTATGCTAGGTTTTTTTTTTTAATTTCGTTAATAGGAGACTTAAATTCTGTTATGTTAGGATATTTTTCTTTTTTCTTTTGTTTATAGTTTCGTCTGTTTACATTTTCTCTGGCGATAATCTTTGTCTTATATCCTTGAAAGACAAATTCATAATATTGGTGGTAAATTTAATTTTCTTTTTTTTAAATATATTTTTCTGTTTACACAAAAGGTAAGATTAAAGAAAATTTATTTAAAAGATTGATGTAAACATGAAGAGAGAAAAATAAATAAATTTAATTTAAATGAGGGTTCCAATTTTTTAAATGAATTTTAGATTTAATTGCTTTGAAGATTTTTCAAATTATATCGGATTAACGCAAAATAAAGATTTTAAAGTATGCTACATTTTATCTCTTTGTCGGTATTATTGAAAATTAAAGGAAACACTTATTTTTAATAAAAAGAAATTTAAGTTTTTTACGTTTATGATCCATAATTTTGTGCTTGTCGAGTACACTCATATTCGAATATACTCAATTCAATGAAAAATTAACAATTAAGGTTTCCAATTAAATAATATCATATTGAGCTTTGTTAAGAAAACTGTTTAAAAGCTTCAACGCGAATATCTCTCAAAAAATATATCGTTATTTTTCGAATTTTCTGATATCTGTAACTATGTTCTATAACTCTTACATCGGAAAATTTTCATATGGAACATATAAAATTAAACAAAAACGTTGCGAACTGACACAAAATATTGTTTTTCGCATTCGACTGGTTCTGTAAATTTATTTTGTGAAAAATATCTGTCATGCAACGTTTGAAGCTTACAGATAGTAGAATCATACAAAAAACAACATCCTTCCTGTACAATGTCAAGTTTAATTTAACAATGTTGAGTTATAGCTGAAAAATTTTCATATTTTATTTGAAAACATATATACGGTTTTTAAAAATAATATACTTTTATAATAAAATTGGTAAAAATTTGTTTAAATTTATATTCGCGAGGAATAAGCAGACAATTGCACCAGAGTTATATCACAATGGATTATTTTAACCCCAGGAGCACTGAAGCGTTAAATAAATAGAAATTAACCGAATTATTTTTCTTAAATTCGAAATAGTGGTTTCATCGAGTTTAATAGAAAAACTCGTTTTCGGTACTTTTTATTTAAAAATATCTTAAAATCAAAAGCTGGCCTTGGCAAATAATGGGTTAACGTTCTCGGATTTATCTTAAGTTTTAGGAACGGAAGTTCTACACATTTAGCTATTATATTTTAAGCGTCGCATCTAAAAATTCAATAGCACTTACAAAATATTTGAATTTTTTGAATAAATTGTTTTTTATTAGTCAGATATGACCCCAATTCCAAAAGAGTTAATGGGGTCATAATATTTTTTTTCCGAAACCTTAGGCTATTAAGATAAAACATAACATTTAAAAGTAGACAAGTGATGAATTTTTGATACAAAGTATTTAGAAAGAGTACATTTACAGAATATTTTACACAAATCCCATTTTTCTCGAAATCGGCAAAATAAAATTCTTGTCAAAAAAAAATCTGTCATAGGGATTTACCGAAAAATTCACACAGTTAATCTCTAACAAACACTTAAAGATTTAGATCCAGTTTTTCAAATTATGTTTAAGAAAATTTTTCAAAACTTGAAAAAAGAGTTCAAAATTTTATCAAAAATATTTTCCATTTTCGGTCTCAATGCTTAATAGGTTAACAAGGTGGTAATAAAACAATACTACATATACAGGTATAGAGACTAAAACAAAATGTTGGCTTTAATTAATTTCTTAAAGTTGAAAAAAATGCCATCAAATTTCATGAACTAGTTTTTTTTTTTTGGCACAAAAGTGGTCTGGGGCATTTGCTGTTTCTCGGCGAGTTTTTATTCGATTTAGAAATTTTAGAGCTGTTTGGAGAGATAATTTGATACTGATCTCGAATTATATAACAATTTGTCGGAAAAATTAAACTATAGAACGAAATTTTCATAAAATCTGAAAAAAAGTCATATTTTCCCCATACAATATATATATATATGTTCCCGAAACTCCTATAAGGAGCATAGGGCCCCATACAAACACACTTGAAATTTTCAATCGCGTTGAGCCACCTCTAAATATTTTTTGATTGTCCCAAAACTTTGTATTTTTCACTTTTTTTGCTATTCGCATATTTCTAGGGGATGCGACCGACACTTTTTTTATTAAGAGCCACCCTAATGCACATATAATTTAATTTATTTTGATGTCGATTGAGGTTTACATAATATATAAAATTTAATTATTTTTGTGACATTATCTTTATTTTTTAATTAGTAAATAAAAATGTTATTATTAAATTAAATTTTTATTGATTTTTTTTATTTTTTTTCTGAATAATGTTATGGTTACATTTAATTGCTTTGACAGCTGTCTTGGAATATTCAAATAAATAAGAACGTAATCAGTGTTGTAACTTTTCACCTTAAAATACAGACACAATTTTTACTCACAAATCGAGCAACAGTGGGATTTTTGGTTTCATACTTTCTCGATGTGAGAACTTTTCACATAAAATATATAACACGGGTACTAGTTGTAAACTGGTAACTATCAAAGCAATGAGAACAAAAGCAGATTTTTAAAGAATAAAAAATTGTTCACAATCATATTGAAAATAAATCTTCTTCGATTAATAAAATCTCAAACCACTTTCAGAGTATTTGAATCGGGCCGTAAATTTGGAACGTATTTACGTTGTGGTTGTGGGGAAAACGGTGCTTGTGCCTCGTCTGGTTCGAGAACATCTACTTTCGTTTTCTTAATGCTTACTCCTTCTTCGGTAATTAAACCATACGTTTCTTCGATGCCAACTACTTTTTTGATGATGCAGTCTCACGTTTCTGCGATACCAACTCCTGTTTTGATAAAGGAAATATTGTGGTTCCATTACTTATATTCGAAACTAAGCTGTGAAGATTCTGAAAATTATACCACCATAAAACAACTATCTCTACAATTTTTGTCGAATAAATCCATCCCAACGTAACTTTTTTCCATTTAATTTTCTTCTGCCTTAGACAAATGTAGTTCCTCATCATCGCCATTCGAACAAACATCATCATCAGACCCGTCAATACATTCATCGTTTTCACGCAAATATTGGCACCAAATTCTTCAGCTACACTCATTTTTCTGGAAAAGACCAACAGAAACGATTACATTAACGTTATAACGAAAAAGACGACCGGGGGTGATAACAATGATAACATTTGCAAACTCAATTCAACACAATAAACTATGAAAATTTTGACGTCCTTGAATATAGTAAGAAACCAGATAAAAGGTAACAACTAACGCAAAATTGGCGCCCGAGCTTTTTTACCTTTTACAACAGTTTTCGCAATAACTTGTTTTCGCACTCAACCCTCTTTTCATAGACCAAATCACATACAAAGTAAAATTTGTAAGGAAGCAAAACGGATTCTCCGAATAACATTTAAAGTAACTCCAAGTGGAATTTTTCATATCTTAGATAAAAGCTGTTAAAAACATAGGAAGCTTAAATGTGCAAATATTGAAGACCAAAATTGAAGAAACTCGACAGATCGCCTTAAATTTATGACACACATATCACAGAGCCAAATTCCGTTCGAAACCACTTTCAGAATGAATAAACATTCACGTTGAAAAGTGAAGTTGATGGTATTTCCTTATACAATTTTACTACTATGAAGGATTATGAAGGTTGGAAATATTTTTAGTCTTCTGAATGTGAGAAAATTTCACATATTTTAAAAAATCTGGAGAAGCAAAAACAAACTCGATCAAAAATCACAAAATCACAGACTAAAAAAGAGAGAAAGACCAGAAAATGGAGCTTTCAATAAGCACGATTGTCAGGAATCAAGCTAGGTTACAAACCTGCTTTATTTTTATTTTCAGGCCGAGATTCACGCAATTCTCATTGCAATGAAAATAATTCTGGAACGGGATATGGATCCAACGACCATTAATATTTTCGCGGACGGTCTTGCTGCTCTCAACGCTCTGAAATCGAGGACAGTTAGATCGAAGTGTGTGAGGGAATGTATCAGGTCGCTCGACCGGATCCGGCAGCACACCGTGAGGCTGATATGGATTCCAAGACATAGAGGGGTCAAAGGAGTGTGCGCGGATATTAAAATCCCTCTATCAGAGCTGTCTAATCTGATTCAAGAGGCAGCTGATCTTGAATTAAAGACAAGATGGACGCAACTAACCTCTTGTACAATATATCAAATCCTATGGACCTTGCCTAATCCAAGGAGAACGAAATCACTCCTTGGTTTTGTAAAAGGGACGATCAACCTACTTATAGGAGTACTCACTGGACACTATGTAATAGGGCGGATGCCTGAACGCGTAGGTGTCCCGAGAGTTGACTTCTGTAGGAGCTATATGGATGTGGACGAGGAGGAGTCAGTGCAACATTTGCTGTGTGAATGTCCAGGACTGAAGGAGCAGCGCCTTAGATATATAGAGCAAAGATTCTTCGATAACTTGGGCTGCATAGTAGACGTTCCACTCGGCGACATTACGGACTTCTTGAGGGAATCTGGCTGGTTCAGAAGGGACGCACAACGGACGAAAGAGGTCTTTTTCACTAGTTCTTTTCTTTTCATCTTCCTAACACTGCTTCCCAGAGGGTGCAAGAACAAGAAAGCTCTCCAACTCGCCATCGTTCAAAGAAGCTGAACATTTCATGCACTTTTTTGATGCGAGTTTTATATAAAGATCTCGGTATGACGCCATACAAAGTTCAATTAGTACAAGAGCTGATGCCGCACGACTACCTGCAATGTTTTCGGTTCTTGAATTGGGCTTGGAAGAAAATTAGAATTTTTACGGGGAAAAGTATACTTACTGACGAAACTCATATCCATCTCGGTGGTTACGTTAACAATTGTCGCATCTGGGGTACAGAAAATCCACAAATGACTACTGAAAAGCCTATACGCCCTGAACGATGCATTGTTTGGTGTGGTTATTGGGCTAGCGGTATCATTGGCCCATTCTTCTTCGAAGATGCAGAAGGCAAATGCGTAACAGTGAACAGTGCGTGCTACCGTGCCATGAGCTCGGCCACATAATAAGCATTGGCCACGACGCAGCAGCGATTTGACACCGTTAGACTATTATTTGTGCAAGACCAGCAGACAAACTCATTCGAATGAAATAATATTTCATAATTAACCGCTAGGATTGTACTTTCGAAAAAAAAACCCAAATCAAAAAAATATAACGAATTTTTTTTTTTTAGATAGCAAAATAAAATGAAAAACTTATATGGTGCACCCTGTATAGTTTTTATAAATAAACAGTGTTGCCATTTTAGCATTTTAGTTGCTAGATTTAGCAACTTTTTTTTGTCGTTTAGCATCCAAAATTTATGAAAAGATGCTAGATGCTAACTTAGCATCTTTTATTAATAAAAAGTTGCTTTTAGCATCTTTTTTTTATTTTTTTCATTATTTTTTAATATATAATTTTAATTTTAATGTATTGATATGTTTTAAAGTATAATACGAGAATTTTGTGTACTACTCTTTTTACCACTCTGCTCGTTTCTTTCAACAAATATTACAAAACATTTTGAAATAGAAGAATGTAAACACCCAAAACAGTTTTTAATGAATTAAAAAGTCGATTGCCAAAAAATATTTTATTAATAAATGCTAAAATTTTCAATGCAAAACACATTAAACCGGGCAAAAGAACCGATAACCAGATTTAGAAGATATATTGGGATACAACACTGAATACAACCTCTTTATGGATTGAAGTTAACAAAAATTCTATTGGCGAAAATCCATTTAAAGAGTTATCAATATTTGTATTGTCTTTATTAGTTTTGTCTTTCTCTAAAGCCGAAGTTGAACGTTTGTTTAGTTTATATCTTTAGTTAAAAGCAAACTTTGAACAGAATAAAATCCGAAATGTTATGTTCTGTAAAACTTATATAAATGAAGGTTTGAAATTGAAAATGGGTGCTATTACACTGACAATATATCGAGCGATGTCGTTGATAAAAGTCGATCGCCAGAAAAATATCAGAGCCAAGAAGAACTTGAAAATCACAGAAATATTAGATTCCATAAACAAATTATCGTAATATGTATAACACTGTGGAACAAATTCAGGTTAGCAAAAGTTAGGTCGATTCTGAGAGTGAGGGGTGAAAATAGAGACTAAATTAGAAGACCCGTATCGCGGCGTTTGCTTATGGTTAGTTCGAATTTTTTTTTTAATCGACCTTCGAACTTTGCAGTCATATTGTTTATATGGTTTTTTGGCTATAACTCGTCGACTAATCGATATTTTTTCAATCTGTGAAAGTCAAATTATTGCTAGAGACCCGTGCAAAAATTAAAATTTTCAAAAAATTTGATTTAGAAAATTTTTGTGGTGCTTATGAAGCAAAATGTTGGAAAATATTTTCCAAAAACTAAGTCTTTTTTGCTTTCTGTTTGATCTATAATATGCTTCTCAGTTTCTTCAATAAATTTCATTTGAAAAGAAAACAATCATAATACAAAACTTGTGTTTTCCAGCTTAATATTAATTTACTTCTCATTTTTTATGCACCAATTTTGTTCAGTGTTGGTTTTGAAGAAACATTGAAAAAGAAATTATAAAAATATGGAAAAAAAAAATATATTTTTGAAGTGTTAGTTATGAAAAGTTTTAAGTAAAAAAATTATATAAATTAAATTAATGATTTGGCCACTTGCCGTTTAGCAGGCGGCTGTGGATCAACATCACTGCTCTCTCTAATATCTTGGTCATCGTCATCATCATCAGAAAGGTCGATAATTTCGTCCAACAGATATTCTGGAATTTCATCTTTGTCTTCCCCTTCTTCCTCTTTTTCCTCGTCTTCCTCTTCTTCAAAGGTGTTTTTATACCACCAACAAATTTCAGCGAGTATTGCATCTGGAGATTTCTTTCCTCTGTACCTGCAATGAAAATAGTTTTCAATCGTTAACATGTTTAAATTGTGCGCTCTGACAAAGATATTAGAAAAATCTAGGAATTCAAAATATGCACATTCTATAGTTACCTTATTTCAAATGGATGCGCAGTTTGGTGATAACGTTCACCTTGCTCATCAGATTCAGTTGGCAACTGTTGAGCGAGTTGATCAAGATGCTGATGCAAGAGATGAATTTTGTACGACACATTAACCCGAATTTCATCGAAAGCTGCCAATATGTTTGCAACAGATTGCCTTTAGTTGTCTTTGTGTTCTTTACCCAAAAGTCCTTTAATGACTGCTTTCAATGCGAGCCATGCATTAAATTCTCGGTCTGTCAGAACTTGGTCAAAATCTTGACAACTCATTAGTTTCCGTATGTCGGGACCATTAACAACCCCTTCCTGAATTTTGGCGTTACTTAGTCTTAGGAAAATGTCTTTTAAGCGGTTGAATACTGCTGGTCTTTTTGCGATACATTTCAAAAATTTTTTAGCAATACCAAGTTTAATGTGGAGCAACGGCAACAAAATTTTCATTTCAGGAACAAGACTTTCGTGTAGCCTATTGTCTTTAGGCCATTTCCGTCCAATGCGACTATTCCAATTATGCTGTTTGTACTGGTTTGTTATTAAACTTCTCCGTATCGTGAATCCCAATGGCACAAAAAACACGGATATTTTGGACGGCCAGATGCTGTTTAGCCTGTAATCAATGAAACTATTTTGAGGTCGCAGCAATTGCGCCACTGGTGTTCGTTATATTTGACTACTTCCACAATGTGTTTCAAATTATCGAAATTTTCACTAGTGTCAGTACTATACCACTCGAAACAGAAGGCATTCCATTTTCTTTTCAAATGAAATTTATTGAAGAAATTGAGAAGCATTTTATAAATCAAACAGAAAGCAAAAAAGACTTGGTTTTGTGGAAAATATTTTCAAAAAGCATGAAAAAAAATTAATTTTTCCAACATTTTGCTTCATAAGCACCAGAAAAATTTTCTAAATCAATTTTTAAAAAAATTTTAATTGTTGCACAGGTCTCTAGCAATAATTTGGCTTTTATGGATTAAAAAAATATCAATTAGTCGACGTGTTATAGCCAAAAAACCATATAAACAATATGCTGAAAATCGGCATTTAACTGCAAAGTTCGAGGGTCGATTAAAAAAAAATTCGAACTAACATAAACAAACGCCGCGATACGGGTCTTCTAATTTAGCCTCTATTTTCACCCCTCACTCTCAGAATCGATTTAACTTTTGCTAACCTGAATTTGTTCCACGTATAATCGTATGTTTTGATAATGTAAATTCTGTTAGATTTGAAATTAAAAAAAAATATATTTAATTAAAAATTAAAAAAACTCAATTTGATGTTAAAAAAAAATTACAGATAAAATCCAAAATAATTTTAATTTAAATTTAAAAAATATAAATCGAAACTTATGTTTTATATTAATTTTTCGATTTAAAAACCAAAGAATTTATTAATAAGTATTTAATTTTTGAATATAAAGGTAATGAAATTTAAAAAAAAAAAATTTTTGCATCTTTTTTTTGACTCCAGTACGTTTTAGCATCTTTTTTTCTGCAATTTAGCATATTTACAATTTCAAATTATGGCAACACTGTAAATAAAACAACCTTGACGTATGATTAATCGCAATCCACAATAAATTATTTCACATACGTTACATAAGCAAAAAATTTCAAATTTCAAACATCTTTAATTGATCAGTAGAAGACATCAAAACTAAAAATTCCATTTCTGTAAGTTGTTGGAAATTTTTGTTGTGTTTAATAGTATTTTTAAAAAGTTTCTTCTTTGCAACTACACAAATTATGAAACTACACAATAGAAACAATAAAAATTAAAAAAAGTCATATCAGATAAGAAATAAAAATTACATCGTGTTGTATGGCGACTACGTACGTAAGCCACTTGATGTCCATTCAGTAAACACCTGCAGTGTTGTTTGGTGTCAATAACTAAAGCTGTTGATAATGCTCATGCTGTCGGCTACTACATGGCTACTTTATATACATAAACATGTATTGACATGTGCAAACACACACACACACACACACAGAAACATAGAAACATTGCTGCTCTTATCCTTTTTCCCATCAATTTGTGTCTATGTGTACAATACACTTTGTATGTATTAGTTAAGTCTATTGAACTGTAAGCGATTACAATATAAATTGTTATATAAAATGGTGTTACAAAACATACACCGATATCAATAAAAAAAAAATACAAATTTCATACTTTATCGTCTTACTCAATGCACGTTCTCGAATATCTGTACAAATAGACATGACAGCTGGAGTTATGTTTGTATATTAAACATCAAAAATTCCCAGCAAAAATATATTAAAGCCATTGATCTGTAAAGTTAATTTACAATTCATTTACACATTCTTTGTGCTTTCAAAAGATATCTTATATACGATTAAATATATATTTAACATATAAAACGAAAGAAAACTTTTTTAGAAAAACACCAAGAAAAAAAACTTATACTTACAGCTACTTATGGAACTATTTCTAGTTAATTCATTCTAATTGTCTTTTTTGTTTATGTTTAATCTTAAAAAAAAAGAGCGATATGATGTTTAAGTGTAATTGTTATTTGCCTATCGCATGGCTTGATTAGATATTGTTGGTAAAGTGTAGCTTTATTGTATTTTGAATAAGAAGCAGTTGTAGTTTTGTTGTTCAAAGTTAAAAAAAATGAATTCTGACAACTAGAGATCTTCACCATTATGATTTCTATCTAAAATCGTCAACCTAATTTATTATTTTTTGCCTTTTCCTGCATTTAAAATTGCAATAAAGTCGTTTTGGCAAAAAAAAATATGTTTTGTAACAACTTGAAAAGTAAAAAAAGCAGGTGATAAAATAACTAATTCATGATAGAAACTTTTTATGTGAAACACATTGACTCTTTCCACTCTTCTATCGTTGAATTTACTTTAGGGATTTTTGTCAAATTTATTGTTGGTAATTTATTATTGGCATTCTAGTGTAATGGAATGTGAAGGAAGTGAAAACTTTATCATTGATTGTAACAATTGTTTGTCGTTTTTTTAACGGGTGTACCCTGTGTAGAACCTTCAGAAAATCGATTTTTTTATTTTACTTAAATTGGTGGTAAAAGTCAATAAAAACAACATGCTAGAACGTCAGAACTAAATATTTAAAGATATTAAAGTTACAGGGAAGATATTAAAGTTATGAGAAAAAAAAATAGTTTTTGCTCATATCGAAGAGAATATTACCAGCTTTCAAAGCAAAAAATCTTGAAAATCAGCTAAAAGTTACTACCACTAGCGCTTACTTAGTATCATAACTACGATAAAGTGGCATTTTATCTCGCTTAAACAACGGTTTATACCACTGTGTACCATTTTCAAGGTCATTGTCTGGGGGATGAGAAATTCCAAGTCAGAGTGAAAGTACTAAGCCATTGTAGTAAAACATTCAATGGGCTTAGAGGTCTCAGGCCAAACTTCTATACGCTCAGGGGGCTAAAAATCTATTTCACAATACAATCACAAAAACAGAATAAGACTGAAACGGTGTCAGGATAAGGAAGTGTTTGGAGATAAAATGAAGGCACGATTTCATTGGGAAGTGTTTGGAGATAAAATGAGGGATCGAATAGCGTAATAAAACCATTTTGAAAAATTTTAAATTAAAAATTAAAAATTAAAAATTAAAAATTAAAAATTAAAAATTAATTAAAAATTAAAAACTAAAAATTAAAAATTAAAATTAAAAATTAAAAATTAAAAATTAAAAATTAAAAATTAAAAATCAAAAATTAAAAATTAAAAATTAAAAATTAAAAATTAAAAATTAAAAATTAAATATTAAAAATTAAAAATTAAAAATTAAAAATTAAAAATTAAAAATTAAAAATTAAAAATTAAAAATTAAAAATTAAAAATTAAAAATTAAAAATTAAAAATTAAAAATTAAAAATTAAAAATTAAAAATTAAAAATTAAAAATTAAAAATTAAAAATTAAAAATTAAAAATTAAAAATTAAAAATTAAAAATTAAAAATTAAAAATTAAAAATTAAAAATTAAAAATTAAAAATTAAAAATTAAAAATTAAAAATTAAAAATTAAAAATTAAAAATTAAAAATTAAAAATTAAAAATTAAAAATTAAAAATTAAAAATTAAAAATTAAAAATTAAAAATTAAAAATTAAAAATTAAAAATTAAAAATTAAAAATTAAAAATTAAAAATTAAAAATTAAAAATTAAAAATTAAAAATTAAAAATTAAAAATTAAAAATTAAAAATTAAAAATTAAAAATTAAAAATTAAAAATTAAAAATTAAAAATTAAAAATTAAAAATTAAAAATTAAAAATTAAAAATTAAAAATTAAAAATTAAAAATTAAAAATTAAAAATTAAAAATTAAAAATTAAAAATTAAAAATTAAAAATTAAAAATTAAAAATTAAAAATTAAAAATTAAAAATTAAAAATTAAAAATTAAAAATTAAAAATTAAAAATTAAAAATTAAAAATTAAAAATTAAAAATTAAAAATTAAAAATTAAAAATTAAAAATTAAAAATTAAAAATTAAAAATTAAAAATTAAAAATTAAAAATTAAAAATTAAAAATTAAAAATTAAAAATTAAAAATTAAAAATTAAAAATTAAAAATTAAAAATTAAAAATTAAAAATTAAAAATTAAAAATTAAAAATTAAAAATTAAAAATTAAAAATTAAAAATTAAAAATTAAAAATTAAAAATTAAAAATTAAAAATTAAAAATTAAAAATTAAAAATTAAAAATTAAAAATTAAAAATTAAAAATTAAAAATTAAAAATTAAAAATTAAAAATTAAAAATTAAAAATTAAAAATTAAAAATTAAAAATTAAAAATTAAAAATTAAAAATTAAAAATTAAAAATTAAAAATTAAAAATTAAAAATTAAAAATTAAAAATTAAAAATTAAAAATTAAAAATTAAAAATTAAAAATTAAAAATTAAAAATTAAAAATTAAAAATTAAAAATTAAAAATTAAAAATTAAAAATTAAAAATTAAAAATTAAAAATTAAAAATTAAAAATTAAAAATTAAAAATTAAAAATTAAAAATTAAAAATTAAAAATTAAAAATTAAAAATTAAAAATTAAAAATTAAAAATTAAAAATTAAAAATTAAAAATTAAAAATTAAAAATTAAAAATTGAAAATTGAAAATTAAAAATTAAAAATTAAAAATTAATTAAAAATTAAAAACTAAAAATTAAAAATTAAAAATTAAAATTAAAAATTAAAAATTAAAAATTAAAAATTAAAAATTAAAAATTAAAAATTAAAAATTAAAAATTAAAAATCAAAAATTAAAAATAAAAAATTAAAAATTAAAAATTAAAAATTAAAAATTAAAAATTAAAAATTAAAAATTAAAAATTAAAAATTAAAAATTAAATATTAAAAATTAAAAATTAAAAATTAAAAATTAAAAATTAAAAATTAAAAATTAAAAATTAAAAATTAAAAATTAAAAATTAAAAATTAAAAATTAAAATTAAAAATTAAAAATTAAAAATTAAAAATTAAAAATTAAAAATTAAAAATTAAAAATTAAAAATTAAAAATTAAAAATTAAAAATTAAAAATTAAAAATTAAAAATTAAAAATTAAAAATTAATAATTAAAAATTAAAAATTAAAAATTAAAAATTAAAAATTAAAAATTAAAAATTAAAAATTAAAAATTAAAAATTAAAAATTAAAAATTAAAAATTAAAAATTAAAAATTAAAAATTAAAAATTAAAAATTAAAAATTAAAAATTAAAAATTAAAAATTAAAAATTAAAAATTAAAAATTAAAAATTAAAAATTAAAAATTAAAAATTAAAAATAAAAATTAAAAATTAAAAATTAAAAATTAAAAATTAAAAATTAAAAATTAAAAATTAAAAATTAAAAATTAAAAATTAAAAATTAAAAATTAAAAATTAAAAATTAAAAATTAAAAATTAAAAATTAAAAATTAAAAATTAAAAATTAAAAATTAAAAATTAAAAATTAAAAATTAAAAATTAAAAATTAAAAATTAAAAATTAAAAATTAAAAATTAAAAATTAAAAATTAAAAATTAAAAATTAAAAATTAAAAATTAAAAATTAAAAATTAAAAATTAAAAATTAAAAATTAAAAATTAAAAATTAAAAATTAAAAATTAAAAATTAAAAATTAAAAATTAAAAATTAAAAATTAAAAATTAAAAATTAAAAATTAAAAATTAAAAATTAAAAATTAAAAATTAAAAATTAAAAATTAAAAATTAAAAATTAAAAATTAAAAATTAAAAATTAAAAATTAAAAATTAAAAATTAAAAATTAAAAATTAAAAATTAAAAATTAAAAATTAAAAATTAAAAATTAAAAATTAAAAATTAAAAATTAAAAATTAAAAATTAAAAATTAAAAATTAAAAATTAAAAATTAAAAATTAAAAATTAAAAATTAAAAATTAAAAATTAAAAATTAAAAATTAAAAATTAAAAATTAAAAATTAAAAATTAAAAATTAAAAATTAAAAATTAAAAATTAAAAATTAAAAATTAAAAATTAAAAATTAAAAATTAAAAATTAAAAATTAAAAATTAACGAGTTTAAATAATAATAAATATTTGTATATTAGCAGAGCAGTTGTTTGCTATACGTGATACATAGTTGACGCCTTCTGTTTGATTTTAAAAAAGTGCCTGTGATCGAACTCACATGATTTTTTTTTATGACCTTTTATATTTTTCCTTAGGAATAGATAAAAAAACATCAGAACAAGTACGAAAATTATTAATCAATAAAATTTATATTCACCATAGTTCTGCTGTTTTCTTTTCTATTCTTAAAAAATTTATGAAAATCTAAGGCGGGTGTTCTCCTTAAGAGTTTAAGTGCTGCAATGTGAACTTAATATATTACATATATATGTATGTAAAGGAAAACACCATTGGGTGTTGTGTTTTTGTAAAAAAAGTTTTTCTATTGAAATCATTATCTCAGGTAAATAAACAAAGGTAAAATATTGTTATTATTCAATAATATAACAATGGTGAATAATGGTTGCAAGCACACACTCACAGAAATATATTTTATAAATTATCACGAAATTATATTGTGCAACGGAACATAAAATTTCATGTTATTAGGAAAAAAAAAAATTAAAAAACTATTAAATAATTGATTTGATTTGTTCAGCTTGAAGTAATAAATTTTTTAAGAATAAACAAGAAACTTTTTAAATGTTTTAATATTATTAATAATTTTTTATATTTATTATTTGACCCAATATTTCGACCGAATTTTCCGATCATCATCAGGGACTATAAACAAAAAGCAAAAAAAAATAACAAATAATTTTCCTTGATACACTTTTAAGATATTGCCACCTACTTGTCACCTGCCTTGTGTATCAAGGAAAATAATTTGTTATTTTTCGCGGAACACTAATACTTTTTTTTGTTTATATGATTCGGTCGAAAAAAACTATTAAATTTTATTCATACCAAAAACAAGAATAAAACCAGTGATAATTTGAAGTGAGGAGTCAGCTGTTTCTGATTGAGACTGAATATTTGAAGTAAGCTGAGGTGAAGTAGCATTCTGTAGAAAACAGAAATTCTGTACGTTTTTACCTGACATTACAGAAACAGCTGATACAAATATAAATAAACAAAATGTAAACAAACCGCTTGTTCGAAATGAGTGAAGAATGTGTGGATACAAATTGTAAACAAAATAAGATTATCAGATGAATTTATTGAAAATTAATCATAACCTAATATATAAAAACATTGGTGCGTATGTATGAAATCACATCATTGGCTGAACCACTGAAGCTATCCATTATTTCTTATTTGTTAGAGTGGGATAGGATCAGTGGGCGTAACACCTCCCATAGAAACTGAATATTCAATATCATATATCTTGAGTTATATAAAAGGGAGAGTGACGATACTTTGTGTGAGTTCACAGCCGTCCCAAAAATGGGAAATGGCGCCGCCGTACAAATTAGTTAATGAATAGTTTATATTTCGAGTATTATGACAGGCATATCTTTAATAATTTGGGTGATGTTTCTGCTATTTATGTAATTCGCTGTGCTGAATATTGTTGGGAACGGATAAATGGGCGTGATGGCTCCCACACAAAGTAATTATTGAATCTTAGAAAATAAGAACTTTTGTGCCTATGTATCCCAGACCATCCCAATTGAATTGTTGATACTGTACACCCTATATTCAAACCATATGCCGATTTGACTCAAATTCACACCATATAATATTTAAATAAAGAAAAATCTTTGGTGAAAGTTATACCCTATAGGTGGCGCTCTTAAGGCCAGTCGAAAAGAAAAACAAAAAAATATTGTCCACACATTGGCTTTAAAATAAATTATTATTTACTAATCTCAGACGTATATTGTGTGATGTGGAACAAAATTGCATTTAATAAATCGAAAATAAAAGTTGCATTTAAAGCAGTATACTGAATTTGATTACATTCCTATTAAAAAATGCTGAAATAAAATAATTATTGTTGGCAGAACAACGTTTTCCGGGTCAACTAATTTATTACTGTTGCTTACGCATCACTGGTTATCAAATGCAACGTTGCTTTATCGTTTACTTAAGGTTTTGAATTCTGTGAGTCATACGTTAGCATCTTGGTCGTATTTTCTTAAAAATTATATTCATTAATTATTTAATAGCTGGAATCTGCTCTCGAAATTCGAGCGCAAATTCTAGGAAATTATATTTTTCATTAAATAAAGACCCTAAAAGTATGCTAATCAATTATAGCCAATTCACAAATCAACACAAAAAACAAACTCATTTTTATTACAAACACATTAACAAATTTAATAAACACACACACATAGCATTGTATAATTTTATGTATGTGTTAGTAGCAACTTTAAATGCAATTTACTCAAAATAAAGGAAAAAATTTAAAAATCTGTAAATCTGCAAATCGGCTAAAAAGAAATACCTTTCATATAATATACGTTTGGTCAAAATCGGGATAAAATGGTAGAACAAAACATTAGTCACAAGAAATCGCCTAGCTTATTAATATTATAGATAACTATTTATACTATTATTGCTAAATAAATTATTATTTAAAACTACATCGCGTGAGCTTATTAAACTAAACTAGCAGATTGCAGCGCTCGAAATTCGAGTGCAATTTCTAGGCAGCTTTATTTTTCCACTTAGCCAATTCACAAACCAACACTTTTATAAATTATAAAATTCTAATCGACCTTTTTTGAGTTTTTATTAAAGATGTTTTAAAGTAGAAATTACTCTAATCAGGCTTTCAAGGTCATGGGTTTCAAATGCAAATAAAAGATTATTCCAGTTTTTCAATCCGACGTTTCGTTGGGATTATTCCAACATCTCCAGGGATTTTTTTTTTTTTTTTTTATTGTTTATCATTATGAATGAAGATAACAAACTTATTAACAAACACATCAACAAATTTAATAAACACACACACATAGCATTGTATAATTTTATGTATGTGTTAGTAGCAACTTTAAATGCAATTTACTCAAAATAAAGGAAAAAATTTTAAAATCTATAAATCTGCAAAACGGCTAAAAAGAAATACCTTTCAAATAATATATGCTTGGTCAAAATTGGGGTAAAACGGTAGAACAAAACATCGGTCACAGGAAAACGCCTAGCCTATTAATTTTGTATATATATGCAACAAATTGGCGGATTTAAAGGAATCAGTGCAGAAGAAAATTATACTATAAAGTTAATAAATAAAATAAAATCTTAAATTTAAAAAAAATGTTTCTTCTTTTCAACATGGCGCCGGCATCACCACTTGAGCAAGTTCTAGCGAAAATCCTAGTACAGCAACAAGATGCAGCAAGTCGTCAAGTGCAACAATTGAAGTTAAAACAGCAGCAGAGCAGCTATAGAAACAACTTGGTATGTTTGAACGCCAAGAGAGATTCATTGTCAATCAGCAGCAAACGTTTTAAGAGTTTATCAATCGCAACCACCCAGATGCAGCAGCAGCTGTAAATGAAGAAGCTAACGCCACATCGCAATCAACAAATATCATCAACAGAGAACAATTAATGGACATTTTAGCAAAACAAATAAATGGATTTTTTTATGATCAGGAGGGAAACCGTAAATTTGGCACATGGTTTTCTAGATATGAAGATTAATTTCTCATTGATGCTCAAAATTGATCAGACACCGACAAAACACGTTTACTTCTAAGAAAAGTAAGCCAATTTGTGTATCAAAAATAGGCAAATGTTGTTTTGCCATCAAAACAGTGTTGAAATTGTAAAAATGCTAAATTGCAAAAAAAAAACAAGTAAGAAAATTATAGTCGGTCTAGACCGACTATACGATACCCTATACCATGCGTTTAGAGACCCTATCTCTTAGGCCCAACTAACTGGACATAGAAAATAAGCAAAAACCAAATTTGAGTGGGATTTTTATTAATTTTTTTGGCTGCAGATATGAAAAAGTTCATATCGGATGCTATATCTGTATAGGGACTTGGTCCAAAAATGGACCGATCCTGACTATGTTTGGTAAAGTCTCTTCTATTTTGCAAAAATATATACAAACAAAATTTGAGAAGAATAAGTGCAATATTTTTGTTTTTTAATAGATTTAAGTGAAGATCGGGAAGCAGCTCTATATGGGGTCAAAGGGATCATTCTTGGAGTACTCATTAATGGATGTAATGAACGCATACAAACCCAATTTGAGTAAGATCTATATGACAATTTGGATCTTATGGCAATTTATGTCGATTTCATATGGGTAATTTGTATGGGGGCTAGGTCTGAACATGGACCGATTCTCACCAATTTCAATAGCGTTCATCCCATGGCCGATAAAAGCTTATGTACCAAATTTCATCAAAATACATTCATATTTGCGACCTGCAGTTTGATTACAAGCTTTACATGGACACACAGACGGACGGACGGACGGACGGACGGACGGACGGATGGACGGACATTGTTAAATCAACTCAGAAAGTGATTCTGATTCGATCGGTATAATTAAAGATGGGTCTAGGTCAAATATTTTTGGTTGTTACAAACAGCAGCACAAAGTCATTATACCCAAACCACATAGTGGTATAGGGTATAAATAGATGCTAAAACGTACTGGAGTCCA
The DNA here is from genome assembly GCA_963682025.1 of Cordilura impudica. Taxonomy (NCBI): domain Eukaryota; kingdom Metazoa; phylum Arthropoda; class Insecta; order Diptera; family Scathophagidae; genus Cordilura; species Cordilura impudica. The sequence continues at coordinate 369,901,085 of OY821517.1, forward strand.
AAAAATATGCAAAATTTTTTTTTTTCAAATTTCATTACCTTTATATTGAAAAATGAAATACTTATTAATAAATTCTTTGGTTTTTAAATCGAGAAATTGATGCAAAACATAAGTTTCGATTTATATTTTTTAAATTTTAATTAAAATTATTTTGGATTTCATCTGTAATTTTTTTTTTTAACATCAAATTGAGTTTTTTAATTTTAATTTAAATATTTTTAATTTTTGAGGGATTTTTTTTTTTAATTTCAAATATAACAGAATATACATTATCAAAAGATACAATTATATTGCTATAATAGGTTTATGGAATCTAATATTTCTGTGATGTCTTCATCTTCAAGTTCTTCTTGGCTCTGATATTTTTCTGACGATCGACTTTTATCAACGACATCGCTCGGTATATTGTAAGTGTAACAGCACCCATTTTTCATTTTCAAACCTTCTTTTATACGTACTAGTAGATTCCAGCCCTCGAAATTCGAGTGCAAATTCTAGGAAATTTTATTTTTTCATTAATTAAAGACCCTAAAGGTATGCTAATCAATTATAGCCAATTCACAAATCAACACAAAAAACAAACTCATTTTTATTACAAACACATTAACAAATTTATTAAACACATAGCACTGTATAATTTTATGTATGTGTTAGTAGCAACTTTAAATGCAATTTAATCAAAATAAAAAAAAAATTTTAAAATCTGTAAATCTGCAAAACGGCTAAAAATCGGGATAAAACGGTAGAACAAAACATCGGTCACAAGAAATTGGCTATCCTATTAATATTATAGATTACAGAACATAACTCGGATTTTATTCTGTTCAAAGTTTGCTTTTAACTAAAGCCATAAACTAAACAAACGTTCAACTTCGGCTTTTGAGAAAGACAAAACTAATAATGACAATACAAATATTGATAACTCTTTAAATGGATTTTCGCCAACTAGCATCTTTTCATAAATTTTGGATGCTAAACGACAAAAAAAAGTTGCTAAATCTAGCAACTAAAATGCTAAAATGGCAACACTGCATCAAAGCCATCTGAAATTTCTCTGGAAAACAAAAATCTATGTTTGGTCGGATAGAATCAATCTTTAGTAGCCGGAATAAATATTTTCAGACAGTCAAGACAGAATCGGAAGATTATGGAGCCTATATTTCAAAAGCTAATCGCCACTGTGAACAATTACAGTTGGACAAATTTACAAAAGACAACTTAAAGTGTCTAGTTTTTGTTAGTAGACTTCAAGCAACAAAAGACGCTAATTTACGTAATGAGATTTTAAAACAGCTGGATGAAGAAAAACCCGAACCGCCACACTTCAACGTCAGCAGGACACCAAAATGATTGGCAACATTCAACAGCCACCATATTTTATATCAGCAGTCAAGCTACATCGACGCTACTCGTATTTTAATATATGAAGTTTCTCATACATATGTATTTCTTGTGATATCTTGTCAATAAGATTTGTCCAACACGTCATAAACACAACTCGTTTAACTTAAAATATTGTAGACATATTTATGTTTGTACACATACAAATATGTTGGCATTAACTGAAACTACAGAAACGCCTAGACACTTAAAAACATGTGCACATCTCTAGATATATTAACATTTCAAACGTCTCATGCCAGATTCAGTCACTTTATACATACATATAAAATTAATAAATTGAAATTACGTTTTTTCCGCCTTTACATGGCAAATAATACTTTACATTTAATAACTTTGGCGAACACCCGCGGCTAACGTTAAGCTTTATGTTTTTGTGTTATTGACAGAGGACTAATAGTGCGTTTACATCAGAGGAAAATCTAGTAGATTTTAGTTGAAATCTATTTCCAAATCTATACCGTTTACATCTAACTTTTTTGACATTTTGTGAGATTTTGTTTCCACAACAATCAACAGCTGATTAAAATAAAACATATAAACTAGAAATACCAAAAATAAACAAAACAATAGGAAAATGGAAATATGGAAAATTCTATAAAGGAACAGATTTTATAATTATATTATGCATCAAAAATTAAAAAAGCACAAACTGAAATTGAAATTTTGCGAAAAAAAAAATCAGCATTTGTTAAATGTGTTGTTTGAACAGCAAAAACAAATTAACTTTCCACAATTATTATTTAGCAGATTGGAATGGGCACATGTCAGTATAAAAAGTTATAACTTTTTAATTACTAAATATTTTTTATTATAGATTCGTGTATTTTTTTGTTGTTAATAATTAATATTTTATTTCCTTTTTATTCAACTTGTTTGCTTTTGTTTTCAAATGTCAATTTTTCAGTCATTTCGTTGTAATTTTCTACTACAATATTAAAAAAACACAGTAGTATCATTTGGTAGTGCCCAAGTTTGACAAGATTGTGTGAGATTTTGCACAAATCTAGTAACGAGCTAGATTTTGTTTTGTATGGGATATCTAGTAAAAATGAGGTAGATTTCGCTCGAAATCTCGTATATACTAGATTTTGCTTAGATGCAAACGGATTATAAGAGAAAAATTGCCGACAAAACAAACTAAAAGTGAATGTATTTTTACATATGTACATCATAGTTATAATAATTTCATTAATCCCTTAACTTTAACTATTAGAGCATTTCCAATTTTGTTTATTTTTTTTTTAATTCCAAAAAAAAAATAAAAAATTTTTAACTGTAATTAGCAGTTGCAAAACATAAAAAACTGTGTTTAAAATAAGAATCAAAATTTAGGGATAATAATGCTGGAAATGTTGGTTGGGTTACAAATAAAAAAAAATTCCTATTAAGAAGAACTTCCAATTTTTTAATTTTTTCAAAATAATTTTTATTAAAATTACAACGGATATATCTACAATTTTTGTTTATTTGTATAAAAAATTTAAAAAAAGTAAAAAAAAATATATTTTTGTTGTGTTTTTGAAGCTAGTCAGATCTATGTTTTTTTTAATGTAAATAAAAATGCATTTATTTTACAAGTATTTCTCGACGTTTCGTCAATTATTTGTTGACTTTTTCAAGAGACGTAGTAACATAAATATTTTTAAATCACATTTAAATTAATTTTATTTTACATTAAACATAAAATACAAAACATTAAACATAAAATTGTTTAATAAGCACGGCGCAAAATATAAAAAAAATATATAATATTTAAAAAAATTTTCGAAATTTTGTGTGAATAATAGAGCTTTAGTAATTATAAACAATTTTTAAAAATTAGATGTAATCGCAATCAGACATTTTGTAGGTAAAGCAGAATAATAGTTCCATATAACTATGTAGAATTGTTTTGAAAGCAAAAAACTCATAGATGAACTCGATAACTCTATTTTGTAAAGACAACAAAAAGTTAATATGCCAAACTTATGTTCATATTTGTAAAAGAATAATAAAAAAACGTATGAAATAAAAGACCAGCCCGTGTATACTCTTAACATTGTTCTGTATGATATCTAGTTGAAAATATTAACATTCATGTTAAAATAGAAATAACTATTGCAAAGCTAATTAGAACAAAAATTGTGGCGCCATCTACTGTGGCATAGTCACGCTGAGCAAAATGAAGTGACACTCTGTTAATGCAAAAGAAATGTATTTACCCCACAACAAAATATTTATGTAACAGAATTTTATGTAAATAAAATAATATACCGATTTATTTCTAACATGCAGTTATTATGGATATACATATATAGAATATATGTATATTATTTGTAATATTTAATATGTGTATGTATGTATGTATGTATATGTAAATATTACACACAAAAAATACAACATCAAACGTTATTTTTGAGTTTTTCTCTTTAAATAAATTAATACATAAAATTTTTTTTGCGAAATTTACATTGTTTTTTTTTAATAACTACGTATTTTAGCATTATTTGCTTTAGATGCTGGTGAATTTTTACTCCCTTTATATTAACTCGTAGTGTCTGCTTGTCGAAAAAAATTTGGGCAGATTTTAACCCCTTTCTCGTGACCCAAACGATCTGAAACATTGCAGGCAGGCTCGTGGCAATAACAGAAATGATCTAATAAATTTTTTTAGTGATGCCAAAACAATGGAAACTTTTAAATTTTTCTACCAGAGTTGATAAAAAAAAATGTACAATGGGTTAGTTTTAATTATATTATTACCACAAAGACCACAAAAACAACAAGTCCACCTACGACAACAATACAACATTTAGAATAACAACAAGACCAATATAGAAATATCATATTTTTCATTTTTTTTTTACTTTTTCAGAGATTTGCCTGGACCTGTTCCACCGATTTTAATGATTTTTGAAATAAAAATCTACCCACGAGTTCGATGAATCATCTTCACTAAAAATAATGACCCTAGCTATCCTATTGAGGGCTTGATCGTGACAAGAGGAACATAGAAAATTATATTTTTTAAAGACTTTTTTTAGTTCTTCATTCAAATCTCGGGCCCTAATCAACCGATTTGGACGATTTTAAATAGCAAACTTCTAAGAATGTTAGTGAATCATTTTTTATCAAACGAGCACTCTAGCCGCCCGATTGAAGTCGTCATCGTGATTTCCACAGACGGACAGACAGACAGAGCAGGTACATACAAAGAAAAATAATTAAATATTTTTTATACTATAAAAAGTTTCGGTTAAAAAAGGTCTCAATGTCTCAAAAGAGCGATATTAATTAAAAACCGGTTGTTTTCAAATGGCTATACACTGAATTTTAGGATTCATCGATTATTCGTTATTTGATTTTTGCAATTTTAAAATTAATCGAATAAAAACATTTCAAAAAACATATATTCTAGCATGACTTTCAATTTAATTTTGATACTGGACAGGCAATCCAAACTCTTTTCAAAGCGGATCGGTGTAGAAATAAATCCTGCATTACACATAGCAATTTCCTATTACCAAATGAATTTTTCATTATTTTTTAAATGGAAATTTTTGGTTTCCAATTGTCAAAGTGTTAAATTTTTTAATGAAAAATTTATTTTATGTATTTAAATAAAATATTATTAGAGAGCAAATGCATTTCATACTGAAAGATGCATGTTAAAATTTCTGTCTCTATTACATTCAGAAGTTTTTATTCAATTTATTTCCATTAAATATTTTTATTTTACATTTTGTTTTTTTTTTTATCATTGTTTCCATAATTTCAATATGTCAATTTTCCATTACAAAATTAAAGTTTTGTTTTTGTTAAAAACTGTGTCCTAATTCTGTATGTGAAAGCGTGTAGTGTAGTCCCTAGACTACAGGAAAGTCATCATTAAAATAACCACATGTAGTGTAAAATTCAAATCAAAGCCTCAACAAACACATGCACACATATGTAAA
>OY821517.1:369906623-370009123 GCA_963682025.1 Cordilura impudica
AAATTAAAAAATTAAAAATTAAAAAGTAAAAATTAAAAATTAAAATTAAAAATTAAAAATTAAAATTAAAAATTAAAAATTAAAAATTAAAAAATTAAAAATTAAAAATTAAAAATTAAAAATTAAAAATTAAAAATTAAAAATTAAAAATTAAAAATTAAAAATTAAAATTAAAAATTAAAAATTAAAAATTAAAATTAAAAATTAAAAATTAAAAATTAAAAATTAAAAATTAAAAATTAAAAATTGAAAATTAAAATTAAAAATTAAAAATTAATTAAAATTAAAAACTAAAAATTAAAAATTAAAAATTAAAATTAAAAATTAAAAAATTAAAAATTAAAAATTAAAAATTAAAAATTAAAAATTAAAAATTAAAAATTAAAAATTAAAAATTAAAAATTAAAAATTAAAATAAAAAATTAAAAATTAAAAATTAAAAAAATTAAAAAATTAAAAATTAAAAATTAAAAATTAAAAATAAAAATTAAAATTAAAAATTAAAAATTAAAAATTAAAAATTAAAAATTAAAAATTAAAAATTAAAAATTAAAAATTAAAAATTAAAAATTAAAAATTAAAAATTAAAATTAAAATTAAAAATTAAAAATTAAAAATTAAAAATTAAAAATTAAAAATTAAAAATTAAAAATTAAAAATTAAAAATTAAAAATTAAAAATTAAAAATTAAAAATTAAAAATTAAAAATTAAATAATTAAAATTAAAAATTAAAAAATTAAAAATTAAAAATTAAAAATTAAAATTAAAAATTAAAAATTAAAAATTAAAAATTAAAAATTAAAAATTAAAAATTAAAAATTAAAAATTAAAAATTAAAAATTAAAAATTAAAAATTAAAAATTAAAAATTAAAAATTAAAAATTAAAAATTAAAAATTAAAAATTAAAAATTAAAAATTAAAAAATTAAAAATTAAAAATTAAAAATTAAAAATTAAAAATTAAAAATTAAAAATTAAAAATTAAAAATTAAAAATTAAAAATTAAAAATTAAAAATTAAAAATTAAAAATTAAAAATTAAAAATTAAAAATTAAAAATTAAAAATTAAAAATTAAAAATTAAAAATTAAAAATTAAAAATTAAAAATTAAAAATTAAAAATTAAAAATTAAAAATTAAAAATTAAAAATTAAAAATTAAAAATTAAAAATTAAAAATTAAAAATTAAAAATTAAAAATTAAAAATTAAAAATTAAAAATTAAAAATTAAAAATTAAAAATTAAAAATTAAAATTCAAAATTAAAAATTAAAAATTAAAAATAAAAAATTAAAAATTAAAAATTAAAAATTAAAAAATTAAAAATTAAAAATTAAAAATTAAAAATTAAAAATTAAAAATTAAAAATTAAAAATTAAAAATTAAAAATTAAAAATTAAAAATTAAAAATTAAAAATTAAAAATTAAAAATTAAAAATTAAAAATTAAAAATTAAAAATTAAAAATTAAAAATTAAAAATTAAAAATTAAAAATTAAAAATTAAAAATTAAAAATTAAAAATTAAAAATTAAAAATTAAAAATTAAAAATTAACGAGTTTAAATAATAATAAATATTTGTATATTAGCAGAGCAGTTGTTTGCTATACGTGATACATAGTTGACGCCTTCTGTTTGATTTTAAAAAAGTGCCTGTGATCGAACTCACATGATTTTTTTTTATGACCTTTTATATTTTTCCTTAGGAATAGATAAAAAAACATCAGAACAAGTACGAAAATTATTAATCAATAAAATTTATATTCACCATAGTTCTGCTGTTTTCTTTTCTATTCTTAAAAAATTTATGAAAATCTAAGGCGGGTGTTCTCCTTAAGAGTTTAAGTGCTGCAATGTGAACTTAATATATTACATATATATGTATGTAAAGGAAAACACCATTGGGTGTTGTGTTTTTGTAAAAAAAGTTTTTCTATTGAAATCATTATCTCAGGTAAATAAACAAAGGTAAAATATTGTTATTATTCAATAATATAACAATGGTGAATAATGGTTGCAAGCACACACTCACAGAAATATATTTTATAAATTATCACGAAATTATATTGTGCAACGGAACATAAAATTTCATGTTATTAGGAAAAAAAAAAATTAAAAAACTATTAAATAATTGATTTGATTTGTTCAGCTTGAAGTAATAAATTTTTTAAGAATAAACAAGAAACTTTTTAAATGTTTTAATATTATTAATAATTTTTTATATTTATTATTTGACCCAATATTTCGACCGAATTTTCCGATCATCATCAGGGACTATAAACAAAAAGCAAAAAAAAATAACAAATAATTTTCCTTGATACACTTTTAAGATATTGCCACCTACTTGTCACCTGCCTTGTGTATCAAGGAAAATAATTTGTTATTTTTCGCGGAACACTAATACTTTTTTTTGTTTATATGATTCGGTCGAAAAAAACTATTAAATTTTATTCATACCAAAAACAAGAATAAAACCAGTGATAATTTGAAGTGAGGAGTCAGCTGTTTCTGATTGAGACTGAATATTTGAAGTAAGCTGAGGTGAAGTAGCATTCTGTAGAAAACAGAAATTCTGTACGTTTTTACCTGACATTACAGAAACAGCTGATACAAATATAAATAAACAAAATGTAAACAAACCGCTTGTTCGAAATGAGTGAAGAATGTGTGGATACAAATTGTAAACAAAATAAGATTATCAGATGAATTTATTGAAAATTAAACATAACCTAATATATAAAAACATTGGTGCGTATGTATGAAATCACATCATTGGCTGAACCACTGAAGCTATCCATTATTTCTTATTTGTTAGAGTGGGATAGGATCAGTGGGCGTAACACCTCCCATAGAAACTGAATATTCAATATCATATATCTTGAGTTATATAAAAGGGAGAGTGACGATACTTTGTGTGAGTTCACAGCCGTCCCAAAAATGGGAAATGGCGCCGCCGTACAAATTAGTTAATGAATAGTTTATATTTCGAGTATTATGACAGGCATATCTTTAATAATTTGGGTGATGTTTCTGCTATTTATGTAATTCGCTGTGCTGAATATTGTTGGGAACGGATAAATGGGCGTGATGGCTCCCACACAAAGTAATTATTGAATCTTAGAAAATAAGAACTTTTGTGCCTATGTATCCCAGACCATCCCAATTGAATTGTTGATACTGTACACCCTATATTCAAACCATATGCCGATTTGACTCAAATTCACACCATATAATATTTAAATAAAGAAAAATCTTTGGTGAAAGTTATACCCTATAGGTGGCGCTCTTAAGGCCAGTCGAAAAGAAAAACAAAAAAATATTGTCCACACATTGGCTTTAAAATAAATTATTATTTACTAATCTCAGACGTATATTGTGTGATGTGGAACAAAATTGCATTTAATAAATCGAAAATAAAAGTTGCATTTAAAGCAGTATACTGAATTTGATTACATTCCTATTAAAAAATGCTGAAATAAAATAATTATTGTTGGCAGAACAACGTTTTCCGGGTCAACTAATTTATTACTGTTGCTTACGCATCACTGGTTATCAAATGCAACGTTGCTTTATCGTTTACTTAAGGTTTTGAATTCTGTGAGTCATACGTTAGCATCTTGGTCGTATTTTCTTAAAAATTATATTCATTAATTATTTAATAGCTGGAATCTGCTCTCGAAATTCGAGCGCAAATTCTAGGAAATTATATTTTTCATTAAATAAAGACCCTAAAAGTATGCTAATCAATTATAGCCAATTCACAAATCAACACAAAAAACAAACTCATTTTTATTACAAACACATTAACAAATTTAATAAACACACACACATAGCATTGTATAATTTTATGTATGTGTTAGTAGCAACTTTAAATGCAATTTACTCAAAATAAAGGAAAAAATTTAAAAATCTGTAAATCTGCAAATCGGCTAAAAAGAAATACCTTTCATATAATATACGTTTGGTCAAAATCGGGATAAAATGGTAGAACAAAACATTAGTCACAAGAAATCGCCTAGCTTATTAATATTATAGATAACTATTTATACTATTATTGCTAAATAAATTATTATTTAAAACTACATCGCGTGAGCTTATTAAACTAAACTAGCAGATTGCAGCGCTCGAAATTCGAGTGCAATTTCTAGGCAGCTTTATTTTTCCACTTAGCCAATTCACAAACCAACACTTTTATAAATTATAAAATTCTAATCGACCTTTTTTGAGTTTTTATTAAAGATGTTTTAAAGTAGAAATTACTCTAATCAGGCTTTCAAGGTCATGGGTTTCAAATGCAAATAAAAGATTATTCCAGTTTTTCAATCCGACGTTTCGTTGGGATTATTCCAACATCTCCAGGGATTTTTTTTTTTTTTTTTATTGTTTATCATTATGAATGAAGATAACAAACTTATTAACAAACACATCAACAAATTTAATAAACACACACACATAGCATTGTATAATTTTATGTATGTGTTAGTAGCAACTTTAAATGCAATTTACTCAAAATAAAGGAAAAAATTTTAAAATCTATAAATCTGCAAAACGGCTAAAAAGAAATACCTTTCAAATAATATATGCTTGGTCAAAATCGGGGTAAAACGGTAGAACAAAACATCGGTCACAGGAAAACGCCTAGCCTATTAATTTTGTATATATATGCAACAAATTGGCGGATTCAAAGGAATCAGTGCAGAAGAAAATTATACTATAAAGTTAATAAATAAAATAAAATCTTAAATTTAAAAAAAAATGTTTCTTCTTTTCAACATGGCGCCGGCATCACCACTTGAGCAAGTTCTAGCGAAAATCCTAGTACAGCAACAAGATGCAGCAAGTCGTCAAGTGCAACAATTGAAGTTAAAACAGGAGCAGAGCAGCTATAGAAACAACTTGATATGTTTGAACGCCAAGAGAGATTCATTGTCAATCAGCAGCAAACGTTTTAAGAGTTTATCAATCGCAACCACCCAGATGCAGCAGCAGCTGTAAATGAAGAAGCTAACGCCACATCGCAATCAACAAATATCATCAACAGAGAACAATTAATGGACATTTTAGCAAAACAAATAAATGGATTTTTTATGATCAGGAGGGAAACAGTAAATTTGGTACATGGTTTTCTAGATATGAAGATTAATTTCTCATTGATGCTCAAAATTGATCAGACACCGACAAAACACGTTTACTTCTAAGAAAAGTAAGCCAATCTGTGTATCAAAAATACGCAAATGTTGTTTTGCCATCAAAACAGTGTTGAAATTGTAAAAATGCTAAATTGCAAAAAAAAAAAAAAAATAGATGCTAAAACGTACTGGAGTCCAAAAAATATGCTAAATTTTGTTTTTTCAAATTTCATTACCTTTATATTGAAAAATAAAATACTTATTAACAAATTCTTTGGTTTTTAAATCGAAAAATTGATGCAAAACATAAGTTTCGATTTATATTTTTTAAATTTTAATTAAAATTATTTTGGATTTCATCTGTAATTTTTTTTTTAACATCAAATTGAGTTTTTTAATTTTAATTTAAATATTTTAATTTTTGAGGGATTTTTTTTTTTTAATTTCAAATATAACAGAATATACATTATCAAAAGATACAATTATATTGCTATAATAGGTTTATGGAATCTAATATTTCTGTGATGTCTTCATCTTCAAGTTCTTCTTGGCTCTGATATTTTTCTGACGATCGACTTTTATCAACGACATCGCTCGGTATATTGTAAGTGTAACAGCACCCATTTTTCATTTTCAAACCTTCTTTTATACGTACTAGTAGATTCCAGCCCTCGAAATTCGAGTGTAAATTCTAGGAAATTTTATTTTTTCATTAATTAAAGACCATAAAGGTATGCTAACCAATTATAGCCAATTCACAAATCAACACAAAAAACAAACTCATTTTTATTACAAACACATTAACAAATTTATTAAACTCATAGCACTGTATAATTTTATGTATGTGTTAGTAGCAACTTTAAATGCATTTAATCAAAATAAAAAAAAAATTTTAAAATCTGTAAATCTGCAAAACGGCTAAAAATCGGGATAAAACGGTAGAACAAAACATCGGTCACAAGAAATTGGCTATCCTATTAATATTATAGATTACAGAACATAACTCGGATTTTATTCTGTTCAAAGTTTGCTTTTAACTAAAGCCATAAACTAAACAAACGTTCAACTTCGGCTTTTGAGAAAGACAAAACTAATAATGACAATACAAATATTGATAACTCTTTAAATGGATTTTCGCCAACTAGCTTCTTTTCATAAATTTTGGATGCTAAACGACAAAAAAAAGTTGCTAAATCTAGCAACTAAAATGCTAAAATGGCAACACAGCATCGAAGCCATCTGAAATGTCTCTGGAAAACAAAAATCTATGTTTGGTCGGATAGAAACAATCTTTAGTAGCCGGAATAAATGTTTTCAGACAGTCAAGTTAGAATCAGAAGATTATGGAGCCTATATTACAAAAGCTAATCGCCACTGTGAACAATTTCAGTTGGACAAATTTACAAAAGACAACTTAAAGTGTCTAGTTTTTGTTAGTAGACTTCAAGCAACAAAAGACGCTAATTTACGTAATGAGATTTTAAAACAGCTGGATGAGGAAAAACCCGAACCGCCACACTTCAACGTCAGCAGGACACCAAAATGATTGGCAACATTCAACAGCCACCATATTTTATATCAGCAGTCAAGCTACATCGACGCTACTCGTATTTTAATATATGAAGTTTCTCATACATATGTATTTCTTGTGATATCTTGTCAATAAGATTTGTCCAACACGTCATAAACACAACTCGTTTAACTTAAAATATTGTAGACATATTTATATTTGTACACATACAAATATGTTGGCATTAACTGAAACTACAGAAACGCCTAGACACTTAAAAACATGTGCACATCTCTAGATATATTAACATTTCAAACGTCTCATGCCAGATTCAGTCATTTTATACATACATATAAAATTAATAAATTGAAATTACGTTTTTTCCGCCTTTACATGGCAAATAATACTTTACATTTAATAACTTTGGCGAACACCCGCGGCTAACGTTAAGCTTTATGTTTTTGTGTTATTGACAGAGGACTAATAGTGCGTTTACATCAGAGGAAAATCTAGTAGATTTTAGCTGAAATCTATTTCCAAATCTATACCGTTTACATCTAACTTTTTTGACATTTTGTGAGATTTTGTTTCCACAACAATCAACAGCTGATTAAAATAAAACATATAAACTAGAAATACCGAAAATAAACAAAACAATAGGAAAATGAAAATATGGAAAATTCTAAAAAGAAACAGATTTTATAATTATATAATGCATCAAAAATGAAAAAAGCACAAACTGAAATTGAAATTTTGCGAAAAAAATCAGCATTTGTTAAATGTGTTGTTTGAACAGCAAAAACAAATTCACTTTCCACAATTATTATTTAGCAGATTGGAATGGGCACATGTCAGTATAAAAAGTTATAACTTTTTAATTACTAAATATTTTTTATTATAGATTCGTGTATTTTTTTGTTGTTAATAATTAATATTTTATTTCCTTTTTATTCAACTTGTTCGCTTTTGTTTTTAAATATCAATTTTTCAGTCATTTCGTTGTAATTTTCTACTACAATATTAAAAAAACACAGTAGTATCATTTGGTAGTGCCCAAATTTGACAAGATTGTGTGAGATTTTGCACAAATCTAGTAACGAGCTAGATTTTGTTTTGTATGGAAAATCTAGTAAAAATGAGCTAGATTTCGCTCGAAATCTCGTATATAATAGATTTTGCTTAGATGTAAATGCACTATAAGAGAAAAATTACCGACAAAACAAATTAAAAGAGAATGTATTTTTACATATGTATATCACAGTAATAATAGTTTCATTAATCCCTTAACTTTAACTATTAGAACATTCCCAATTTTGTTTTTTTTTTTATTTAATTCCAAAAAAAAAAAAAAAAATAATAATAAATTTGTAATTGTAATTAGCAGTTGCAAAACATAAAAAACTGTGTTTAAAAAAAGAATCAGAATTTAGGGATAAGAATGCAGGAAATGTTGGTCTGGTTACAAATAAAAAAAATAGGAAACTATTAAGAAGAACTGGCACTTTTTTCATTTTGTCAAAATAATTTTTTATTAAAATTACAACGAATATTTCTACTTTTTTTGTTTATTTGTAAAAAAAATTTAAAACAATATATTTTTGTTGTGTTTTTAAGCTAGTCAGATCTATGGTTTCTTTAATATAAATAAAAATGCATTGATTTCACAAGTATTTCTCGACGTTTCATCAATTATTTGTTGACTTTTTCAAGAGACGTAGTAACATAAATATTTTTAAATCACATTTAAATTAATTTTATTTCACATTAAACATAAAATACAAAACATTAGACATTTAACATAAATTTTTTTAATAAGCACGGTGCAAAATATAAAAAAAATATATAATATTTTAAAAAATTTTCGACGATTTTAAATGGAAAACTTCTAAGAATGTTAGTGAATCCTTTTTTATGCAAACGAGCACCCTAGCCGCCCGATTGAAGTCGTCATCGTGATTTCCACAGACGGACAGACGGAGAGAAGAGCAGACGGACATCGCTATATCAACTCCGCTTGTTATAAGGATCACAAATATATATATATTTTATGGGGTCCAGAATTTGTTTCTAATTATTACAACCGGAATGACAAACTTATACCTATATACCATCTGCACACTGGGGTGGAGGGTATAAAAACAAAAAATGAAAAATTAAAAACGAAAAATGAAAAACGAAAAAAAAGTTGAAATTATAAATAATAACAAATATTTTTATATTAGCAGAGCCCCTGCAGATGTTTGCTATAAGTGATAAATAGATGGCGCTTTCTGTTTGATTTTAAAAAGGTGCCATAATAAAATCTGTTTACACATTTCAGCTGTGATCAGACTCAATGCAAAACGTTCCATTAAATGCAAAACATTCCATTAAATGCAAAACGTACCATTAAATGCTATATGATTTCATATGTACAAATAATATATAAGGTGTTTAAGAATTAATACAAATAATTTTATTATTTTATAAACATATAACTAACACTTTTTAGCGATTTTAGTTTCATTCTAATTTAGCGCATTTTACTGCCTTTTCTGGTGTTATTTTGCACTTTTTATATGTGCAAAGCAGGTACATCCAAAGAAAAATAATTAAATATTGTTTATACTAAAAAAAGTTTCGGTTAAAAAAGGTCTCAATGTCTCAAAAGAGCGATATTAATTAAAAACCGGTTGTTTTCAAATAGCTATACTATGAATTTTAGGATTCATCGATTATTCTTTATTTGATATTTGCAATTTAAAAATTAATCGAATAAAAACATTTCAAAAAACATATATTTTACCATGACTTTCAATTTAATTTTGATACTGGACAGGCAATCCAAACTATTTTCAAAGCGGATCGGTGTAGAAATAAATCCTGAATCACACATAGCAATTTCCTATTTCCAAATGAATTTTTCATTATTTTTTAAATATGGAAATTTTTGGTTTCCAATTGTCAAAGTTTTTAATTTTTTAATGAAAAATTTATTTTATGTATTTAAATAAAATATTATTAGAGAGCAAATGCATTTCATATTGAAAGTTGCATGTTAAAATTTCAGTATCTATTACATTCAGAAGTTTTTATTCAATTTATTTTCATTAAATATTTTTATTTTACATTTTGTTTTTTTTTTTATCATTGTTTCCATAATTTCAATATGTCAATTTTCCATTACAAAATTAAAGTTTTGTTTTTGTTAAAAACTGTGTCCTAATTCTGTATGTGAAAACGTGTAGTGTAGTCCCTAGACTACAGGAAAATCATCATTAAAATAACCACATGTAGTGTAAAATTCAAATCAAAGCCTCAACAAACACATGCACACATATGTAAAATATACAAGTATGTGTACGAGTAGGAGTACATCGAGCATAACATTTATTTTAGAGTGTGGACCTGTTACATGTAATTTTAAAAAAATAAAAATAATAATATACGTTAAGTATCGTCATCATCATCATCTTGATGGTAAATGATAATTATAACAATAAATAACTGTATTTGTCATTTCTGCGGAGAATTCATAATAATCTGATGTTTATTGTTTTTCTTTTTAAGGTACGGTTTTAAGGCGAAAAAGGCGTATTTTCATGATTTTTTTTGTTGATGCGTAAACATCTATACGCGCAGGGGGGTAAATTTCTATTTCGCAATACAATCAAGGTGGGTAAATTTATATTTCACAATACAAGCACAAAAACAGCGTAACATGTGAGCCGCAAGACAAATTCGTCGTGACTTATGATTGTATTGGTGAAAAAATTATGATATGTAATGCTTCAAAATTAAAAATAAAAAATGAAAAATAAAAAATTTCAAATGAAAAATAAAAAATAAAAATAAAAATAAAAATTGAAAATGAAAAATGGTAAATGAAAAATTAAAATTAAAAAATGAAAAACGAAAAATGAAAAATAAAAAATGAAATATGGTAAATAAAAAATGAAGTATGAAAAAAAAAAAATTAAAAATAAAAATTTAAAAGTAAAAAATGAAAAGTGAAAAATAAAAAATGAAATATGAGAAACGAAAAATTAAAAATAAAAAATTAAATATTAAAAATAAAAATTTAAAAATAAAAAATGAAAAATGAAATATAAAAAATGAAAAATAAAAAAAGAAAATGGAAAATGAAAAATGAAAAAAGAATAAAAAATGAAAAATTAAAACTGAAAAATAAAAAACGAAAAATGAAAACTGAAAAATAAAAAATGAAAAATAAAAAAAAATTAAAAATAAAAAATTAAAAATGGCAAATGAAAAACGAAAAATTAAAAATAAAAAATTAAAACTGAAAAATAATAAATGAAAAATGAAAAATATAAAATTAAAAATGAAGTATGAGAAATGAAAAATAAAAAATAAAAAATAAAAATTTGGAAATGAGAAATAAAAAATTAAAAATATAAAATTAAAAATAAAATTTAAAATTAAAAATCAAAAATTTAAAAAAAATAAAAATGAAAAATGAAAAACGAAAAATTAAAAATGAAAAATAAAAAACGAAAAATGGAATTATAAAATTGAAAAATAAAAAATGAAAAATAAAAAATTAAAAATAAAAAATGAAGAATAAAAAATTAAAAATGAAAAATAAAAAATTAAAAACTAAAAATAAAAATTAAATATTAAAAATATAAATAAAAACAAAAATAAAAAATAAATAAAAAATAAAAATTAAAAATTAAAAATTAAAATTTTAAGAATTAAAAATTAAAAATTAAAAATTAAAAATAAAAATTTAAAATTAAAAATCAAAAATTTAAAAAAAATAAAAATGAAAAATGAAAAACGAGAAATCAAAATGAAAAATAAAAAATTTAAAATAAAAAATGAAAAAAAAAATTAAAAGTAAAAATGAAAATGAAAAAAGAAAAATAAAAATAAAAATTAAAAATGAAAACCGAAAAATTAGAAATTAAAAATGAAACATAAAAAATTAAAAATAAAAAATTAAAAACGAAAAATTAAAAATAAAAAATAAAAAATGAAAAACGAAAAATAAAAAACGAAAAATAAAAAATTAATAATGAAAAACGAAAAACTAAAAATGAAAAATAAAAAATTAAAAACAAAAAATGAAAAATGAAAAATAAAAAATGAAAATTAAAAATGAAAACGAAAAATTAAAAATGAAAAATAAAAAATGAAAAAAAAAATGAAAAATTAAAAATGAAAATTAAAAAACTAAAAATAAAAAATCAAAAATAAAAAATTCAAAAAAATAAAAATAAAAATGAAAATAAAAAAAATATAAAAATAAAAAATGAAAAATAAAATTGAAAAATGAAAAACGAAAAATTAAAATAAAAATAAACAAAAATGAAAAATTAAAAATGAAAAATCAAAATGAAAAATGAAAAACTAAAAATGAAAAATAAAAAATAAAAATTAAAAGTAAAAATGAAAATGAAAAGTGAAAAATAAAAATTAAAAATGAAAACCGAAAAATTAAAAATTAAAAATGAAACATAAAAAATGAAAAATAAAAAATTAAAAACGAAAAATAAAAAATGAAAAATAAAAAACGAAAAACGAAAAATAAAAAATAAAAAATGAAAAACGAAAAATTAAAAATGAAAAATAAAAAATTAAAAAGTAAAAACAAGAAATGAAATTTAAAAAGGAAAACGAAAAATTAAAAATTAAAAATTAAAAATTAAAAATTAAAAATTAAAAATTAAAAATTTAAAATTTAAAATTAAAAATTTTAAATTAAAAATTAAAAATTTAAAATTAAAAATTAAAAATTAAAAATTAAAAATTAAAAATTAAAAATAAAATAAAATTAAAAATTTTAAATTAAAAATTAAAAATTAAAAATTAAAAATTAAAAATTAAAAATTAAAAATTAAAAATTAAAAATTAAAAATTAAAATTAAAAATTAAAAATTAAAAATTAAAAATTAAAAATTAAAAATTAAAAATTAAAAATTAAAAATTAAAAATTAAAAATTAAAAATTAAAAATTAAAAATTAAAAATTAAAAATTTTAAAAATTAAAAATTAAAAATTAAAAATTAAAAATTAAAAATTAAAAATTAAAAATTAAAAATTAAAAATTAAAAATTAAAAATTAAAAATTAAAAATTAAAAATTAAAAATTAAAAATTAAAAATTAAAAATTAAAAATTAAAAATTAAAAATTAAAAATTAAAAATTAAAAATTAAAAATTAAAAATTAAAAATTAAAAATTAAAAATTAAAAATTAAAAATTAAAAATTAAAAATTAAAAATTAAAAATTAAAAATTAAAAATTAAAAATTAAAAATTAAAAATTAAAAATTAAAAATTAAAAATTAAAAATTAAAAATTAAAAATTAAAAATTAAAAATTAAAAATTAAAAATTAAAAATTAAAAATTAAAAATTAAAAATTAAAAATTAAAAATTAAAAATTAAAAATTAAAAATTAAAAATTAAAAATTAAAAATTAAAAATTAAAAATTAAAAATTAAAAATTAAAAATTAAAAATTAAAAATTAAAAATTAAAAATTAAAAATTAAAAATTAAAAATTAAAAATTAAAAATTAAAAATTAAAAATTAAAAATTAAAAATTAAAAATTAAAAATTAAAAATTAAAAATTAAAAATTAAAAATTAAAAATTAAAAATTAAAAATTAAAAATTAAAAATTAAAAATTAAAAATTAAAAATTAAAAATTAAAAATTAAAAATTAAAAATTAAAAATTAAAAATTAAAAATTAAAAATTAAAAATTAAAAATTAAAAATTAAAAATTAAAAATTAAAAATTAAAAATTAAAAATTAAAAATTAAAAATTAAAAATTAAAAATTAAAAATTAAAAATTAAAAATTAAAAATTAAAAATTAAAAATTAAAAATTAAAAATTAAAAATTAAAAATTAAAAATTAAAAATTAAAAATTAAAAATTAAAAATTAAAAATTAAAAATTAAAAATTAAAAATTAAAAATTAAAAATTAAAAATTAAAAATTAAAAATTAAAAATTAAAAATTAAAAATTAAAAATTAAAAATTAAAAATGAAAAATTAAAAATGAAAAATTAAAAATTAAAAATTAAAAATTAAAAATTAAAAATTAAAAATTAAAAATTAAAAATTAAAAATTAAAAATTAAAAATTAAAAATTAAAAATTAAAAATTAAAAATTAAAAATTAAAAATTAAAAATTAAAAATTAAAAATTAAAAATTAAAAATTAAAAATTAAAAATTAAAAATTAAAAATTAAAAATTAAAAATTAAAAATTAAAAATTAAAAATTAAAAATTAAAAATTAAAAATTAAAAATTAAAAATTAAAAATTAAAAATAAAAAATTAAAAATTAAAAATCAAAAATTAAAAATTAAAAATTAAAAATTAAAAATTAAAAATTAAAAATTAAAAATTAAAAATTAAAAATTAAAAATTAAAAATTAAAAATTAAAAATTAAAAATTAAAAATTAAAAATTAAAAATTAAAAATTAAAAATAAAAAATTAAAAACAAAAAATGAAAAATGAAAAATAAAAAATGAAAACGAAAAATTAAAAATGAAAAATAAAAAATTAAATAAAACAAATGAAAAATTAAAAATGAAAATTAAAAAACTAAAAATAAGAAGTCAAAAATAAAAAATGAAAAATGAAAAATAAAAATTAAAATAAAAATAAAAATAAAAATGAAAATAAAAAAAAATAAAAATAAAAAATGAAAAATAAAATTGAAAAATTAAAAACGAAAAATGAAAAATAAAAAATAAAAATAAACAAAAAATTAAAAATTAAAAATGAAAAATCAAAATGAAAAACGAAAAATTAAAAATAAAAAATAAAATTTAAAAGTAAAAATGAAAATGAAAAGTGAAAAATAAAAATTAAAAATGAAAACCGAGAAATTAAAAATGAAACATAAAAAATGAAAAATAAAAGATTAAAAACGAAAAATTAAAAATGAAAAAAAAACCAAAAATAAAAAATAAAAAATGAAAAACGAAAAATGAAAAATAAGAAATTAAAAAGTAAAAACAAGAAATGAAATTTAAAAAGGAAATCGAAAAATTAAAAATGAAAAATTAAAAATGAAAAATAAAAAATGAAAAACGAAAAATTTTTAATGATTTTTAATGAAATGAATAATAAAATGAAAAATAAATAATTAAAAGCAAAAAATTTAAAATAAAAAATGAAAATAATATGAAAAATAAAAAAAAAATTAAAAATGATAAATGAAAAATAAAATGAAAAAAGAACAAGTAAGAAAATTATTTTCGATCTAGACCAACTATGCGATACCCTATACCATGCGTTTAGAGACCCTATCTCTCAGGCCCAACTACTTACACTGTGCTCGAATTTGACATTTTTTGTTTCGTAACAAGCTAGGCACCCTACTGGTAAAGCTAATTCGCGTTCGCTGAATTCAATGGTGATAGCGGTTTTTGAAAGTTAGCGCTCATATTCGCAATATTCGCGATATAAAATTTCAATAATAAAGCACCAAAAAACTATATTCTTTATATTTTTGAGATCATTTTTGAATTTTAATCAATCCAACTTTGTTAAATACATTTTCTGTCAATTGTTTTCGCGGAAAAATTTTTTTCCCGGATTTTTTTTTATTTTATTCATTATTTATTCATCATTTTCAAACATTTCTTCTTGTAAGTTCCAGCAAATATCACCTAACAGAGAATCCAACTTTTTACCACTGTACCAGTGTTCTAGTCTAGCCGTCACTTGATGGAATCTCTCCCCATGCTCATCAGACTCAGCTGGTGATTGTTCAGCAAACTTGTTGACATGAGAATGCAAAAAATGGACTATAAGAGACATTTTTACATTAATACGGTGAAAAGCGGAAATCATTTTTTCTATATAAATACGCCAATCATCAGCTCTATTAACATCTAAAACATTGTCAATAACCCCTTTTACACAGTTCCATGCCTCAAGCTCGTCAATACTAAGTGCATCTTCAAATAACTTGTCCTTCATCAAGCGACGGATGTCCGGTCCATTAAGTATTCCTTTAAAAAACGCAAAATAAATTAAAATTTCTAACATATTAGTATGGAATAATCTAACACAAACCTTCTTAATTTTCATATTACTTAATCTTGAAAAAATGTGACTTAGCTCGTTAAACGCCTTTTCAGTCGGATTAAACACCTTAGTTGGATATGTAGCGGGGGTAACAATACTTTATCAATTGATACAAGTGGATTTTCAACAAAGTTATTCACTCGTAATTTAGCTGTTTCACGTTGAGGCCAGTCCTGCTTTTCGTACTGATCACCTCTATATCGGGTATCCCATAAACACAAGAAGCACATATTTTTAGTGTAACCCATCTGCATACCTCTTAAAAGAGCTATCACTTTTAAGTATACAAGTGTAATAGTTTATTTCCAACAACAATAAACTTTTTCACTTCAACAGGCTGAATGCAGATGCAAAGGGGGACTGCGGTAAGTTGAAAACAAATGCGACACAAAGAGAATCGCCAACTAAATTTCAAATGTAAAAATATAAGGGCCTATGATCATAAGAAAACAAAATTATGATGATCACACAAACATAATGACATAGAATACACTGGCGGACATAATTTAGTTTTAAATCACGAATATCGCGAATATGAGCGCTAACTTTGAAAAACGGCTATCGCCATTGAATTCAGCGTACGCGAATTAGCTTTACCAGTAGGGTGCCCAGCTTGTTACAATTTGCGACTAGCACAGTGTTATTATTGTAAATTTTTTTTCTTTGAATATGAAAAAGTTCATATCAGGTGCTATATTTATATGGGGACTAGGTCGAAAAGTGGACCGATCCTGACCATATTTCGTAAGGTCATTTAGTTTTTTCAAAAACATATATAAACCAAATTTGAGAAAAATCTGTGCAATATCTTTGTTTTTTGATAGATTTAAGTGAAGATCGGGAAGCAGCTCTATATCGGAACCATGACTAAGGATGGCCCTATAGGGATTATTTTTGGACTACTGATTAATGGATATAATAAACACATACAAACCCAATTTTACTGAGATCTATATGATAATTTGGATCTTATGGCAATTTATGTCGATTTCATAGGGGACATTTGTATGGGGACTAGATCTGAACATGGACCGAATTTCACCAATTTCAACAGCGTTCATCTTATTTATCAAAATATATTCATATTTGCGACCTGTAGTTTGATTACAAAGTTTACATGGAGACACAGACGGACGGACGGAGGGACGGACATCGCTGAATCGACTCAGAAAGTGATTCTGAGTCGATCGTTATAATAAAAGATGGGCTAGGTCAAATATTTGTGGTAGTTAGAAACAGCAGCACAAAGTCATTATACCCAAACCACATGGTGGTATAAGGTGTAAATACTGGTACATAGCAAGAATTGAAAATACCGCTATATTATTTGAGTATTTTTTCAATATGACAAAATTGTACTAATGCTAATGTACTATGTATGTACTAATAATTAAATAGATATTAAAATCTCCAATATGTGGACAATAGTAATCTTTGAGAGTAGTCGATATTTTTTTTTTTTACTTTTGATTCTTTTTGATAATTATTATAATTATTTTGATTCTTTTAGTAATTATTACGATTACTAATCATTACTTCACAGCTATGCTTTGTATATACAGTATTTACTAATATGTTAGCATAAAAAATAAAATTCAAATTTCATAATATATAATTTAGTTATATAATTTACATAACCGAGTCTGCGGTTATTTGGATAATACAATACGGTAATCACAACAGAATCTGTTTTCTGTGTGTGATTTCACTGAATCCATACATTTAAAAGAACTCCGTGATCATCTGGTACATCTTCCTCGGAAGATATTCAATAATTTGTTAAGTTCTGAATAAAATAAATAAGAGTATTAAGTATTATAACCAAGATTGTCAACATAAAGGGACAAAAAAAAAACTAAATATCAAATTATAATGGTTAGATTTTTTACAGTTAATAAGATAATTAACAAAAAGTGTAGGTATTTTCGTGCATTATTTAATTGAAAGCAATTATTAAATGCAATCAGCATAAATGTAAAAACATACAAATATATTTTTGTATCTTTAAAGAGAGTAAGAGTATAACCGTCTCCCTGTTGATTTCGCAAACGGTGAAGTGTCTCTTAAACTATAACAATCTTGGTTATTCGCTTACTCTCATCGATAAAGCATTCATTCACATGTACAAAAAAAAAAAAAAACAAACAAGAATGTGACACATAACACTATGCACATGTTCTGTTACGTACAAACATTTTTCACTCTTTATTTTTTTTATGATATTTTATAGCATTTTAGACCATATCTTGGAAAAATTTCGCCCGATTTACCCGATTTTCAATAACAACCTGCTCGAAATAATGACAAACAATATTATTCTAACTTTACCCTGGTAAATGGTTTATTTTGTGAATGATCGTGATTTCAACATACACACAGACTGAAATCGCTACATCAACTCCAGTTGTCAAAAACATACATTGATACTTTATGGGGTCGCAAATTCATATTTCCATGTGTTACAAACGGAATGAGTAAACACACAGTGGTGTTGAGGATATAGAAATCAATTAGATAATATTCAATATCATATTCAGCATGGATTTCGTTACCATAAGGAAAAATTTATTCATATCTTAGACTATTGGATAGCAAATAAAAAGATTCTCAACTCTACAGTTCTGCTGAAATATTCGAAACTTTATATTTTAGAATAAGCAGAAAGTTTCCACAAAAAGTTAAATTAAAACTAAAACTAATTTTGAACAAATTTTTTTTTCTGATGCTTTTTATTAACATTTGTGTTTTACATGAAATAAAAAATGGGGCGCAAAATAAACAATTTAAAATACAATAGGAAAAGGAAATCATATTGTCCGACAGAATGTTGGAAAACATTGACAATTTGCTTGTTTTGAAGTATTTGTTGTTTGTTCGCTTTCTGTATCCTTTCACCCTCCCCATTATAGAAGTGTGAGTAAATGAATCAAAACACAATTTAAATTCTTTAATAATAGTTAAACTATTCAGTGAGTGTTTCTCAATTAACACAAAAGACACAAATATGTATATCTAGAAGGGAGAAGTCACACTAAAAATTAAATTAATTAAAATAATATTAATATAATTTAAAAAAAAAATCAAAAAGTATTTAGTTACTGTAATATAGTGTTGAATTAACATTCCAAAAGGGATCAGTAGTCCTAGGTATTTTGTGTTTATATACTAAACCAATTATATAAACTTATATTTACAGTGCGCCAAAGAGGAATGGTCATGACATTTTCTCAGAATATTTTATTTTTATTATCATACCTTTTAGATGACATTATATTTTATATCTAAATTTTTCAGGAAATTTTATTTCCTTAATAATAAACATATTTATTTGTCCCTTAGGGCGAATGTTAGGGCGAGTGTTAAGTGTGAATAACAATAACTAAATGATGCCACGATGGTTTGTTAGTGGAATTATGTTATTATGGATGGGTATTTCAAAATGAATATTTCAATCTGCCAGATAAATCATGTTTCAAATTCATAAACTTGCCACAATCAAACAAATAAAATAAATAAATTATTACTTCTGATTTCATTTATAACTTCGATTGTGTTAACATTTCAATCAACTTAAAGAATTTATTGTAGACATTTATTATAGACTAAAGCTATATTGAAGGAAAACCAATTTTTAAAATGTGTAAATTCCAGATACGGAAATAATATTTAAATAATACAATTTCTTTTTTTCATCACATTTATCGTTTATCTAAATCAAATTTTATCTGCTTAACGTATCTAACGCAACAACACAACAGAACTTATTTCCGTTTATTGAACAACACAACATTTTTTGCAATTTTTGCAAAATAATAAAAAAAAAAAAATAATAATAATGATAAAACGGATACGAAAATATGTAAATTAGGGAGGTGTTTATACACTTTGAGTAGTGCGAGAAAGAAAAACTTTAACCCATTTTATTTTAAAAATTAAACCAAATTAGGTAAACAATATTTTTTTTGTCTTGAATATATCTATAATATTAATAGGCGAAGCGATTTTTTGTGACTGATGTTTTGTTCCACCGTTTTATCCCGATTTTGACCAAGCGTATATTATTTGAAAGGTATTTCTTTCTAGCCGTTTATCAGATTTACAGATTTTTAAATTATTCCCTTTATTTTGAGTAAATTGCATTTAAAGTTACTACTAACACATACATAAAATTATACAATGCTATGTGTGTATTTCTTAAATTTGTTAATGTGTTTGTAATATAAATGAGTTTGTTTTTTGTGTTTATTTGTGAATTGACTATAATTGATTAGCATACTTTTAGGTTCTTTATTTAATGAAAAAATAAAATTTAATAGAATTTGCGCTCGAATTTCGAGGGCTGAAATCTGCTAGTTTGTATTATATTATATTTATATTTTAGTTTGTTGTAGAATATATTTATAAATTTATTGAGGATTAAATATTGCAATGACATTTTAAAAACGTGCTCAATGTAGAAATTCTTCATTGGAAGATCATATCTTAATATCTGAAAATTCGATGTTTAGCAAAAACTCATATCTGATTTTCGAAAGAAACAAAGCACAAATTTTAAAGAGGTTCGAATAAGTGCAACTTGGTTACTAGAAAACTTTCTGGCTGTTAACTGAATTATCAAGAGTGGTGATAAGAAATTGATAGGATTAATTTAAAAAAAAAATGTAAAATTCAAGCATATAAAGAAAATTGTAAAAACTTAAATGTGTTTTTATACCCTTCACACCACTGTCCAGAGGTAATATGTTAGTTTGTAATGCATCGACAAAATTATTTAAGGCCCTATGCTCCTTGTAGGAGTAAAAGGACCAAATACATATATATATCAAAAAGTATATATAATCTTGATCTTTATAACAACTTGAGTCGATATAGCGATGTCCATCTGCCCGTTTGTCTGTTGAAATCACGCTCATTTATTTACAAAAAAAAAATCATTTAGCTAAGTAAAATTTAGATATTATTGTTTATCAATAATTCGAGTAGGTTGGTATTGAATTTGCAGCCCCTAAACAAAACAGATACTCCGATAAAAATATGTGAAAACTAAAAATAATGAAAATTGTTTATACGTAATAGATATGCATCAACAATGAATACACATGTTTGTTTGCTTATTGTTTTTTTTGTTTTTTTTTTTTTTTTTGGTGCTTGTTAACAAACGTTTATCGATGAGAATAAGACAATTACCAAAATGGTTATACTCATACTCTCTTTAAATAAACAAATATGTAATTTTATGTATTTGCATTTATAGACATTATATTTAATAATTGCTTTCAATTAAAAAAGCATGAAAATGCCTAAAATTTATGTTAATTATCTTAACTTATATATTAAAAAAAATTTATGAAAACTAAAGTCAATCCGTCTGGCCGTTCTATCCGGCCGATTTCCTTCATTTTTTGATGTGTAAACATCTATACGCGCAGGGGGTAAAAATCTATTTCACAATACAATCACAAAAACAGCATAAGATGTAAGTTGTAAGACGTGAGACTATATCGGTGTGACTTAAGATTGCATTGGTGAAAATATTATGACATGTATTAACTTTTTGTCTCTGTTTTCTGCAGTATATTTCTTCACTTTTTATAAACATTTATAATTAATTTCCTCAATCATTTAGAAGTATTCTTAATGTTTTAATTTATTCAATAAAAGTAACACAATTATCACTGCATTTAATATTAATGATAATCAAACATAAATAAAAAATAAATAAAAATAAAAAATAAACGATATACAGTAAAAAGGAAGTGTCTGGAGATAAAATGGAGGGACAATTCATTGGAAAGTGTTTGGAGAAAAAATTAAGCACGATTTCATTAGGAAGTGTTTGGAGATAAAATGAGGGAGCGAATTGCGTTATAAAAATGTTTTGAAATATGAAAAATAAAAAATGAGAAATGAAAAATAAAAAATCGAAAATGAAAAATGAAAAATGGAAAATGAAAAATAAAAATGAAAATGAAAATGCAAATGAGAAATGAAAATGAAAATTGAAAAATAAAAAATGAGAAATAGAAAATGAAAAATAAAAAATGAAAAATAAAAAATGAAAAATAAAATATGAAAAATTAAAAATTAAAAATTATAAATGAAAAACAAAAAATGAAAAATAAATAATGAAAAATTTTAAATGAAAAACAAAAAATGAAAAATGAAAATGAAAATTGAAAAATAAAAAATGAAAAATAGAAAATTAAAAATAAAAATTGGGAAATAAAAAATGAAAAATGAAAAACGAAAAATAAAAAATTAAAAATTAACCAGTTGAAATAATAATAAATATTTTTATATTAGCATAGCCCCTGCAGCTGATACATAGATGACGCTTTCTATTTGATTTTAAAAAAGTGCCACAAAAGCATCTTTAATTACTAGGTGTTTACACATCTACCCTGTGATCGGACTCACATGATTTTTTTTTAATGAAAGGTATTTAGACTCAGATATGTCATCAATCATTGAAATTTACTCAACTCCCACCTTACTCAAGTTATACTCAAACGCGATTCTTCCTGTACATTTCTTATGGGACACGTTCACTCAAGTTAACGTAAAGTTCTCATTACAATAATTGCATAACACATACCCTGTGTTGAATTGTGAATTGCCAAAAATTTCTGTGTCTTGAACAAATATTTATAATGAAATAAACTTAATGAATTAGATAGATTAAAAAACATTGAAAGAAATAAATTGAATGTTAGAATAAAATTTCCTAGAATTTGCACTCGAATTTCGAGGGCTGGACTCTGCTAGTTAATTTTAAACATCATTGGTTATAATATTACGGAGTGGAGGTGTAGAGTTCAACACGCCGAATTTAACACTCTTACTCGTTTTGAATAAAAATATTATTTGATTAAGTTAACTTAATTTAAAATTAGTTCTTAATCAAAACACACAAATTACTGAATCTGAAAGGTAAAAACGATAAAAAAATCGTATTAGAAATTATTCTGGTTCGAGATTAATACTTTTTACTTTTGTAATAATCTAACCCATAAAAACAAAGTTTTTATTAAAACTCTTTCTATCCTTATGCATATGAGTTTTGAATCTCTTTGTGACTGTGCGTGACTTTGCGTGACTATTTTAAAATTAATCTTTGGCCACAACTACTATATAGACAAAGTTTCAGATCGATCGGATGAGGGGAAGTGAGGTTTTAATCTCTCCGTGACTGCGTGACTATACGTGACTGTGTGTGACTATGTCGAAGTTAATCTTTTTCATGGAGAGTCTATCGACCAAGTTTCAGATTGATCGGATAAGGGGAAATAGGTTTTAAAGCACTCCGTGGCTATGCGTGACTGTGCGTGACTACCCCAAAATTAATCTATAGTCACAACAAGACTATGAGCCAAGGTTCAGATCAATTGGATAAGGGGGAATGGGGTTGCCACACGACAGGCAGACAGACAGACAGAGAGTATGAGTTAAAAGAAAGAGTTTAAAAACACGCACAAGTGTTATATCCTACTTGACATATTGAACACCTGATTTGGGTTTGGTCACCAATCCAACGTTGTTTTGGTAAAACTTCCAATTTTATACACCATTACCGCAACTAATCAAAAGTGTTTGTTGTTAATTAATTTTAATAAATGATAAAAAAAATAATTTTATTAGACTTAATTAAACTATTTATTAAGAAATGTGTTTTTAGTTAACCCCGAGTAGAAAAATCAATTAAGAACATAACACAATTAAATTATTGATTGGAAACCTTTTGGTAATAAATTTTTATACCCTATACCACTATGTGGTTTGGGTATAACGACTTTGCGCTGCTGTTTGTAACTACCAAAAATATTTGACCTAGACTCATCTTTTATTATACCGATCGAATCAGAAACACTAGCTGATTCGATTTAACGATGTCCGTCCGTCCGTCTGTGTGTCTATGTAAAGCTTGTAATCAAACTGCAGGTCGCAAATATGAATATATTTCGATGAAATTTGGTATATAAGCTTTTATAGGCCATAGGATGAACGCTATTCAAATCGGTCCATGTTCAAACCTAGCCGCCATACAAATGACCCCCATGAAATCAACATATATTGCCATAAGATCCAAATTATCATACAAATCTTAGTCAAATTTGGTTTGTATGTATATATTACATCCATTAATCAGTAGTCCACAAATGATCCCTATTGGACAACTCTTAGTCATAGGCCCCATATAGAGCTGCTTCCCGATCTTCACTTAAATCTATCAAAAAACAAAAATATTGCACTGATTCTTCTCAAATTTTGTTTGTATATATTTTTGCAAAATACAGGAGACTTTACCAAACATGGTCAGGATCGGTCCATTTTGGGGCCTAGCCCCCATATAGATATAGCATCCGATATGGACTTTTTCATATCTGCAGCCAAAAAAAATTAATAAAAATCCACTCAAATTTGGTTTGGTCTAGACCGACTATAATTTTCTTACTTGTTAAAATTGAGTTTTTAAAATAATATAAGATAAATAAAAAAAAAACTAAAAATAAACTGGTTAACCGATACAAAATACCAAATTCTAAATCTAAATTTACGAAAAAAAAAACAATTTGGGGGAAAATATCTGACAAGTATTCCCTACAAAATAATGTTTTTTAATGAAAAATAATTTAGATCAGAAAATAATATCGCGCAAACCGTAATAATTGTCACTAACATATCTTTATTCTATTGAGACAACCCTAATAAACAAACATACATACATACATATGTACATACAACAAGGCAATGTTATGTAAAAATCAATCACAATCAATACAAAAATAATATTTATTTAAAATCTGTATTCCAGCAACCATTTAAACCGTTGCTTAACAACAACAGATGTTTAGCAACATGTCAAACGATAAAAAAAAAATAAAAGCATAAAATCATAAATATTGTGTTTGATAAGCAAAAAAAAAATAATAATAGAATAATATTGTTGTGGTGCAGTTCATCAAAAAAATAAAAACAACTTGTGTTTATTTACTCATTTTTGTTATGGATCCTCCCTAAGACGCCCAATTTTTTACACTTAACGCGGTAATATGAGTACAAGGCTTGATTGGTATATATGTATATGTTGGTTCCTTTTACACCTGCAAGGAGCATAAAGCCGCACAGTGGACTATTTCACGAGAAGGCGGTCAAAAATACATAACCTTTAATTGGATTGGAATTTTTATTTGTTTGGTAGGTGGGACTTTAGTCTTTAATTTTTGGTATAAAACGTAAATATAGACCGATAAAAAAAAAAGTTATGGAGGGTTTAAAATACATTTTCATTTTTAGTTGAATTTTAGTACTAGGGTGAAGTGTTAAAAGGTTAAAAAACGGTTGTTTTTAATGTCTTACTTTGTAAGTTAAATTTTATCAGAAAATGCCAAACTTTGACCCCCGTAAATTTGTTAGTCCTAATGTTCACAAGGGCCAAAGGTTGGATTTTTTGAAAGAGCCCGAGTTAAAATATAATTTATTAAGCAGCGAAAGATAAATTTTATCACAAAATGCTAAACTTTGGTCCCCGTAAACTCTTCAGTCCTAATGTTCACAAGGGCCAAAGGTTGGCTTTTTTAAAGAGCCCGAGTTAAAATGTAATTTATTAAGCAGCGAAAGTAAAAGTTACCTGATATTGGTTCAAGATAGAGAAGTTTCAATGTAAAAGTCGTAAATTTTTATTTTAGTTAACAATTTTTTTATTGTGATAGATGCTGCAGTTTCTGGATCGGAAAAAACCTCCTTGCAGTATTTCCATTATTTGGGTTTCCTTCTCCTTGTTTTGGTTGGTCGATTATGAGGCCTAGTTGTAGATATTTTTCTTCAATTAGTTTTTTTCTCACTGTTTAGCCTAACGGACCAAATTCCAAATCATAACCCAATTTATGAATAGGCTCCATAAACCGTATTCTAGCATGAAGAGGGGACATTCCAAATTCGTAGGCTTCTTTAAAACTATCGTCTTGTGGTGGGGGTTGGCTTAATTGACTTGATGTCTTTTGGCATATAATATTAATAGGCTAGGCGATATCTTTTGACCGATGTTTTGTTCCACAGTTTTATCCCGATTTTGGCCAAACGTATATTATTTAAAAGGTATTTCTCTTTGGCCGATGGGCAGATTTACAGATTTTTAATTTTTTTCTTTATTTTGAGTAAATTGCATTTAAAGTTGCTACTAACACATACATAAAATTATACAATACTATGTGTGTGTTTATTAAATTTGTTAATGTGTTTGTAATAAAAATGAGTTTGTTTTTTGTTGATTTCTGAATCAGCTATAATTGATTAGCATGCCTTTAGAGTCTTTATTTAATGAAAAATAAAATTTCCTAGAATTTGCACTCGAATTTCGAGGGCTGGAATCTGCTAGTAAATATAATTTTATAATTAAGCGCATTATGTTTCAGTCCTTTTTTATAAATGTATAATAAAATATGGGTATAGGTCTAATATTTTTGGTAGTTACAAACATCTGGGTAAACTCATTATACCCTAACCACATGCTCCATAAAACGTATTCTAGAAGAAGGGACATTCCAAATTCGTAGGCTTCCTTAAAACTATCGTCTTGTATGGGGGTTGACTTAATTGACTTGATGTCTTTTGATTTATAATGCAGCTTGACGATGACCTTGGTTCGGTTGAAGCTAATCCATCAATCATTGTGAGACACATTTTAAAATTTACTTCAATCCCTTGTTCATCAAATTTAAATAAAAAGATTATACCCATTATTATAATTTTATAATTAAGCGCGTTATGTTTCAGTCCTTTTTTATAAGTGTATAACAACTCGAGTCAACTATACCGTTTCCTTTTTCTGTCAGTATAAAAAACAAATAAGCTCACACAAAAAAAATACAGCGGTACGACCAACTTTTGTATTCATAACACACAGACGGAAGGACGGACATCGTTAAATTGACTCAGAAAGTAATTTTGAGTCGATCCGTATAATAAAATATGGGTATAGGTCCAATATTTTTGGTAGTTACAAACATCAGGGCAAATTCATTATACCCTAACCACATAGCGGAAAACTTTTGTATTCATAAATTTTGCACAAAATATCTGCCCTTGAATCAGAGAACTTGTTCTGGTGCACGCGGGCGGAGGGTTCGGACTACAGAAGATTGTAAATTTTTTTTATGGCTTTTGATGGGCAGGAGTTATGCTCTATTAAGTAGCAGATTTATGTCCAAAATTAGTTTTCGCAATTATTATTCTAGATGAAGAAAACAAACTCTTTTTTTTCTGCAGACACATTAACAATTTTAATAAACACACACATAACATTGTATAATTTTATGTATGTGTTAGTAGCAACATTAAATGCATTTTACTCCAAAAAAAATTTAAAATCTGTAAATTTGGTGGACAGCTAAAAAGAATTACCTTTCAGTTAAGATACGCTGGGTCAAAATCGGGAGAAAACTGTTCAACAAATCATCAGTCACAGGAAATAGCCTTACTTATTAATATTGTAGATATAAATATCTAGTTATATAAAGAAAAACGTGTACAAAACTTTATTTCTTAAGCAGTTCTGATTAAAAAAAAGTAATGTCATTACGTGCGCAAATTTTGCGCAATTTCGCAACAAAAAAATATACAGCCCTGTTCTTGAAACGTTGCTATTTGAATAAAAGTGAATTTAAAATCACATGAAATTGAAATTTTCGGTTTCTTGAAACCACTTTTTTATTTATTTAATGGAAACATATGTTTGAGTTAAGAACCATATGTTGAGTTAAGAACATATGTTATCTAGAAACCGAGGTGCCAGATGGTTCTTTATTCAGTTTCACAAAAAACTTTTAAGTATTTTATGCATGTTTTTTCTTAAGTTTATAGAAAAAGTATAAAGAAAAATATTTTCTAATAAGTTGTTATTTATTTGTTCATTTAATTGTTTTTGTTCTTCAATTTCATTCAATTAAAAATGACTTTCCTATTTTTAAAAAGATATTCAAATAAATTGGATTTGACTGACATCACTACTGTTTCGAACATATGCAAAAAAAATAAAAATATGTGATTTGATGAAAAAATTTTTTTAATTCCTTTATTTGCAATAATTAGTGCATAAAGAATCTATGTTATAATTGAAAAAATTATAATGGAAAATAGATTGTGTAAATAAAATGTTTTTATTATAGTTATAGAACAGCATCATCGCAAAAATTGTGTTTTATTAACATCGACCACTTATTACGAGTTTTTTGTTAAATCAGCGCAAAATGTAGGCGTTTTTAAAATCGTTTTTTTTTTTCATAAAATTAATGTCTAATTTTTTAAAATAATGACAAGGTTCAATAAAAAACATGTTAGAGTTTAAATATCAATTAGTTTTTTTTATCTCTTAAGACCTGCTTAGTAGAAAAAAGGGCATTTGTTTTGATTTCACAAAGCCTTTTCTATGTGAATTAAAACGAGAAAAAATATTCTTATTGAAATTAGAGAACAGCAAAAAACTCGTAGATTTAAGAATTTTTTCATTTATGAGTTTTTTTTTTTGTGTAGTGGTTTCAAGAACAGGGGTGATAATATGTCTTCATAGATTTTTATGCTCGGTTCGACTATGCTATGCCGCTTTTCCTATTAGCAAAAATCGTTAAAAGTTATATGCCTAATACAAATACATATATACAAAATCATACAAACAGTGTTGATCTATAATTTTCGAATTGGTATTATTTTTTTTTTTTTTACAGGTTATTTCCCTTTGGGTTCGGAGCATTGCCTGACGTGGATTTGTTTGGATGTGTTGTTCTGCACCGCCAGTATTATGCACTTGTGTACAATTTCAGTTGATCGTTATTTATCATTGCGTTATCCAATGCGCTTTGGTCGTAATAAGACACGTAGACGTGTCACTTTGAAAATTGTTTTCGTTTGGTTACTATCGATTGCCATGAGTTTGCCGCTCAGTTTAATGTATTCTAAGGTAAGTAGGATATATGTATGTATGTATTTCACTCTCAATCGGAAAAATTAATTCAAACTTAATTATTTAGTTGTGGTAACTAAAACTCAGTTATTACAATAGATTTTAGTGTACGTAAATAGAAACCCAATTGAAATTATTTGTAAAATAATCCACCTAGAAACTGTAAACAGATCAAAATATAAAATTTCAATCCCTATATTATTTTTTTCAAAGATATTTTTTCAAAGCTGTTCCTGGGTCATTCCATGTCTAATCAAATGGAGTGTTAAATATAAAATATAAAAATAAAAACATTATATTTTAGAAACCTTTTCACTAACATATTCCAGCAACGAGAAGATTCTTACCTTGATGTCGTGGTTTAAAAAAAAAATTTTTTAATTGTTAAGAAATATTACCTTTCCAATTTTTATATACTTAAAGAGTACACATTGGTTAGTGTTTCTACCGAGTTTCAGAAAAAAAATATGAGGGCCATTTTTTTACAGCCCATTAAATTTGGGTAAATTCTGAAGATGATTTTTTTAATTTTCTATGTAAAAATATAGTAAAATACATATATATTTAATTTAATAATAAATAGCTTCAAATTGATACCAGAATTGTTTAATTTGAACCATAATTTCTCAACTTATTGGAGTTTTTCACAGTAGTGCCATATCCAAGATGGCCAAAATTTGTTAAAAATTACCATTTTCAAATGTCCATATCTTGGCCAAAAATGGGCAAAATGAATTATAAATTGAGATATGAGAGTTTCATCACCATAAGTTTCAGTGATAATTAAAAAAAAAATCTATTACAATGGAGAACCATAGTGACAGACATGACATTCAGTGATATTTCTAGTCCAATATTATACAGTAACGTTTTTCATTGTTCATAAAAATATACAAAACTAAGCAGACGGACCTGACCAACAAAGTGGCAAAGTACTGTGGTTATTAATAATTGGGGAGCAAAAAGCAGTCGTGACAGACATGACAACAAACAGACATCATTTTAGAGAATGTTTGTAAAACACAGAATTCTAAAATAAATTATAGTAAAAAGAATTATTTTGCAATGTGACAGACATAACACTGCCTTTATTTTCAAAATTACTTAATAACACTTTTCCTTTCTTACTGGAAAAATAGGGGCACTAAAAAAATTCAAAAATACACCTAACAAACTATTGTCACATTTTCATACCCTTCTCTTTGAAATGGTATCAATAAAAATTATTTAAATTAAAATTTTAATTTGGTTGACCTCTGATATGTGAACCGGTGCATTGCCTTGATGAAACAACACTTTATTTTTTGCCAAATCCGGCATTTTTTCTTAATTTAATTACTTAAACGCCACAACAAATCAAAAAAATACTCGCCTTTTTGAAGAAAATCCAATAAAATTATCCCACACGCAACCTAAAAAATCAGACGTTATAACCTTGCCTGCAGATGGAACTCTCTTCGTCTTATTTGGACATGATTCTCCGATTTCAGTCCATTGATTTGACCCATGTCTCATCCATAGTTATGAATTGATGCAAAAACTTGGCTTTATTGCGGTGAAACTTGGCCAAACACTTCATTGAAACTCGACGCTATTTTTGATCTGTTGTGAGCAAATGTGGTTTCCATGTTGTGGACAACTTTCTCATCTCCAAATTATTAGTCCATATGCTATATATAACACTTTTTGAAGCACCTATCATTTCAGTTAGCTCACTCGCCTACAGCCGAAGATCATTCAATACCATTTTGTGGAATTTCTTAACCGTTTCAGGCAAGATCAAGATCAATTCAAGTGGTTAAAAACTTTAGAATTTGATTACCCTTTTGATAAAGAACTTCTAAAGTTAGTTAAAATTTAAATAAAAAATTACGTAAATTAATTTATGTTTTTTTATTTTTTTTATTTATTTATTTTATTTATTTATTTATTTTATTTATTTATTTATTTATTTATTTATTTCATTTTGGTAACATCTACAGCAAAACATGAGTCTTAAAGTAGCACAATTTTTATTTTTATTTTAAATATGTAATAAACCAGAGCTCATTTAAAATACGACTGACTCTCTCGCTGTTTAATTTAATTTTTCAACAAAAAAAAAATAAAATAATTATTTAGTATTCAAAAGCGACATACTCTATTTTATTTTTAATACCAGTATACCTTCAAAAGCAATACATAACTTTGATTAAAATCCGACTTTATGTTGACTTTATGTTAAAAATTGCATCATCTGCCATTATTTTACCCTGGTATTTGACAAATACTATGTACAAGTTTATTGAATTTACATTTCAATATGAATATATTTAATGTTTCCTATTTTTTTTTTATGTTTTGTTTCAATTTTTTGTAATTTAAAAGGAATTTTCCAATCTTTATTTTTTTTACCTTCATACACACCTGTCATGCTATTTGATTTTCTTGAAAAATATCACACACTCATGTGTACGACACACCAAAAATTAATATTATCGTTACAGATGCCTACGACATCTTATTTCCTTGTTCTTTCTTCCGCTAACACAACACTCAGTCTTACACACACACTTAGACACGGTCATAAAAATAAACAAACAAACAAACACTAATACTCTTAACTCAACCACAATATTGTACAAAAAAATGTTTTCCCTCCAACCCATATCTTGTTTTTTTTTTAGTTTAGATTTGTAAGTAAGTACACTATGCTCGAAAAATATTCGAAATATTTCATTTTAGTTCAGCAGAGAGTCATTAAAAGGTCTTAGACAGTTTATACCAAGTCATGACCGAGAAAATGGCATCAGTAACACAATAAAAACTTTGCATTAGAAAATAGTTTTTTAATTATCTTAAATTCGTAACGCCCAAAAAAACGAATATCGAATATTATGTCAGTTATGCTACTTTCTCGATCACGGCTCAATATTTATGTAAAAGGCAAAATTTCCGACTCAAGTGAGAGTACGTACACATAGACATACGCATATGTACATTGTTACATTTGTAAGGGTATGAATGGTTTGTTATACAAAATTTGTGTTTATATTTTTTCTCCTTTAGAATCATGCTTCTGTGTTGGTTAATGGTACATGTCAGATACCGGATCCTGTTTACAAATTGGTAGGATCGATAGTGTGCTTTTATATACCGTTAGGCGTCATGCTGTTGACTTATTGTTTGACTGTAAGGTTGTTGGCGCAGCAACGTCAAAATCTTGGTGGCACAAATCAAACAGCAACGCCAGGTTGGGCTAGTGGATGGTTGGGTCAAACACCAGCATTGGGTAAGTCACAGGCATACAAAAAAAAAAGAAAATAATAAATAAATGAATGAATGTTTAACGCCATTACAAATATGTTTAGCAAACAAAGCTGTAATTTTCATGTAGGTAAGTCTGTCTATACATACACATGTATGTTACGTCTCACTTTGTATGGGACCAAGAAGAAAAGTTGTTGTTACCCCCAATGAAGAAAAACGTTTTATAAAAGCTTCCGTAAATTATTGTTTTAAAGTTTTTATGAATGAATTTTTCAAGATTCAAGAGTTCTTTGATTTTGTATCAAAAGATTGTTGACATAAAAAAATTTGGTTTTCATAAAAATAAAACAAGTAAGAGCATTAAATTCGGCTGGGCCGAACCTTTGATACTCTCCACTTTTTTTATTTTCAATTTTAATTTTTTTTTTATCATTTTCCATTTTTCACTTTTCAATTTTCATCTTTCGTTTTTCATTTTTAGGTTTTCATTTTTAATTTCTCATTTTTTATTTTCCACTTTCCACTTTTCATTTTCAATTTTCGATTTTTCATTTTCCATTTTTCATTTTTCAATTTTCAATTTTCAATTTTCCATTTTTAATTTTTCATTTTCCATATTCCACTTTCCATTTTTCATATTTCATTTTTAATTTTTAGTTTTTAGTTTTTAATTTTTAATTTTTAATTTTTTAATTTTTAATTTTTAATTTTTAATTTTTAATTTTTAATTTTTAATTTTTAATTTTTAATTTTTAATTTTTAATTTTTAATTTTTAATTTTTAATTTTTAATTTTTAATTTTTAATTTTTAATTTTTAATTTTTAATTTTTAATTTTTAATTTTTAATTTTTAATTTTTAATTTTTAATTTTTAGTTTTTAGTTTTTAGTTTTTAATTTTTAATTTTTAGTTTTTAGTTTTTAATTTTTAATTTTTAATTTTTAATTTTTAATTTTTAATTTTTAATTTTTAATTTTTAATTTTTTATTTTTTATTTTTAATTTTTAATTTTTAATTTTTAATTTTTAATTTTTAATTTTTAATTTTTAATTTTTAATTTTTAATTTTTAATTTTTAATTTTTAATTTTTAATTTTTAATTTTTAATTTTTAATTTTTAATTTTTAATTTTTAAGTTTTAATTTTTAATTTTTAATTTTTAATTTTTAATTTTTAATTTTTAATTTTTACTTTTTAATTTTTAATTTTTAATTTTTAATTCTTAATTTTTAATTTTTAATTTTTAATTTTTAATTTTTAATTTTTAATTTTTAATTTTTAATTTTTAATTTTTAATTTTTAATTTTTAATTTTTAATTTTTAATTTTTAATTTTTAATTTTTAATTTTTAATTTTTAATTTTTAATTTTTAATTTTTAATTTTTAATTTTTAATTTTTAATTTTTAATTTTTAATTTTTAATTTTTAATTTTTAATTTTTAATTTTTAATTTTTAATTTTTAATTTTTAATTTTTAATTTTTAATTTTTAATTTTTAATTTTTAATTTTTAATTTTTAATTTTTAATTTTTAATTTTTAATTTTTAATTTTTAATTTTTAATTTTTAATTTTTAATTTTTAATTTTTAATTTTTAATTTTTAATTTTTAATTTTTAATTTTTAATTTTTAATTTTTAATTTTTAATTTTTAATTTTTAATTTTTAATTTTTAATTTTTAATTTTTAATTTTTAATTTTTAATTTTTAATTTTTAATTTTTAATTTTTAATTTTTAATTTTTAATTTTTAATTTTTAATTTTTAATTTTTAATTTTTAATTTTTAATTTTTAATTTTTAATTTTAAATTTTTAATTTTTAATTTTTAATTTTTAATTTTTAATTTTTAATTTTTAATTTTTAATTTTTAATTTTTAATTTTTAATTTTTAATTTTTAATTTTTAATTTTTAATTTTTAATTTTTAATTTTTAATTTTTAATTTTTAATTTTTAATTTTTAATTTTTAATTTTTAATTTTTAATTTATAATTTTTAATTTTTAATTTTTAATTTTTAATTTTTAATTTTTAATTTTTAATTTTCCATTTTTCATTTTCCATTTTTCATTTTTTATTTTTATTCATTTTTAATTTTTAATTTTAAATTTTAAATTTTTAATTTTTAATTTTTAATTTTTATTTTTTAATTTTTAATTTTTAATTTTTAATTTTTAATTTTTAATTTTTAATTTTTTAATTTTTAATTTTTAATTTTTAATTTTTAATTTTTAATTTTTAATTTTTAATTTTTAATTTTTAATTTTTAATTTTTAATTTTTAATTTTTAATTTTTAATTTTTAATTTTTAATTTTTAATTTTTAATTTTTAATTTTTAATTTTTAATTTTTAATTTTTAATTTTTAATTTTTAATTTTTAATTTTTAATTTTTAATTTTTAATTTTTAATTTTTAATTTTTAATTTTTAATTTTTAATTTTTAATTTTTAATTTTTAATTTTTAATTTTTAATTTTTAATTTTTAATTTTTAATTTTTAATTTTTAATTTTTAATTTTTAATTTTTAATTTTTAATTTTTAATTTTTAATTTTTAATTTTTAATTTTTAATTTTTAATTTTTAATTTTTAATTTTTAATTTTTAATTTTTAATTTTTAATTTTTAATTTTTAATTTTTAATTTTTAATTTTTAATTTTTAATTTTTAATTTTTAATTTTTAATTTTTAATTTTTAATTTTTAATTTTTAATTTTTAATTTTTAATTTTTAATTTTTAATTTTTAATTTTTAATTTTTAATTTTTAATTTTTAATTTTTAATTTTTAATTTTTAATTTTTAATTTTTAATTTTTAATTTTTAATTTTTAATTTTTAATTTTTAATTTTTAATTTTTAATTTTTAATTTTTAATTTTTAATTTTTAATTTTTAATTTTTAATTTTTAATTTTTAATTTTTAATTTTTAATTTTTAATTTTTAATTTTTAATTTTTAATTTTTAATTTTTAATTTTTAATTTTTAATTTTTAATTTTTAATTTTTAATTTTTAATTTTTAATTTTTAATTTTTAATTTTTAATTTTTAATTTTTAATTTTTAATTTTCAATTTTCAATTTTTAATTTTTAATTTTTAATTTTTAATTTTTAATTTTTAATTTTTAATTTTTAATTTTTAATTTTTAATTTTTAATTTTTAATTTTTAATTTTTAATTTTTAATTTTTAATTTTTAATTTTTAATTTTTAATTTTTAATTTTTAATTTTTAATTTTTAATTTTTAATTTTTAATTTTTAATTTTTAATTTTTAATTTTTAATTTTTAATTTTTAATTTTTAATTTTTAATTTTTAATTTTTAATTTTTAATTTTTAATTTTTAATTTTTAATTTTTAATTTTTAATTTTTAATTTTTAATTTTTAATTTTTAATTTTTAATTTTTAATTTTTAATTTTTAATTTTTAATTTTTAATTTTTAATTTTTAATTTTTAATTTTTAATTTTTAATTTTTAATTTTTAATTTTTAATTTTTAATTTTTAATTTTTAATTTTTAATTTTTAATTTTTAATTTTTAATTTTTAATTTTTAATTTTTAATTTTTAATTTTTAATTTTTAATTTTTAATTTTTAATTTTTAATTTTTAATTTTTAATTTTTAATTTTTAATTTTTAATTTTTAATTTTTAATTTTTAATTTTTAATTTTTAATTTTTAATTTTTAATTTTTAATTTTTAATTTTTAATTTTTAATTTTTAATTTTTAATTTTTAATTTTTAATTTTTAATTTTTAATTTTTAATTTTTAATTTTTAATTTTTAATTTTTAATTTTTAATTTTTAATTTTTAATTTTCAATTTTTAATTTTTAATTTTTAATTTTTAATTTTTAATTTTTAATTTTTAATTTTTAATTTTTAATTTTTAATTTTTAATTTTTAATTTTTAATTTTTAATTTTTAATTTTTAATTTTTAATTTTTAATTTTTAATTTTTAATTTTTAATTTTTAATTTTTAATTTTTAATTTTTAATTTTTAATTTTTAATTTTTAATTTTTAATTTTTAATTTTTAATTTTTAATTTTTAATTTTTAATTTTTAATTTTTAATTTTTAATTTTTAATTTTTAATTTTTAATTTTTAATTTTTAATTTTTAATTTTTAATTTTTAATTTTTAATTTTTAATTTTTAATTTTTAATTTTTAATTTTTAATTTTTAATTTTTAATTTTTAATTTTTAATTTTTAATTTTTAATTTTTAATTTTTAATTTTTAATTTTTAATTTTTAATTTTTAATTTTTAATTTTTAATTTTTAATTTTTAATTTTTAATTTTTAATTTTTAATTTTTAATTTTTAATTTTTAATTTTTAATTTTTAATTTTTAATTTTTAATTTTTAATTTTTAATTTTTAATTTTTAATTTTTAATTTTTAATTTTCCATTTTTAATTTTCCATT
This sequence comes from Cordilura impudica, assembly GCA_963682025.1. Taxonomy (NCBI): domain Eukaryota; kingdom Metazoa; phylum Arthropoda; class Insecta; order Diptera; family Scathophagidae; genus Cordilura; species Cordilura impudica. Next base: position 369,942,939 of record OY821517.1, read on the forward strand.
TTTCATTTTTTATTTTTATTCATTTTTAATTTTTAATATTTAATTTTAATGATAAAAAAATATGTGTTTAAACTTGCTTCGCTGGCATAAGTAGAGCAATTATTTCCGGCAAAAACGAGTTTATTGTTCTTCTTTTTACGTTTCTCACGCTACTAATAAGAGGATCTGACGTTAAAGGAAGCCTATTCCTAGAGAATTTTGGGGTGAAGTTTAGGCGATATTCCTAAAATGTTTATTACGTGCTTCTGCGAGCTCCTCTGAAAGCATCAATGCGTTCTTTATGACAACTGTACCATGCATTAGCATTTTATGCATTGTTGGAGTCATTGGGTGCAATGTGTACAAATCGACATATAAGCCAGCAGTATCTGATGCAGTATCGAATTTAAACGGATCAATTGAACGTCCGCTTGAAATCGTCTCTAGTGTGACTTTTAATCCGTATATTAGGTCACAATTACATCCTGTTACGTCGGAAGCCAATTTTGAGTCCTCAAGAAACCATCTACTAGTATTACAGCCACGGGTATTGCCAAAATGAGCCTTTGGAATGTCTACTAATAAACCAGTCTCTTCGCGAAATCTTTTCTGGATTTCAAATTTTTTTCCAGTTAAATTTTTTTCTCTGCTTCAGTCTCTTGCTCTCTATATTTCTTTACTGGCAACGTGTAAGCCATATGGAGAATGCTTTCAAGGATTTTTATTCTAGCGTGTAAAACTGAAAGGCCAAACTCCATAGCTTCAGAACTTATTTTTTTTCGAATATCAATTTTATTAAAATCCTTAGATGTTGCCCCACATATATAGCAATGACTCGTGGATTTTGTGCCAGTAGGTGCGTTGCAGACTTTGCCATCCACCATTGTCATTATGAAGAAATTACTGACTGAGAACTTGTTTCCATTTAAATTAATCTCTGTGGGGTTTAGTGACATCGCACACTTTTTTATAAAGTTAATTTCTTTCTCAGTAACATCAGCATCTTCTTTAACAAAACGAAAGCTTATATAGGATGACAAAATCGTTTATTTTTTGATAGATTTAGGTGAAGATCGGTAAGCAGCTCTATATGGGGCCTATGACTAAGAGTTGTCCTATAGGGATTATTTTTGGCTACTGATTAATGGACATAATAAAGACACACAAACCCAATTTGACTGAGATCTATATGATAATTTGGATCTTATGGCATTTTTTTTCGATTTCATAGGGGTCATTTGTATGGGGACTAGGTCTGAACATGCACCGATTTTCGCCAATTTCAAAACCGTTCATCCTATAGCCCACAAAAGCTTATATACCAAATTTCATCAAAATATATTCATATTTGCGACCTGTAGTTTCATTACAAGCTTTACATGGACACACAGGCGGACGGACATCGCTAAATCGACTCAGAAAGTGATTCTGGGTCGATCGGTATAATAAAAGTTCAAATATTTTTGGTGGTTACAAACAGCAGCACAAAATCATTACACCCAAACCATATAGTGGTATAGGGTATAATAAAAGCAATAAAAAATTCATGTTTCGAAATAGGTTACCCTAAAAAATAGGCGGGATCGGATCAATGGGCGTGATACCCCCATACAAAATAAATATTTAATATCATATAACTGGAGTACTATAATAGTGAAAGCCTTGGGACTTTGTGCGAGTTCATAAATTATCAACGTTTGTAGTCGGAAAAAAGTGGGCGGGATCAGATCTGTGAGCGTAACACCCCCCTTTAAAGTAAATATTAAATGTCATATATTTGGAGTACTGTAATAATGAAAGCCTTGGAACTTTGTCAGTGTTAATGAGTAATTAAAAATAGGCAGGATCGGACCAGTAAATATTTATGTCATATACAAATATATATTTATGTTATACAAAGTAAATATTTATGTCATACAACTGGAGTACTATAATAGATAAAGCCTTGGAACTTTTTCAGAGTTCATGAGTTAGTAATGTCAGTTGAACAAAAAATGGGCGGAATTGGACCAATGGGCGTGTACCTCCTATACAAAATAATATGAAGTACTATGAAAAAGACAGTATTGGAACTTTTGACAAGTACATAAATTACCAATGTGGAAAATACTGGAAAATATGGACGGAATCACCAAAATCAAAAATCGCCAGAACTGAAAATCGCGAATACCAAAAATCGCCAAAATCCGAAATCGCCAAAGTCAAAACCGAAAATCGTGAAAAACAAAAATCGCCAAATCAAAAATCGCAAAACCGAAAATCGCGAATAGCAAAAATCACCAAAATAAAAAATCACAGAAAACAAAAAATGCTAAAGCCCAAAATCGATAAAATTCAAAAATCGCTAAAATCAAAAATCGCCAAAATAAAACATCTCAAAAAACAAAAATCGTCAAAATCAAAAGTAGTAACAAAAAAAAATCGCCAAAACCACGAACCGCGAATAACAAAAATCGCCAAAAATAAAAATTGGCAAAACCGAAAATCGCGAAAAACAATAATCGCCAAAGTTAAAAATCGCCAAAAGTCAAAAATCGACAAAACACGAATCGCGAATAACAAAAATCGCCAAAATCAAAAATTGCCAAAACCGAAACTCGCGAAAAACAATAATCGCCAAAGACAAAAATCGCCAAAAGTCAAAAATTGCTAAAAATCTAAAATCGCAAAAATAAAAATCGACAAAATCAAAAATCGCCAAAAACAAAAATCGACAAAATCAAAAAACGCCAAAAATAAAAAAATAGTTTTCTACAAAATGTATTGCCAGTTTTTTATTTTGTTGCGATAGGCGTAGCGAAGCATTGTCAAGGTACCTAATACAGTAATTAATTCTGTCTTTATAATTCAGTGATCGTAACAGAATAATATCATAATGCATAAATAAAACTACCAACAAATAATTCGTTTTCTGTGTGTAATTAACCCTTATCGGTATAAACTCATACATTTCATTAGCATTATGTGCCCAATATTAATCTCTAAATTAGTATATTATCGTTTATCGTTGACCGATTTTTAAGTCGTTATTGGACAGGCATCGACAATACTTTTCAACAACAGACAGGTTTTCTCACAACTGTTTAGCACTGGAGCGATTGGGGAGTCCACATAAAATATACCGAGGTTTAATTTGAGGCACTGTAATGTACTTACATGATGTATTATTTATTTATTTATTTTTTTTTTTGGGCTCCTAATAATACGAGTAATATTTTATACCATATATAATATTATTTACGAACGACAGTTGTTCATGTCAACAAATGCACTTTCACTTTGTTGTATCTCAAATTTCCAAACACACAGAAATGCACACAAGTACAAGTTCTGTTTTCGTATAAAATGTATCTTCTTGTTAAAAAAAAAAACCACACTTGCTTAAAACCTGTGAACGTATCCTTAAAAGGATTTGAAAACATATCAACTTTTTACTTCTAGCTCAACTGTTGTTGTTGCATACGAAAATATGGGTACGTCCAAACAAAATATAAGCAAAATACATGTGGAACCGTAAAAAAATTGGATTTTAAACAAAACTAGTGTGTCCTGTCGTGCGTCGCTACGACTTCTCTAATCAATGTTTCCTATGTTTATTCCGTGATTGAATAAATAAATAAAAAATCTATTATTTTTATTTTCTCGCTGATACACAACATTTTTAGTTTTTTGATTCGGTGCGAAAACTATAAAATTTTTCGGTGTTTCTTGAGCAATCTTTATTTCTTTATTCGTTTGAAGTATTAAAAATTATGAGATTTAACAAATGTATGTATTACAGCAGTTGACAACAAATGTACAAAAGTACAAGCAAGAATATGTCACAGTTTAAAGAAAAAGTAGTGGTTTAGAGAAAAACCCTTTTAAAATTTAAAAGAAATAAATAGATACAAATACTATTAAAAGCTTTAATTGGAAAAGAAATCGCGATTTTTCGAATTCATACTTGTAGAGATCTTATGGTAAGTTGGAATACCGAAATTTGTCGATAGTTTTGTGACCAAAAAGTTGAATGATTTTAAGGTTCTTGGTTTGAATAATTTTCAGCTTTTTCGTATGGGATTTTGCACTACTACTACTGTACCAAGTCACAAGTATACCTCATTATAGGTAGGATACCCATAGAAGAGTCTTGTTTTGGATATTTAATCTTGACTTTCAATTGAATAAGGGATATGGGCCCTTTATCCACATCTTATGGCTTTAACGCAAATTGAAATGACATGATTTTTTAATATTAATTTTTTATCTAATATTAACCCTAAATATTTAACATGTTCCAGTAGGGTTCCTTGGATTTCGAGAGGTATTGTAGTACTACACTTTTAACACCAACTATTAATAAAATATTTGAAGGTTATCAAGACATTTCGCAAATGGCCAAAATCATACATATTAATTTCTACTACTAGCAGATTCCAGCGCTCGAAATTCGAGTGCAAATTCTAGGTAGCTTTATTTTTCAACTTAGCCAATTCACAGACCAACAGTTTTATGGTTTATTGTTATTGTGAATGAAGATAACAAACTCATTAACAAACACATTAACAAATTTAATAAAACACACATAACAAATGAATAATTTTATGTATGTGTTAGTAGCAACTTTAAATGCAATTTACTCAAAATAAAGGAAGAAATTAAAAAATCTGTAAATCTGTAAAACGGCTAAAAAGAGATACCTTTCAAATAATATACGTATGGTCAAAATCGGGATAAAACGGTAGTACAAAACATCGGCCACAAGGAATCGCTTAGCCTATTAATATTATAGATATGGCTTGTGTTATGGTTTTCCAGTATTTCAATCGATCGTTAATCATGGTCAGGGTATAATGACTTTGTGAAGATGTTTGTAACTACCAAAAATATCTGACCAAGACCCACCTTTTATTATACCGATCGACTCAGAATCATTTTCTGAGGTGATTTAGCCATGTCCATCCGTTGGTCTGTCTGACCGTCTGTGTGCCCATGTAAACATTATAATCAAATTACAGCTCACAAATATAAATATATTTGATGAACTTTTATATATAAGCTTTTGTTGGCCATACGACGAAAGCTATTGAAAGTTAGTGAAAATCGGTGCATGTTCAGACCTAGTCCTCATATAAATCACCACTATGAGTTCTAATTAAATTGTCCTCACATTTACATTTTCATATGAATCTCGATCAAATTTGATTTGTACGTGTAAATTACAACAGTTAATAATCTCCATATAAATTTGATTCCCGATCTTCACTTTAATCTAAATTTTGGTCTATATGTTAGATTTAACGTTACTTTTTCAGACATATTGCAATTAATAATAATAGTAGTTTCCAGCGCTCGAAATTCAAGTGCAAATTCTAGGCAACTTTCTTTTACAACTTAGCCAATTCACAAACCAACACTTTTTAGTTTATTATTATTGTGAATGAAGAAAACAAACTTACAAACACATTAACAAATTTGATAAGCACACACATAGCATTGCATAATTTTTTGTATGTACTAGTAGCACCTTTAAATGCAATTTACTCAAATTAAAGGCAAAAATTTAAAAATCTCTAAGTCTGGTGAACAGCTAAAAAGAAATACCTCTCAAAAAAAATATGTTTTGTTAAAATCGGAATAAAACGGTAGAACAAAACATCGGTCACAAGAAATCGCCTAGCCTATTAATATTAAATATATATAAAAACGTTGGTGCATTTGTTTGCAACGAATGATCTCCGGAACCATAAGAGCTGTCGAGGAAGGATTTGCACCATAGGTTCGGTTCGAGCTCTTCTGTGTTTTTTTTTTAGTTTTAACCCTCTAGCTGGCGTTGGGGTCAAGTTATAAACAAAATTCTTATATTCAGCGCGATTTGATTGCAATTCAGAATGTATGTACCTTTCGTCATAAGAAATTTTTGTGTGTTTAAATGGACCCGATAGGTAGCGCTGGGGTAAAGTTATTTCGAATATTCTTAGAATGTACATATATGTATGTTAGATGATGACAAACATTTTTTTTATTGGGCCCAGTAGATGGCGCTGTCGTTCGAAAAATAATGAGTTATAATTTTATATACATTTTATAAGTTACAAAATTCACAAACGTTTTTATATATAAATATTCTAACCAAAAAGGAAGGAAAAAACCGCTACATTATTGCATGGTGGTTGTACAGCTCATTTAGCACTCAAATATAATATCAAAAAACATTCCGGTATAACAAAAGTTCTGCAAAAATGCAGTATTATTATTTGGGATGAATGTACCATGGCTCACAAACATTCCTTAGAAGCATTACATAGAACTTTAAAAGATTTAAAAGGCAATGAAAGACTTTTTGGTGGAGCTCTCATTTTATTATCTGGAGATCTTCGCACTTTAACTTTTTGGTCAGGCGCTTTAACACACTCACCTAAAGTCGGGCCTACGAGCAGTGTGGTTAAGAATCAGTTTTATATATGTTTTTAGAAAAATAAATGCCTACACTAAACATGGTCAAGATTCGATATGATCTTTTTCGTAGCGGCAGGCAACTAATATAAAAATGAAGTACGAGTTTGGTGCATGCTTATTTTCTATATCGAATTAATAGTGGAGTAACCCATATGTGTAAGTACATATGCATAAAAGCATAATTCTCATACGTATGAAAGAGGTGTGTAGGTAAAAGAAAGTTTCATATATATTCTTTTTTTGTGACTTAATGTCAGAGGTTTTAGTTCTAATATGGAAAAGAATGAGTGACTTTTTATGTAAAAACTTGTGGAATGCAAAAATGCAAAAATGCTACCACATGACAATGTCATGTTAGTTAAAAGTTCACATTTCGTACTAGAGAAGCGAGTGTGGTGCATAACAAGACAACGAGATAAAGCAAAAGTTCGTTAATAATTTGAAATTTGAATATCTGTATATTTTTTTCAAAATAAATTTACATATTCAAAATTTGCAAATTTAAATTATTAAATTCGATTCAACGAATTATCATATATCAGTATCATTATTGATGTGTAAACATCTATACGCGCAGGGGGGCAAAAATTTCTAATTCACAACACAATCACAAAAAAAGCGTAATATGTGAGCGTAAGATCTTACGCGTAACATGTAACCATTAAGACAAATCGGTGTGACAAGATTGTTTGGTGAAAAAATTATGATATGCATTAACCTTTTTGTCGCTGTTTTCTGCATTTTATTTATTACCAGATGTTTACACATCTCCCCTGTGATCGGACTCACATGGTTTTTGATGTGTAAACATCTATACGCGCAGGGGGGTAAATTTCCATTTCACAATACAATCACAAAAACAGTGTAAACTTAATAGGTGAGAGCTGACACAACGCTGTGTGACTTATGATTGTATTGGTGAAAAAATTATGATATAAAATTGTTTTTTATGCCACTTTTTTAAAAGCGTCATCTATGTATCACTTATATACGTTTATATTGGGATATTTTTAACGTTTTACAGCAAAGGGTTGTTGAATTAGCTGAAACAGTTTTTGCTTTAAGTGATACATAGATGACGCTTTCTGTTTGATTTTAAAAAATGACATATAAAAATTTTTAATTACTAAATATTTACACATCTCCCCTGTGATCGGACTCACATGATTTTTTTTTTTATGAATGGACATGAATTCAATAAATAAAGAATACATTCAAATTTTAGTATTAACTATTAAAGTATAACTAAAATACGTAAGTAGAAATCATGCTCCCATCTCCGGACATAGGTTAAAACACCGTATGATTGCTGGCTTGAGAAGAAAAATCTAGACAAAGCCAAAAATTTATTACGGCATTTATCAGAGGAAGTTCTAGTTGTAAGGATTTGCTGCAGTATTTTTTGTAATGGCTTTTGTAGTGGTTTTAAAGGTATTTTTTTGTTTTTTCCTTTGAATGATATTTTTTTTTTTATTGTTTTATAGAACGACGTTGCACTTGGCGTCGATTATTGAAAACTGGTCACAATGCTGCTTCAACGGTGATACATGCTCATTCGGCCAATTCTACTGATACCGAATTATCAACATTGGACAATCACGAGCTGTGGTTACCAGAGTCAAGGTAAGAACATTGCAAATCAAATTTACTTACTATTTATTATATTTTAACTAACAATTACTTATATAATTATTAACTAACTATTCTGTTAAGTGTACCGGATCCAAAACCTATAACTATGACTGCATTACAACAATTTGGTGCAGAAATGTTAAAACTATCCAGAGGACTGGAGTCGGTGGCTTCGTCGTCAGCTGCATCCCCCACTAAATCCGAATTATCCTCTGGAAATCTCTTACCTTTTCCACATGTTCCCTTTCCAAAACAAAACTCTTTACAATATTCTTCTAACCACCAACATCAGCAGGATGATGTGCAACATCATCATCTTCATCATCAATTCCAAATGCAAAAGATATCAAATCAACAAAACCAATTGTTGGCAACTCATCAGATGAACCACCAACAACATCATCATTATACTCAACATCATCATCATCATCATCATCAAAAGCAGAAGCAACAGCAGCAGCAACATCAACAACATGAAGAGATTAATTTATTAGAGCAACACAATTTAACAAAATACCATAAAAATCGTACAATTTCTACATCATCATCATTAACAGACTCTAAAAAACCATTTTTACCAGCCATGAATTTTTCGCAGGATTTTAAAGCACGAAAACGGTAAGTGTACTTTATCATGAAAAACATATTTAAAAAAAAAAGAACATTACCATAGAAAAAACAAAAAAGACTGCAATTTATTTTTAGCTGCTAACAATGAAATGGAAATTTCCACCTCTAGGAAAATTCATGAGATACTCGTACATACTTGTATTTATTTTATCCCTTAGTGGGTTCGTCATTTCATTTGTAACTTATTCAGATTTAAGATTCATAATTATCAGTCTAAACCAATTCATTATTATGGCGTCGTTGGGATTTTGCTCTGTTGCCGACAGCCACTGGAAATGAATAAAAGTTTTTACAGTAAACTTGTAGCTGTCGCAATTGTATACCTCAGGGTATACAAAAGTCGCACTAGCCGGTAATTTAATGTACTTTTAATTATTTGTTTTTTTTTCGCTCTTAACCCCATTAGATAATAAAAGAATAATTATTTAAATACTTTTCTGTTTATTTTTTTTTGTGGTTGCTGGTGGTGGTTTCGTTTAATGAAATTTAAATTTAATAAGTGGGTTTCTATGAATAATCTATAATATTAATAGACTAGGCGATTTCTTGTGACCGATGTTTTGTTCTACCGTTTTATTCCGATTTTGACCAAATGTGTATTATTTGAAAGGTATTTCTTTTTAGCCCTTTTGCAGATTTACAGATTTTAATATTTTTTCCTTTAATTTGAGTAAATTGCATTTAAAGTTGCTACTAACACGTACATAAAATTATACATATGCTATGTGTGTTTTATTAAATTTGTTAATGTGTTTGTTAATGAGTTTGTTATCTTCATTCACAATAATAATACACCAAAAAAAAAGTGTTGGTTTGTGAATTGGCTAAGTTGGAAAACAAAGCTGCCTAGAAATTTCACTCCAATTTCGAGCGCTGGAATCTGCTAGTTATTGTATAGATTTTCAAGTTTAAAATTCAAAATTTAAAAATTTCGAAATATGGAATATGTTGTGTAAAAATCCGTAACTAAAACAAGTAAGAAAATTGTAGTCGGTCTAGACCGACTATACAATACCGTATGCTATGTGTTTCGAGAAAGCGCCTTGGATCCAACTGGACAAAGATAATAAACATTAACCAAATTTTAGTGGTATTGTTATTAATTTGTGGCTTGCAGATATAAAAAAGTTCATATCGAATGAAATTTTCCTATGGGGACCTGGTCAAAAAAATGGACATATCACAACCATATTTACTCTTTACATATTGGCAAAGTGATCCAAATAAAATACCAGATTTACTATTTTTTTTCCTCTCGTATACCTAGTCATTTACTTGATAAAATTGATTCTGGTGATCTTAATTCAGATAACACTCCTATAATTTTAAGCTACATTACCATTTTACAAACTATAGCGAAAAACTGCAAAATAATCTCACCAAAAAGCAGACCTCGATTTCCTTAGATATTGGATGTACATATAAAAATTTAGAACTAAATGAATCAATAAGTGATGAAATGGATAGTGCTATTGAAAAGATAACAAACCTTATTCTTGAAGCCGCATTTTATTTAACCCACAAATATCACAGAAAAATAGTAGTAAAGTTGTAATAATAATAAGAGACTTAAGAGGAAATTAAAGAAGACTGAGTTAAAATTTAAATTTGATAAAAGAAACTCCGAGTCAACATCAAAGATGACATCCAACATGGTCCTCCTTAGTCTATTAATATATGATGGAAATTCATCACAGCTCCAACTTAAACCACGTATACAGAATAGCAAAAACTTTTTCTGCACAGACTCAATTGCATTGGCGTGAACCTGATAATATGAATTCCATATTATTGATGCATATTCCAAAATTGGTCTCACAAGTGCTGTATAAAGCTGTTTAGTAACATACTAGCTGTTTTTACCCCGTCTTGCACGGGATCCAAAAGCCTTTCACTTGAAAAATGGTTCACTATGCTTACCAGACGCTGAGTATTTAGAGCCCAATGAACAAATTCCTCAAAAAAAAAAAATTAACTTTGTTCATGATGACAAAAATTCCCCAATGTTTACGTTTTTTGGGGAGAAGATTTCTTATAAGACGCTAAAGCACAAATTACTTCAAAAATAAGCTGCTTCAAATTTTTTTATTTTTTTTTTTTTAAGTTTATTTTGTTAACACCAAATATAATGGAATCATTTGCATATTAGAGGAATCAGAACTTTTAAAAATTGAATTACTTCATTCAATAAGTGATCATCATTGAGCAGAGACGCCAAATTTATAGAAGTTTAAAAAATGGAAAATGGATGCGACGTTTAAAATTTTGCCGCAAGGTTGCTTTAAGCAACTGCTTATAGTATGTGTGTGGCCTATTTGGATCAACAGGTAATTATTGCACATACCTAGATCAAATTTATCATAAGCCTTTTTACTGAGCTGTGTTCCGCGAGCCCCTCGCGTCTGCGCGTTTGGCAGCAACACCCGTGCTGTAGCGCAGTTGTTGTGATCTTATTTTAATCGCCAAAATATATTTTTCAGATCATCCGATATATTAGCTAAGCTGTGTTCCGCGAGCGCGTCTCGTCGCGTCCGCCCCCCCATTCCGCGCACCGAAATAATACTATTGGAAAGAATACAGATATTAAATAAATCTGTTGTAGGACAGACATTGAGAGCATTATGGTGAATTTGTTCATTTCTTTCGGGGAGATTTTTTTAAATTTGGGGAATTTGTTCAACGTGAAGTTATTCCCTAATTTTTTGAGAAATAAGTTAATTTTTTTTGGGAATTTATTCATTGGGGGCTAAGTACTCGTCGCCTGCTTACCATTACAACTAACTATGTTTATGCATGGTGTATTTTCAGTGTACGATGTCTAAAGGTTACGAATTTTAGTTACTCTAGAGCTTTGTGATATAAAACATTTCTGGTTTTCCTTCTGGTGCATATACGAAAATATTATACTCTGGAGCAGGCGACATAAAATTGTCTATGAGAAAAACAGTCGTTTAAGGAGTTTCGGATTCCCTGGATTCAGCTTGTCTTAGCCGCTGGATTTCTAGACACACTTGAGTAGATTCAGGCATTTCTGCTTCTCTTGACAAAGCTTGCTGAGCCGCGTTCCGCGAGCGCGTCGAAATGATGCTATTGAAAAGCATACAGATTTTAAATGCGTATATTGCAGGACAGATATAGAGATCAGTATGCAAATTTTCACTAAATAAATATTAAAAAAAATTCATTAAATAAAAATATGAAAAAATTTAATAACGAATTTTGATTTCGTTTTATAAAAAAATGGAGAATTTGTTCATTTCTTTTGGGGACCTTTTTTTAAATTCAGGGAATTTGTTCATCGTAAAGTTATTCCCGTGTGTACCAAATTTCAGAGAAATCCGTTGAAAAATAAAAATTTTTATAGCGAACAAATGTACCAAAAAATAGAAAATGAGTTTTATAAAAAAGTGGGCGTAAAGGTAGGCGTGGCCAGAAAGAAAGTCAGAAAGTCTGACCTTCGCTGGAGTACAGAGATCACGTGTACCAAATTTCAGAGAAAGGAGTTGAAAAATAAAAGTTTGTACAGCAGTCAAACAAAGAAACAAATAAAAGGAAAAAAAATAAATTTTATATACATAGAAGTAGGCGCAAAATTAGGCGTGGCCGGTAAGAAGCATATGGCGACCTTGCCTGGAGTGCCGAGATTGTGCGTACCAAATTTCAGAGAAATCCGTTAAAAAATAAAAATTTGTACATCGAACAAATATACCAAAAAACAGAAAATGAACTGTATACAAAAAGTGGGAGTAAAAGTAGGCGGGGCCGGTAAGAATCATATGGCGACCTTTCCCGGAGTACAGAGATCGTGCGTACCAAATTTTAGAGAAATCCGTTGAAAAATAAAAATTTTTATAGCAAACAAATATACCAAAAAAACAGAAAATGAACTGTATACAAAAAGTGGGAGTAAAAGTAGGCGTGGCCAGTAAGAATCATATGGCGACCTTTCCCGGAGCACAGAGATCGGGCGTACCAAATTTTAGAGAAATCCGTTGAAAAATAAAAATTTGTATACCGAACAAATATACCAAAAAACAGAAAATGAACTGTATACAAAAAGTGGGAGTAAAAGTAGGCGTGGCCAGTAAGAATCATATGGCGACCTTTCCCGGAGCACAGAGATCGGGCGTACCAAATTTTAGAGAAATCCGTTGAAAAATAAAAATTTGTATACCGAACAAATATACCAAAAAACAGAAAATGAACTGTATACAAAAAGTGGGAGTAAAAGTAGGCGTGGCCAGTAAGAATCATATGGCGACCTTTTCCGGAACACAGAGATCGGGCGTACCAAATTTTAGAGAAATCCGTTGAAAAATAAAAATTTTTATAGCAAACAAATATACCAAAAAACAGAAAATGAACTGTATACAAAAAGTGGGCGTAAAAGTAGGCGTGGCTGGTAAGAATCATATGGTGACCTTTCCTGGAGTAAAGAGATCGTGTGTACCAAATTTCAGAGAAATCCGTTGAAAAATAAAAATTTGTATAGCGGTCAAATAAACAAACACACAAACAAACAGAAAATTAATTTTATATATATAGATAACAGTCATTATTTGTTCTATTACCAGTAATGATATCTGTTTACAAAAGACACCACCCTTTTTATATATTTGAAAGTAAGAATGTCAATGGAAACACAAAGTTAATTCTTTTCTGTAAATGGGGATGTGATGGTTCTTCCGGACAAAAACAATACAAACAAGTAGTATGTGAAAATATTTCCGACTCAGATGTGTCCATGGTATCATTTGTACCATTGCGATTGAAAAAGGCTTTTGGAAGATTCAAAGCCTTCGACTAGTACAACGCAAACAAAGGATATTTGGAGAAATGAGACACCATCTTCTACGAAATACTGCAGGCCAATTAAAATTGTATTCAAAAAAGAAACTCATGATGCCATTAACAAAGAAGTTACTGATATCAAGGCCCAAATTGAAACACCACAGCTACCAATTAATACTGAAAATGATAGATGGAAAAGTAAGCCAGGCTTTGACTAACACAAAGGCTGCATCCAGCTGCATCATATGCCAAGCAACATCAATAAACCAAATACCGACAAAATCATTAGGTAATACTGATACATATCAATTTGAATTATCTTCTTTTCAGATCCAGAAACAGCATCTGAAATAACAGGAGTAGTTTTAAAATAATCCTAGAGGTACTTGTGTGCAATGAAGAAATTGATTCTAGAAAATTTGGAGATTGTGTTAAGGAAACTGCAAAAATATATACAATCAAGTACCCATGGAGAAGTATGTCTGCAACAGTTCACAAGATTTATCAGAGGAAGCTCAGGAAAAAAGGAATAAGGATTACAGATTTTACAGAGAGCAAAATACTGGCAAAATTTTGCAAAATTCCACAAATTAATAATTAAAATTAATTTCAAATTAATTTCAAGAATTCCCCTATTAAATATATAATTGGTAATGTCAGATCCGTTCATCTCCAGTATTGGAAACCAATGTAAAGTGGAACATCGGAAGTTAGATGAAGAAGTCAAAAAACTACTAAAGAACAGGAATAACACAAAACAAAATATGGAATATTTGCAATAAATATTTAAATCAAATGAATTATTTCTTATAATTGCCTTTCATTGTTGTTTAAGTACGAAAAACATTGTATTAGTAAAAAATTATAATACAGAGAACCTGCCATTGTTACAAAACGTATTAAAGTCCATTGCATTTTTTATTTTTAAAAGGTTTCTTTACCCACATATGTATGAAATGTTTTAATAAATATGAAAGATTCAAAAAATAAAAACCCATATTTTGATATCAAAATTTAAAAAAAATCAGAATCATTGCCTTAATGTTCAGCAGATTTATTTTGCTAAAATTAACATATTTGGCAGCAAAAAATAATAAATTTTTCTGCAATAATAGCAAAGTTTTTAGATAATATTACTAACGTTTTTTTAAGTGTAAATATTCTTTGAGTGTAAACAAATTTGCAAAATTTGACAGCAAAAAATTTTAAATTTTTCAGTGATTAAAGCAAAATTTCCAGTGGATTTTACTATTTTTTTTTTTGAGTGTAAAAATTTTTTTGAGTGTAAACATTTGAATAATCTAACTTACAAAAACAAAGTTTTTATTAAAACTCTTTCTTTCCTTATGCATATGAGTTTTGAATATCTCCGTGACTGTGCGTGACTGTGTGTGACTATCTTAAAATTATTCTTTGGCCACAACAAGTCTATGGACAAAGTTTCAGATCCATCCGATGAGGGGAAATGGGGTTTTAATCTCTCCGTGACTGTGCGTGACAATATAAAAGTTAATCTTTTTTCATAGCAAGTCTATCGATCCAGTTTTAGATCGATTGGATAAGGGAAAATGGGTTTTAAATCACTCCGTGACTGTGCGTGACTATGCGTGACTGCACGTGACTTAGTCAAAGTTAATCTTTTTTTCACAGCAAGTGTATGGACCAAATTTTAGATCGATCGGATGAGGGGAAATAACATTTATATCACTTAGTGACTGTGCGTGACCATGCGTGACCAAGCGTGACTATGTGAAAGTTAATCTTTCTTTTCACAGCAAGTGTATGGACCAAGTTTGAGATCGATCGGATGAGGGGAAATGACATTTAGATCACTTCGTGACTGTGCGTGACCATGCGTGACTATGCGTGACTAAGTCAAAGTTAATCTTTTTTCGCGGCAAGTTTATGGATCAAATTTCAGCTCGATCGGATGAGGGAAATGGCTTTTAGATCACTCCGTGACTGTGCGTGACCACGCGTGACTATGCATGACTACCCCAAAATTAATCCGTTGTCACGACAAGACTATGGGCCAAGTTTCAGATCAATTGGATAAGGGGGAATGGGGTCCACCCATGGCAGACAGACAGACAGACCGACAGAGAGTATGAGTTAAAAGAAAGAGTTAAAAAAAATGCCATTAGTACAAAAAATGTTTATAATATTTATTATTATAATCCAAATATAACATTTTTTAATAAATAAAAGAACCCATCTTTCACCCTGAAAGTTAAATAAAATCAAAAGTTAAACTTGACCTAGAATTTCTGAGAAAATACTCAATCAATTCTAATGAATTTAAAGCAACCGAGTCAAGTTCAATTAAATATGTATCCATTAAAAAAAACTACTAAAATATTTTGATCGGTTCAAAAGTTACAGAATTTTGGCCAATGTGCGCCGCCGCATTCGATATCGATTGAAATTAATCAAATTTCCATACTTTGGTAAATAACACAGTGTAATATACATTCTGGGGGGTGAGAATATCCAAGTCACGGTGAAATTACTAGGCCGGTATAGGATTTGGTGCATTAAGGCCAAACTTTTTTATGACCTTTTATATTTGTTCTTTAACTCGCTGTTTCTTCCCTCAATTTTTCAGCTATAACTCAAAAACCATTTACGATTTTTCATTTCAGCCGAAGACCCCGAATTACGATTTACACTGTGTGCAATTAACAGAACATCTTCACATCACATTTCACTTTTATTTCTAATTTGGGTCCAACTTAATTGATCCGTGATTAACGCGGGCACAAATATGATTATACCTGTAGTCACAAGCATTAACCGCCTAAGTCAAAAATCAAGCTTTCGAGAAATTAACTATTTACATAAATGTAATCGGGCTCCATTACGATTTTACGTTAGTAGAATGTGATAGCATACATAACACAATTCTTTCTTAAGTCGACTTAGGCGGTTATCGCTTGTGACCACAGACATATGATTGTGTATGCATTTGCTTAGGTCAGCATGTTTCTAAAAAAATCACGTGAGTCCGATTACAGGGGAGATGTGTAAACATCTAGTAATTAAAGATTTTTTATGTCATTTTTTAAAATCAAACAGAAAGCGTCATCTATGTATCACTTATAGCAAAAACTGTTTCAGCTAATTCAACAACCCTTTGCTGTAAAACGTTAAAAATATCCCAATATAAACGTATGTAAGTTATACATAGATGACGCTTTTAAAAAAATGGCATAAAAAACAATTTTATGTCATAATTTTTTCACCAATACAATCATAAGTCACACACCGATTTGTGTTACATCCCTCACCGATTTGTGTTACGCCGTTTTTGTGATTGTATTTTGAAATAGAAATTTACCCCCCTGCGCGTATAGATGTTTACACATCAAAAAACTTTCGAAAATTGCTAGTGTTTAAGGAATTGAAAAACCCTAAAATTTACCCTCAATTACAGTACTTTATTAGTTTCGGCAACACGAAATAAAATGTTGATCATAAATTTGTTGGAATATGCAAAAATTTACAATGTTTATGCTCTTTACATAAAATGTTTATACACATTAAATATGAATATTACTCTCTGTTGCGAAAATATAAGACTTTGCAAAATAAAAGCCGTGAAAATCTCTCATTTTGGAATTATGAACCAACTAATTCAATCATACAAAAATATTTATTTTATAAATATTACTTAGTATAATTTTAACTTATTACAAATAAGTTATAAATATGCCGTCTAAGGCGCCTAAAAGTATATGATAGTATTTTGTTTTATCAAGTTCATAAACGATTTATGCGATGCTTCCACCAACTTATTTTGAATATTTTGCCTTACGGAGTCGGTTAGTGAATCAATGAACGCAAATATATTAAGTATTTTCATTTGGTATATCGAAATTTTATTTTCCGGCAGAGTGTACATTTCATCCTTATAAACATAAATTTTTGTACATTCCAAAGGAAGATAAATATTAGAGTGGCATGAATATGAAAGTATTTTCGATTCCAGAAGTGTGACACAGTCAAAAAGCTGTATGGGATAATGGTAAATGGATGAATTTTTTTACCCTCTATTAATTACAAAAAAAAGTCCATCACAATGGCCAAATTAATGTCACGTGTAAAAAAAAGGCAATATTTTATATATAAACTACTTTAAAATGCTGCTTTCCAAAGAAACATTATAATGAGTTTTGCAAGATTTGTGTTTATCCAAGAGTTTTGCATTCAATTGAATATAAAAGGTCCTATCGTTGTATACACACAATAATAGAAAAAAATACGAGGTGAACTACAATCAGTAGCTCTAATGCCACAACATTGAAAACTGTCAGTTCATAGAGTTACTACAAATGACCGTTTGGACAACACTGTAGTCCGATGAAATGTTAAATGAAAACTTTTTAAAACTAATAAACTTTTCAGTAATTTCTAAATTGACCCACTTCTTTTCTACTTGAGGACTAAACATGGCGTTTATTTAATAAACCCAGTTTTGAAGTTCTTTTGTTTGTTTGTGCTTTTTGTTGCATTATACCAACATCCGTTTCCTTACAAATGGTTTAACAAAGCCAAACAAAACGTAAATAAATAATAAAGAAAGACAGGACATAAAAGTGCTACGTACCCATTTTGAAATATATTCGTTTTTAAAAAGAGAAAAGAAAACATTTCGATGCGATATTCTTCCTCCTGCACAATAAGAACAAGTAAGAAAATTATAGTCGGTCTAGACCGACTATACGATACCCTATACCATGCGTTTAGAGACCCTATCTCTTAGGCCCAACTAACTGGACGTAGAAAATAAGCAAAAACCAAATTTGAGTGGAATTTTTATTAATTTTTTTGGCTGCAGATATGAAAAAGTTCATATCGGATGCTATATCTATCTAGGGACTTGGTCCAAAAATGGACCGATCCTGATCATGTTTGGTAAAGTCTCTTGTATTTTGTAAAAATATATACAAACAAAATTTGAGAAAAATCAGTGCAATATTTTTGTTTTTTAATAGATTTAAGTGAAGATCGGGAAGCAGCTCTATATGGGGTCAAAGGGATCATTTTTGGACTACTCATTAATGGATGTAATGAACGCATACAAACCCAATTTGAGTAAGATCTATGTGACAATTTGGATCTTATGGCAATTTATGTCGATTTCATATGGGTAATTTGTATGGGGGCTAGGTCTGAACATGGACCGATGCTCACCAATTTTAATAGCGTTCATCCCATGGTCGATAAAAGCTTATGTACCAAATTTCATCAAAATACATTCATATTTGCGACCTGCAGTTTGATTACAAGCTTTACATGGACACACAGACGGACGGACGGACGGACGGACATTGTTAAATCAACTCAGAAAGTGATTCTGATTCGATCGGTATAATTAAAGATGGGTCTAGGTCAAATATTTTTGGTTGTTACAAACAGCAGCACAAAGTCATTATACCCAAACCACATAGTGGTATAGGGTATAAATATCAGCCATATTAGTTTCGTCACTCTGTATGAAATACAAGGCTTGCGTCTTCATAGAGAGCACTGGAATTTCTTATTTAGATCTGAAAGAGTTTTCTCTGTATCCAATATAATATAACAATAATGCAATTAGGCAAATATGCCATCTTAGAGTTGGTCTAGCAATTTTTAACTGGGAAGAGACACATAAACAATGTAGGGTTGCTAAAAGTCGTGCACTATGAAATAACAAAGAATAGATTTTTTTTATTGATATTCCAAAAGTGATTTGTATACGGGGTACCTTATGTATTAACGCGACAAACCACTAAACACAGAAAGCCATAAAGTATATTGTTCACTGTTACCGGCTGGACAGATGACACGCAGGCTGACTAAATCTTTAGAAAGACTGATTTACTGTTAAGAACATTAGATTTCTTAAAGCGACAAAAAATATTTTATTGATAATTTAAAATAAATATCGATTTTTTTTTAGGTCTCTATCTCCGGTAACTGGAAATCATCGATTATACTTTCTTAATAAAAAGAGAAGAGCTTCGATGGCAGCTCATATTCAACCGCCCAATACTCCAACTACACCATTACTTCTGAGACGTCGTCGTTTTTATAGTTTACCCAAAAATTCCCTGCTATTACGACAATCAACATTATCGTTACATAATAACTCATCGGATGAACAATTGTCACCAGCACCTACAAGTTCAACGCAGAAAACTTGTCATTCGGATTCCGAGATGGAAAGTAAAGATGGTGCAAAACATGGAAACTTTTCAGCAAATGACAATGATGTCGACTACTTGCAACTACCGCCCATATGCACGTGTCCGTATTTTGGTAATCAACCATTGCAGAACTGTGTAACACCGGCGGAGGTAAAAATCATATCGACTAAATTTAAGTTGACCACAACATCTCCCAGAGATATTGTGACAGTAACTACGGTCGATGATAACAGTTTAGTTTCGACTAATACCACAACCACTTCAAGTTTAAGTCCGCATACAGTGGCCATTATGAATAGTAATTATTCGGCCAGCACACTAACTGTACAATCAAGCAATGATGGCTGCTATCTAGCGGCACCACAAACACCGAAGAGAAAATTGAGTATTTCAAAGACAGCTTCGATTGTTACGTGGGATTCGGGAAGACATAGTCGAAGAAGAGGTTCCAGTTTCGGTGGAGCTCACACCTCATTGCTATTAACGCCCACAAAAACGGGTACCTTGACATCGTCCACATCGGCCTCACCACTAAGAAGATCCGCCACTTTAAGAAGCCATAAGAATATGAATTATAGTGCGGGAGATATGGCGCCAACAAGTTGTCTAAAATCGAAATCAAAATCTCCACATTCATCACCCTGCCTACTGCAACGCCACCAAACGGTGAGATCACATCACTCACGAAATTCCAGTGTCATATCGAGGAATTCTTCGCGTCACGGCCGTATAATTCGTTTGGAGCAAAAGGCCACCAAAGTGTTGGGAGTGGTGTTTTTCACCTTTGTCATACTGTGGTCACCATTTTTTGTACTCAATCTATTGCCAACCGTGTGTGGCGATTGTGAAGACAATATTGATCATTGGGTATTCGATGTAGTCACATGGTTGGGTTATGCCAGTTCTATGGTTAATCCAATATTCTATACCATCTTCAATAAAGTATTTCGCCAAGCCTTCAAAAAAGTTCTATTGTGTCGTTACTCAAGTGGTTCTGGATGGCGTCCTCATAGGTAGCATACAACTGTAGCCACACCGCCTTTAAAATCTCTCTTAGACAAGAAAAAAATTGTTGAAAAACAAACTAGTTTGGATGTTGTGGGCGATAATTGTAAAACAACTGTGATGGATACTGGCGGTAATTACGAAACAAAGGAATCTTTTATTAAAACATGCGGATGGCGTTCCTCCACAAAAAGTTTTAACAGCCGCAGTAGATGAGAGAACAAAAATACTCAAGTGGTAATTACAGCAAAAAAAAAAAAAAACTCTTATTAATTAGTTTTATAATTAAAATATTATTTTTAATTTATTTATTATTTGCATACATTTAAACTACACTTTTTTTTAAAGTGTATCTTATTATAGAAAGAAATGTTATTATAAACTTTTAAAATTTTTTGGGATCTTTCCACTTACATTTTTAACCCACTTTACATTGCTTATATTTTTTATTCTCTTTACTTGAATTTATTTGAATTAATTTTTCTTAATTTAGAATGCTAGAAATTCTCCCAGCGCACAGTGTGGTAGATTGCAAATCTAACTGGACAAAATTAATAAATCGCGTTGGGTTCACTTCTCACTTATGAATTATATAACAAATGAGTTCAAATATACGAGGGCGGCTTAATAAGTCCATGAGTTTTAGAATGAAACACAGTTTTTTTTTGCAAACAAAAATGTATTTTTCAACATAATCTCCTTTTAGCTCAATACACTTAGTCCAACGTTTCTCCAATTTTTGTATCCCTTCCAAAAAATAGGATATTTCGAGGTCTATAAAATAGGTATCTTTGATCAATAATTTCATCGTTATAGCTAAATCTCTTTCCACCGAGCCATTTCTTTAGGTTTTGAAATAGGAAATAGTCATTGGGGGCTAAAACTGGAGAATATGGCGGATGAGGTACCAATACGTAGGCCAATACATGTAATTTTGTCATTGAGACACGATTACGTTTATGGTCAATTGAGAGCAAATGCGGCACCCATCTTGCAGACAGCTTTCTTAAACCGAACTAATAATTTAAAATCGAAACCACACTGCCATCTGAAATGGCTATGGCAACAACAATCTCACGCACTTTAACTCTTCGATCGGCCAACACCATATCGTGGATTTTTACGACATTTTCGGCTGTATTGACCTCAATTGGCCGACCACAACGAAAGTCAGTAAACCACTTTTTTACCATTTAAATCGATGGTGCAGAGTCCCCATAGTATTTATCAAGCTTTTCCTTGGTTTGATTGACGGTTTTTTTTTTTGCAAAAAATAATGTTTAATGAGCACTCGACATTCACTTTTTTTCATTAAAAAAAAAACATGAGGTTGTATGTTTTGAACAGCTGTTAAACGCAAAGTAAAGGACGGAACTTGCTCAAAATTTTACAGTAGTCTATTAACAGGTGGTACTTGATGGGAGCGTTGTTGCATTTCATATAACTACGAGGTAAGTTCGAAAAGTCACGTACTTATTGATCCGCCCTTGTGTAAATGATTATAAAAAATCAACTGTTTTTAAAAAGAAAATTTTTTTTAATAAAATGAGGCAATAAATAAACAGTTCTCACTGTCGAGAAAAATATATTTTTAAGATAAAAAAAATAGGTTTCTTAAATACATCCTCTGAGATTATTTGTAGTTATACTCGTATATACTAGTATTTAGGTTGAATATAACTAAGATTCATGATTAATAAAATTATTAAGTGAGTTTTTATGTAAGAAGTCGCATATTTTTAATAAATATTTA
Organism: Cordilura impudica; assembly: GCA_963682025.1. Classification (NCBI taxonomy): domain Eukaryota; kingdom Metazoa; phylum Arthropoda; class Insecta; order Diptera; family Scathophagidae; genus Cordilura; species Cordilura impudica. The sequence goes on from OY821517.1 coordinate 369,965,361, forward strand.
ATAATAATGCTTTATGACATTAATAATACAGATAATAATAAATAAATACACATAGAGATATTAATTTATTCACTTTCATATGCATCGTTAAAAGATTCATCCTCTCCAAAAGCATCAACAGATAATAATGATAGAACTTCTTTTGTTATCAAACTTCGAACTCGAAAGGGAGTGTGACGCGAGTCAAGTAAACACCAAACCGATTGTTATTTCTGTTTAACAAGAGTTGCTGGATTCAATATGAAAAATCGAAAAAATATTACTTACGCGAATGTTCCATCGGTTTCCAAACCAGTTCAACGTCCACCAAATGATCCATTACCAGTCGTTCCCAGTGCTACGAGCAGTGAGCCCGAAACATCTTTCACCAGCAGTGTTAGTTTGTATGAGGCTGATGATGAACAGCATTTAGTGACTCAAGCTGAGCTGAATGATCTAATTCGGGATTTACATTTAATAAAGCAAGACGCAGAATTACTCGTTTCGCGCATGCAGCAGTGGAAACATCTTGCAGTTGGGACAAAAGTAACATTCTATAGAGATAGAAGCTTGGAATTGGCTGCATATTTTTAAAGGAAACACTCTATTCTATACTGTACTGATGTTGATGGTTTATTTCAATAAATGAACCAGCCATATGACAAAACTCAATGGAGATTATTTATTGATGGCCTAAGTACAGTTTAAAGGCACTTCTTTTGCATAATGGGAATGAAAAACCATCCATACCAATTGCTCATGCCATTAATACAAAGGAAAATTACGAATCAATGACTGAAATTTTGACATTACTCAAATACAACGATCATAAATGGAAGATCTGCGATGACCTTAAGGTGTCTGATTTAAATTTCTTTTTATATATAGAATAGACCATCGTAAATAACTGTAAATTAATCTGTTTCAAGGTCATTGGTTTGTTGACTGGTATGCAAGGAGGTTTCACAAAATATTATTGTTTCCTTTGTCTATGAGATAGTCGCGCTACATGTCATCATTACGTCAGAGCCAAAAAGAACTGAGTATTCATCATTAACACAAAACATTTCAAATAGACCATTAATTGATCCAAATGACGTTCTTCTTCCGCCGCTGCACATAAAATTGGGCCTTTTTAAGAACTTTGTCAAGGCTCTGGACAAAGATGGTGCAGCATTTAAATATTTGTAAGCGATTTTTCCTAAAATCTCATATGCTAAGATCAAAGAAGGCATATTTGTTGGCCCTCAGCTCGGGAAGCTATTGAATGATGACAATTCCTCACAACGTTAATTGGAGATAGAATATGCAGCCTGGAAATCTTTCAAGAGCATCGTGGACAGTTTTCTTGGAAATAATAAGAGTGAAAACTAAAGACAAATTGTTGCTGAATTATTGAAAAATTGAATTTTCTTCATTCGCAAAACCTAGGTGCGGTGAGCGACGAACAAGGGAAGCGTGCTCACCAAGATTTAATGAAAATTGAAAGAAATTTTCAAGGATTCTGGGACAAAAGCATACTGGGAGACTATTGCTGGACTCTAATACAAGAAACCGAAGCAACAAAATACAAACGACGTTCAAATAACGCCATTCACTTTTGAAAATTCATTGATTTATAAATAAACTAAAAAATCTGTCATGTGCTGGTTATGGAATTGGCGACTATGTTCATTTGGGCTATGTCTTCTCCCTGAATGACCCACTTCTTCCCATTAATGGCAGACACAAAAACAGCAACAAATCCATACACTTTTAAAGTTTTTAATGGCTAATGGACAAAAAGTCCTGTATAGTACTTTAAAAACAAGTACTAAAGCAACAACAACGAACGAAATAACCACATACAAACACTTTAGGGGTATAACTAAAATTCGATCATTTTAACTGAATATGATGAACCGTTTTCAAGTTATTCCAATATATGTAGTGGAAGTGCCTTAATTTTGGACATAATGGTATATCGCGAAAAGTCAAGCTGATAGAAAAAACCAAGTGCAGATTTAAAATCAGCGACCTCAAATTAGTAAAAAATTGCAATAAAGTTCCAGTGAACACCAAAAAAGTTAAATTTTTTTCCCTTGTGTAATAATACTAAGTTCACAATACAAGGAAATGTCTTTTTGTATAACAAAGACCTAAAAGATTTTCCACACTTACCAATTTAACGCTTAGAATTTTTTGTTATAAATGTTTGTAGATAAATTCTGCTGCCAGATGCGGATTTAACACAAGAACCTATATCAGCCACAATCTTAATTTCTCCGAGAGGATACAAAAATCTTGGTATAAAAAATATATATCCCACACTTCAATGAGACCCTTGGGGGAATTTTTTAATGATCACCAAAAAGTAATATCATATTCTTCATAGCTCTTTATAAAAAGAATTCTTCTTCATAGCCTATTCGTTGTGGCCAGGGTCGATTTGAATTTATAAAACTTGTTCATAAGTTACACCCCTAATATACCTACTTATATGTACATTGTACAATGTACACTGTAATAAAATATAAAAAAAAATTAACTTTTTTCTATATAAAACTCACTTGAATTTTATCACTATGAAGTGCTGAAAGTCTTTGTAAGGTTGGAAGTAATTGTCGATGATGGTAGAAAAACTAATTGTTATCACAATGATGATGATGATGATGATGACGATAATGTTTTTATAATATATAATTCAATTACCATCATCACACACTATGCAAAATTTTTCAGTAAAGTCTATGAATTATTTACCAGTTGGTGCTCGTAACTTAAAAAAACAAGTAATTGATACTCGCATTTATAAATTTGTAATTTTGATAATGGCCCTCAGGAAAAAAAGTAAATTCGAATAAAAGTACTATTGAATATGTTAAATTTTTGAGTAACTAATTTATTTCAAAAAATGTGGAAAAATAACCACAACCACTGATGTATCTAGATATAGTTATTTTTTGGCTTAAACATTGGTACATTTTTGAATGGTCATCTATTTTGACCCATATTTAATACATGTGAAATAATGGTCATAATCTGTCATAAAAATTTGACTCATCTATACTATATGTACTATCATTTATACTACTAAAAAACAAGTAACATACGAATCCTACAAATGTTCAAACAGACCAAAACCCATCAGCTACAAACCCAAAAATAACAACTTTAACAGAAAAGCAAATCTTAAACATGAAAAAAAAAATATTAGAACGAAAAAGTCATACGCTGAAGCGATGAAATCAAATGAGGTGTCCTAAAGCATAAAAGACAACGAATCTAACAAAGAAAACATCCTCAACTTAATACTTTCTAAACTTAATTCAATTGAACTTTATAAGAAATCCGTTGAAAAACGTTTGGAAGTACTGGAAAAAAATGGTTTTAACTTTTGAAATGAGTAAGTCAGTAAATATAATGGAATGGAATGCAAACGGTCTGCTCAAACATAAAGTGGAACTGCAGTTAATCCTAGAAAATAGAAATATAGACATATGTCTTATTAGTGAAAACCACTTCACTAAACAATCATATGTAAAATTCAAAAACTACGACATCTAACATACAATTCACCCTAGTAACAATGCCAGAGGTGGCAGTGCTATTTTAATAAAAAGTAACATTGAACACTGGGAAGAAAATTATTTTGGTTATGAAGAATTTCAAGCCACCACAATAACTATTTCCGAGCAAAATACACGAATGTCATTCACGTCAGTATATAGCCCTCTAAGACACAACATTAAAATTGATCAATATAAATATCTTATATATTCACACAACTACAAATTCATAATGGATAATGCGAAGCATACAATTAGTGGTTCTAAGTTAATCACAACGAAAGGTAAAGAATTGTACAACGCCACGACGAGTACTGACTGCGATGTCGTAACCACAGGGAAACCAACGTATTGGCCCACAGAGAGAACAAAACAACCAGACTTTTTTGTAATGAGAAAAATTAATCTAAACAACATCTCAATAGAAGATGGTTATGATTTAAGTTCTGATCATTCCCCGATATACCTTACATACCACGGAAATCAAATTTCACACGTATGTCAGCAAGGACTTGTAAACAATTCTACTGATTGGCACTACTTCACTCATTTGGTAAAGGCTTCAATGATAAACACATCCATAAACACGATAGAAGATATCGAGAATGAAACATTTAAATTCACAAATTCATTGCTTAGTACACCAGTTGCAACTATATCCAAAATACATTAAAAGCTTAGTAAAAAAGAAGCGTAAACTTTGTAGTAAATGGCAACAATCTCGTTCTCCAACTGATAAAAACGCATTTAATAATGCAGCTCAAACCTTAAAACGCGAAATACATAAATTTAAACAAGTCAGGTGAGTAGGTAGCGTGCTCGCATATCATGCGGGGGTCGTGGGTTCGATTCCCACTAGAGGCTTTGGTCTGTCGCAGTAAAAAAAAAAAAATTAACTACTCCCTCTTTCCTCCTTAACCTATTTTCCTGAGATCAACACAATGCACTGCATCTGTAGGGCGCATCCCCTGAGTGTTGATTAATTAAAAAAAGAAAATAATATAAATAATTATGTAACAAATTTATCATATGATAACAAAACAAATTACTCGCTCTGGAAAGCCACAAATAAACTTAGCGACCAACTACTTACAAATTTCCCATCTTGAATGAGAATGGTACTTGGGAAAAAAGTAATTCCGAAAAAGTCATTAGTTTTGCAGCAAATCCAAATACAATATTCGGAAACAATGGCAGGATTTCTAGTAACACTGAAGAAAATAAACCGTATTTTAACAACAACATTACCGAATTTAGTACCAGCACTGAATATGACAGCTTTGATGAAGTTATACTAAAGGAAGTAATTAATGAAATAAAGGTCCTTAAAGTTAAAAAATCTCCTGGCTATGATCTTGTTAGTGCTCAACTGCTCAAAAATGTACCTTGTCAAGGAATAGTAAAGTTGACAACTTTATTTAATGCTGCATTAAAAATTCAATATGTGTCCAGTTACTGGAAGGTAGTAGAAGTAATAATGATACCAAAACCTGCAAAGGACCTTAAGATCATCAAATCCTGCCGGTCCATATCACTGCTACCACTTATGGGAAAACTCTTTGAAAAGATTATCAGTTCTCGACTGAATAAGATTATTAATTTTAGGAGACTGATACCAGACCATTAATTTGGTTCTCGCAAAAGCCATTCAACAATTTAACAGATCCATAGAGTCACAAAAACTATAGAAAATGCATTTGATGTTTTAGGCATGAGAATTCAATGTGATGTTTTTGAAGTGTCGAAAGAAGCATTCAAGTGTCTTGGTTTTCTAAAACGGTGTAAAAATTACTTCACTCCTTCTGATCTCCTTAAAATATATACCACTTACATCCGACCGAAAATGGAATACAATTCCCATATATGGGCAGGAGCTTCAAAGTCTATTTTGGAGCTACTGGACCGTATGCAAAGGAGGGCGTTGGCGCTCATCAATGACAGTAGGGTATCCAACTCTATTGATTCATTGGAACACCGTTGGAATGTGGGTTGTGTAGCACTGTTCTATAGATATTACCATGGGAAATGTTCTTCTGAGATTAGCGAACTTATTCCAAGTGCTCGAGTTCATGTTCGCTCTACCCGCTTCTCTAGTAGATCACTTCCGTTTGTAGTCTACTGTCCAGTTGGCCGCTCAACGCAAGTCAGAGAAAATTCGTTTATCAGTCGAACTAGCCGTATGTGGAATAAACTCCCCGCAGAGGTCTTTCCTGACAGTTATAATGTAATATGATTTAAGTCAAATATCCACAAACACTACTCCCGCTTTCCCCCTTCCCATAACATATTTTCCTGAAATCAACACAATACACTGCATTTGTAGAGGGCATACCCTGAGTGTTGGTTAATATAAAAAAAAACGTGTATGCTCTAAGGTATTTCTAAACATATCACAGTCATTTGACGGAGTCTGTCACTTGAGATTAATTCTAAAACTTAAAACTATATTACCAAGAAAGTACTGTGATCTAGTCGAATCATTTACCAACAGATACTATAGAGTGAAACATGAAAATCAATACTCCGACTTATACCCAATAATATCAGGATTACCGCAAGGTAGCATATTGGGACCTGTCTTGTATCTCCTATTCACTCAAGATATGCCAATCCATAAAAATTGTGTTGTAGGAACTTTCGCAGATGACACCGTTATACTGTCGACGGCTCAAACAAATAAGGAAACAGCAATTTTAAATATTATATTAAACTTGTTTTTGAAAAAATGTTTTTTGTAATTTATCCCGTGAAAAATAAATTCTTCGAGTATGTTCAGATTAAAAAAAATGGAACAAACAACAATCGTTGCAATAGAACAATGGACGAAAATATGGGGACTAAAACTGAACAATTCAAAATCAGTTCATGTGGACTTTACATTAAAACATATAACACACATTCCTCTGTTTATAGAACAGACAGAAGTGCCAAAAGCAAACTCGGCAAAATGACCTTAGACGCGAAGCTAAACTGGCAAGAACACGTTAAAAAGAAGAGAAAATAGATAGACGTTAAATATGGGAAACTAAAAGGGCTTATGAATAGAAACTCAAAGCTATCAACCGAAAATAAATTACTGATCTATAACACGTTTCTAAAACCAGTGTGGTCATATAGTTGTGTACTATGGGGTCGCGCCAAAAATACAATAATCGAACCTATCCAACGATTCCAGAATAAAGTCTTAAGAGACATTATCAAAGCACCATGGTATATCAAAAATGATGACCTACCTCGGGACCTAAACATCCCTCTACGATTAAGCAAGTTGTCACACAAACAGCCCAGAAACACACAAGACGTCTTCAACTTCATTTAAACGATGAAATTCAATCACTTTTGCATACTTCTGGTCTCAGCAGGAGACTCAACCGCACTAAGCCTCACGATCTGCTGGGCCTTAGACAAGCAGATGTGCTGCAGAATTTAGAACTGAATCATTAATCCCATCATGAACATAAAAAAAACTACTAGTTAGTCACTGTAGAGACTAGATGTAGTATAAGTTAGGCATTACTTATAATTATAAAATGCTTAAATAAAGAAAAAAAATCTATATAAATAAAAATGAAAATACGTTTGTTTGTGGGTTTGACATAAATAGGTGGCTAAACCATAAGACCGATCTTCTTGACATTTTCACAGTGTGTAAGTTTGTACCGGGAAAGTAAAATAGGCTATATTTTTTTTAATATATGAAGTGGGCATGTCACCTCCCATATGTAGGAGTACATGAGTTATTAATGTGAGAAAACGAGCTAAAAATGAGCGGTAACAAACAAGTGGGCATGGCACCTCCCATACATGGTAAATACATATAATCATTTATCTAGAGTACTATAATGGCCAGAGTCTTAAAACTTTATGCACGTCAATTGGTTGTTAATGTAAGTAGTCGTATCAAAAAAGGGCGTAGAACCTCCCATACAAAAAAAATATCTGGAGTACTATAAACTACGTTTGAGTTCACGAATGATCAGTGTAAGAAGTTATGTGAAAAATGGGCGGCATCAAACCAGTGGGCGTGGCACCTCCCATACATGGTAAAAACATATCATAATAATTAACAACAAAAATATTCACTAGAAATAAGTTTGCAAGGTCAGCTATTAGTATATACAGAAGAATACTGGACTTTCATAGTGAAAAAAATGCCTAAAGACTGAAAAACTAACAGTCTATATTCTTAAAAAAAAAAAAAGAGTAAGTCGTTTTAATAACAGTCATTAGAAGACTTTTATTTAACACTTTGACCTTAATACGCCCTTTCATTGTTCTTTCATAAGTATTGCTATTTTAAATAACACCATATTGCAATTTAATATACAAAGTGGTAGTTTATTTGGAAGAATTTAAATTTATGTTTTTCAAATAAGCTGTTAAAAAGAACTTCCTTATTTTTACGCACTTATCTGTTTTGTTTGTTTTTTTTTTTTTTTTTTTTTTTTTGTAGCAGCATGACTGCTTCATTTGTATGACAAGTTAGTGTACTGTTACGCTACTTTTCACTGACAATATCACTTTCTGTTAGGTCTTACGTCAATTATAGTACTACAACCCTACAACCCCTACAACATACTTTCACTTATTTACTGGTCCAATCTTTAAACTTTTTAAGATACAACTTAAACTGTGGCAAACTTGTGTGTTTTCCTTTCACTAAACAATAGAGAAATAAAAAAAAAAAAAGGAAAAACTTTGTGTCATAAATAACGCAATGAAAGCAATCATTACAGACATTGTAAACAAGTAAAAGTTTAATTTGTTTATCTAACAAAATTCATTCAAACTTTTAAAGTCCGATTTTTTCGAAAGCACTACACAAAAAATGTCTGATAGATGATTTAATAAAAAAATAAAATAATTTACATGTTTTTCTAGCTGATCAGTCTCGACAGAAAGTTTGTAATAAAAATTTTATACATGGCTGCTTATTGTGATTTAAGGAATTTTAAAGACTGCGAGGTTTTATTTGCTTATATATTTACATTTTTCGTTAAAAAATTGTTGAGGTCTTTTTGTGAAAACAATAATTCAGAAGATTGTTTTTAAATTAATTGTTAAATTTATTAAATTTTTGGTGTGCATGGCGTAAACAATTCGAAAATAGTGAAACTTTTCTAACAGCCATTACAAGCAAGTAAGAAAATTATACTCGGCCTAGGTCGACTATACGATGGACATATAATTTCAGTAAGTGTGGCATGAATTTGTTGTCTGTTAACCATTAGGGTTAATTTTATGTTTCAAAAAGATTCAAAAATCAAATTTTAGCAAAATATCTCATACTTGTAGTCAGTCGTGAGATTCATTTAAGTTAATATCGGAAATGGTTATTTATAACTTGGTATAATAAACACACATAAACCAAATATGATCGCGATAGGTATCTGATCTGAAGAGGAATATATATACCATTAAACTGTATCCTAGGGTTGTCAATTCAATGCTTTTACCGCTGTTTGTAGTGTTTTTTTAAATTTTCGACGCGAACATTTTTCGAGTAACTGCTTAGGTCTTTTTTTAACATCAGTGACACCAAATCTTTATTTTTCCAACAAAAAAAAATATAGTTTTATAAAAAACACAGCAATTATTTTACAGTGTAACTATCTTAAGTTTCACTTTTACTTTTGAATGCAAGTATGCACATTTTACAGAATGTACTAAAAATAGCTAATCTTGCTATTAAACTTGTCGCTCCCTTATTCAAACGCCGAAGCTGAAACGGTTTTTGCGATAGGAACCGTTTCAAATCCTAATTTAGAAATTGAATGTCATTACAGTCAGCTAATTCCTTACTTCACATTAAAAATGGATTGAAAAGAACAAAGCACTATTGCGAAAGATATAAAATACCTAATGTAGAAAATATTTTAATTAATATCATTACTAACATTTACTTGCATATTCCCGACCTCTTTCTACCTTGCAGTGTAGAGGTTTTTGCAAGGATTTCTCCATATCGATCTATCTAGTGCTGCTGTTTCGGTTGTTCTAGGCTCGATTCTTTGTTCTGTCAGAATATTGTTGATAGTGTCCAGCCAAGTTATTCTTCTTCCTCTGCTTCTCGTACGACTCGGTCTTGCTTCCGATACTCATTTCGGCAGGCATTCTAGCAACATGTCAAACCAGATTTTTTTGTTCAAAGGTTCTGTATTTAGGCTGGCTCGTATAGTGTCGTTTCGTATTCTGTCTCGTCTTGTTTTACTGGCCACACGTCGTAAGAATTTCATTTCTGATGCCTGAATTCTGTTTTGATTTTTTGTTTTAAGCGCCCATGATTCCCAGCCATATGTAAGGGTTGGTATATACGTAGAGTTGTATACAGCAAGTTTTTTACCCATTGAAACTTCTCTTTTACCGATGAAGTTTTTGTTTAAGGCACAGTATAAATTGGCAGTTGTGGCTCTTCTGCGATGACTCGGTTCTTACATAATTTCGACATATTTCGTAAAAGCTCTTGCTTCGTCTGATCAATATATATAGTCAATATTCCGTTTCTGAAGCACCTCCCATATGTCCCATCATATTGGGTGCCACGATTTTGTCTAAAGCCACATTGTTCCTCCCATGTTGATGTTCTATCTTGCTCTTCAGTATTTCAGTGAGTATTCACGAGTATATCTTTCCCGATACAGTTAGAAGTGATATACCGCGGTGATTTTGGAGCAGCTTGTTATCTTTCTTTTTAAAAATAGGATTCATTATGGCTACTTGCTAGTCGCTGGGAATTTTTGCATGTCTCCATGCTTGCATTGATCAAGTTGAGTAGCAGCATCTGTCCATCTTCACTCATATATTTCAGAAGTTCTGGAGCTATACCGTCATGTCCAGCAGCTTTACCTAACTTCATTTTCGGAGTGCGTTGAGGGAGTTGATTCAATAGATGTATAAAATATTCACCCCATCACTCCATTATCTTCTTATCATCTCTCAAGAGTTCTCCTTCTTTGCTTCGAATAAATTTGATTTGACAATCTTTGGGTCTCCTAAGGTTTTTAAGGGTTTTGTAGAAAAGTTTCTGGTTTTCACTATGATTTTCTTCCAAAAAACTTCAATATAAATAGTCCTTCCATCTCAATTTCTTTTCATTTACTTCCTTTTGAAGACCATATTTCCACCATCTAGTGGCTTTGACATGTCGTCCACCGCATTTTGCTTCACCGCATACTTCTTTCGCAGAATAAAGTATTATGTTTTTAAATTCGTTCCATTTGGTGTTTACGTTATCGGATGTTATATGTGGTCTGGCCCCACTCTTTTCAGACACTGTCTTATGGTACTGCTCTTGAACTAGACTATATTTTAGTTTTGCTATCTTAATCATTGTTTTCATGTTCCGTCGCACAGTGGCGTCATTGAGTTTTTTCATTGCAAAAATCATATCTTTTGAACCGAATAACATAATTGAACAGTTTAAACAGCATATGAAATGAGCGTTTGGAAAGGGTGCTACGCTTTGTAGGGGCCTACTTATCAAAGTTAAAATTTGTAGAAAAATCAATTCTATTGTAACTAAAAAAAATTATTTTTACATTTTTAGATTGCTTTTATTTTTTTTCTTTAGGGTTTTATGTTTTAAATTATTACCCAACAAATTAAAAAAAAATTACTTCTTTTCTAAATTTATTTTTTCAATTTTCTGTAAAATATTCATCACAATTCGTAAGAGAAAGTATATCTAAAAGACTAATCATTTCTAAACTATAATTAATTTCTAACTCTATTCGTGACTTCACATGCCGCAGGGAAGAAATAAGTGGATCGGAAGATGCTGCCAACATGTTGAAGAGGTCCTCATTTTGGCAAAGACTGGTACTCAATTATATCTTTGCCATGCGCCAATATTTTATGGACGGTCGGGGTCAACTTCTTCTGTGGATACATTTCTGCTAAAAGAGATGCAATTTTCGATGCATATTCTCCATATTTTGTAGAATTGACATTTTCTTTGCAGTTTAAAACATTCAAGATCGTTCCCAATCTTTTCACGATTTGATTGTCAATTCCATTGATTCTAGTTACTGCCTCATCATTTTCAAAAAATCTCCTAGAAGTGTTTCCATCGTTTGAGTTACCGTATCCGTGCTTGGGACAGTCTACTTTTAGTCCAACTTGTTTAAAAAAGCATCCTGTATTTGCTTCTTTCTGATCTTTTCCTTATCCTTTATTGATGTATTTTCATCGAAGTTTTCCTCCTCTTGTGGTAGGGTATACGCCAGTTTTAGCAAGAACTCCATACACCTTATCCTTGCGTGCAATGGTGACATTCCATATTCGTAATTCTCCTCGTTTGTAGAATCGTTTAAATTACCAAAGTTCTTCTGACTCTTTTTGCAAATCGGGCATGACAATGTTGAGGTTGTTCCTGTCAGTTCGTTTACGATTTTTCCATCAACCATGGTCAGGTGGAACTCGTAATTGCATTCAATATATTTTCCTTCTCTAATTTGCTTTGTAGGCTTACTCTTACTTATTTGTTCTTCAATGTCCTTCACCGTGGTCCTTATGAGTTCTGCCGATTCCCTTGCAAACTGAAATATCATTGATCGGCAATAATGCACTGATGACGGACGTGGATTTTTCCAGTGTAGGGAAACATCAGATTTTAGCCGCAAAGGAAAAACAGATGCCATAAACATATTTCCGCCTGATATTGTAGCGTCATCGGAAGATATCCTTTGCTTATAAACGCTTTGTCCGGATGATCCATCGCAGCCCCATTTGCTGATCAATGTCAGTTTCTCAGGAAGAATTTTCACCTCATTTTCAGGAAGACTCTCCAACAACCGATTTGCTGTATGGCCCATGAGATCCTGCAGATTGGCTTTCACAGAGACTTCCGTAAACTCCGTATCCAGTGGTCGTGAATTTATTTTGGCTTGCGTAATATGCTTGTATCCTGGTAAAACGTCAGCCCCGTGTCGCATCAAGGATGCCCGTAGTATCTCATATATTTCTTTGGAAAGTTGTAAGTCCATAAACAAGGCCAAGGCTTCTTCGGAACCATACTTTTTAATGTGTGCGTTTGTGGGCGTGGGAATGCTTTCCTTAATCCTTTTTAGTCGCAGTGGGCTTGCATCAGCAACAGATTTTGTAATCTGCGACCTAACTCTTTCACTATCCTTTGTATATTTAATAGAATGCGCGTCCGATAAATGCTTCGTGGTCAAGTCATTGGTGGCATCGACAAGTTTCCTCTTTCTTGTGAAAATTGAACACTCCTCAATACTTTTTTTTGGCCTTCCTTTTGCTCCTCTGGTTGATGTGGTGGGTTTATCTACTGCCAATATATCCAGGATGGTGTCTTCATTAAGCCAGTCCTCGTATTTGGAGTTGAAGTTCTGGATGGTTCGATTAGATTTCACCCATTTTGCCTTAATATTTGCATATATCAGATAAAAATTATTTTTTATAATTTCGCTTCTCTCAATATTTCCGTATAAGCTATCAAGTTCTTCTAAAGCAGCTTCCGTGAAAAACTCTGGTGTGGTTGACCTTCTAAATAGTTCAAATAATTTTAAATTGTTTAACGCCATGTTTTCAATACTTAAATTGTTTAACGCCATGGTTTCAGTACTTGTTACGCCAACTTTCAGTCGTAGATTAATCCAGGGTTATGCTTATTTTGCAATATATAGGCTTACGCTACCATGCCTAAAAATTTACCTGTTCCCTGCATACATATGGATTTAGGCTGAATTATGCAATTTTGATATTATGCTCGTGTCTAAATAAGATTTGTGCCTACCTGGAGGGACCATAAGTCAATATTGTTCTTGACCATTTGTACTCCAAAGTAATTTTTAAGTGAGGTGCGTACCTGCGAATTTCAATGAGTAGTTTTTTGTGCATCCTGTGTCTGTAACAGAATATTGGGAGTAGACTTTGGCAGAGGCTCACATTTAGACAACCGACTTAAAATGCAATTTTAAAACTATTAGATCAAACTACTGTCAGTCAAAACATGTAAGGGATGCACGCCATACAATTTCTGCAACCATGTCTTTTTAAACTTTTTTACCTCTAGAAGCCAAACGGGCACGTACGGGCAGATAAAACCTTTTGAATTATGTAAAGAAATAATCAAAGAACATGTTTTGCAAATATGGCAAATATAGAAAAATATAGATTTTTTTTATTTTCCGTTAAAGTTGAAAAATAGTGAAAAAACGGATAGTTTTTAAATAGTGATTTACCAGGAGAAACACAAAGCAAACAGTTAATTTTTTTTTATCATTATACATTTAATAAATACATCAATCAACACGAACAAAAAATAAGGCGATTCGTTACCTTTTTTTCGTGATATTACACCTGAAATCGCAACAAATTGACTAAAAATTGTGTGTTTTTTTGAAAACCGAAAGTCGGTCAACTTTGAACGATTATATCTTCTAAACTAAAAATGTGATATTATTAAGAGTAGCTTATTTGAAATCGTTGAAAAGTTTCCTATAACATGGGTTTATTCAAAACTTCGTCGGCGCACATAAAAATTTTGATTTTTGCAACCTCGTTTGCTCTACGGGTGCCACTTTGCGTCGTCGACTTTTCTTATTTGACAACTTTTCAACTACTTTACGTAGTACCAGTAGGTAATGATCGCTCCCGCGTTCTACCCTTGCATCTCGGCATCTCGATAGTTGATTCCTGCTTACGACAATAAAATCTATTACAGACTTCTCGTTTCTCATGGGTTCTTCTCTTGTATATCTGTGTATATCTTTATGTGGGAACATTGTGTTAGCTACAACAAGGTTGTTAGCAATGCATAGTTGCAGCAGACGGGTACCGTTGTTATTTAGATAATTGATTCCATATTTGCCTATAACGTTTTCATGTTTTTCGGGATTGTTGCCGGCTCTTTCGTTGAGATCTCTCAATATAATATCTGTAGTTATATCAACAATTACGTTATGAAGTGTGTCATCATCCGTTGGTACATAGGCTACAACAAAGGTCAGAAACTGATTTCCCTCCTTGATTTTAAGGGACATAATTCGTTCATTTATGAATTTCCATTCGCATATGGATTCTTCCATTTTATTATGGATTAAAAATACAACCCAGCCCTAGCTCTGTCATTCATTGCTACTCCTGAGTATAGTAGGACGAAACCATCTTTTATAATCTCACATCATTGTCCCTTTTTCTTTGCTTCGGTTATGGCAAGGTAATTAACATTAGTTTTCTTAATTTCATTGACGAGTTCAGCTTCCTTTCCATTAATATTTCCTACGTTCCATGTTTCGTAATCGATAGTCCTATTTCGTCGTCAGGTCGGTAATCTGTTTTTCGGACCATTGTTATTTATATTTGTTTAATTGTTATTTGAGTTCGTAAAAGTGAGGGATTGGCACACTGTCCCCTATCCTGATTGAGAGGCCTGCTGCCAATTGGGGTTCCCCAAGATGAACCATTCACAGAAACTTGCACGATGTTGATTGCATGGGTAGTTCTATAGTGATCTACTGCGACATTCCCTCCTCCTTTCTCATCCGGGCTTGGGACCGGCATAGGCTTGGCCATGACGTAGTGTAACAATTAACAAAAATATGCCAAAATAGAATATATCGAAGATAAATACAAAAAAGCAATCATACAAAACAAAGTCAAAGTACTTTGCAATAAAAGAAAACAAGTAAAACTATGCGATACCCTATACCAAGGATGCACAAAGTGCGGTCCCTTATCATATTTTGTGTGTATATAATTACATACAGTGCACTCGGGAAAACGTCAACTAATTAAAACCGCGGGTGTTGACGTTTAAAAAATTGTTGACGTTTACGAATGTAAAATTTTTAAATAAAAAACATCTGCTTTTAAAAGTTTTTATTAATTATAAACTAAAACCAAACATAAACAAATTCAAAAAGGAAACAAAAAAGGCATTCAACCTGACTAGAAACATAGAACACAACTAGAACCAAAAGAATACATTTGAAATGAGATCATATTTTTAATTGTACATGCACACATATGCACTTAAAAAAAATCGGTTATTTTTTTCTGCTGTTTTTTTCTTTCCAACACTTGGAAGAGAGCCTTCTCTCTTAAACGTCTTAATACATTTAAGTCATTTTGCTCAACATTCTCGCATTGAGCCCAATCCAAAGTCCTGTTTAATATTTCGACGGCTTCGCTTGGTTTTATTGTCTGCACATTTGTATCTAAATCGTTCTCCTCATCATCGAGCACTTCTAACTCCTCAATTTCACACGAATTAGAAACATTATCCGGCAAAATATCTCCATTCCACTCCTGAATGTATGATACTGTATAGTCAACCTAAAGAAAAAAATTAAAAATGACCTGTCGTGTTGTTGAAACAATTGTAAAAATCGAAAACCTGAGGGTTTAGTTCATTAAGCAGATCAACTGCAAGCTCCATTTGTTGCTGAACTTCTGAGTTCATATTTTCTCTCAGTATGCTTAACGGAATATCTTCTTCCGGATCTGTCTCATTTTCCGTGAAACGTAAAACATTTTGCCAGCATTTTACCATTGTATCTTTGCTTACTTTATTCCATGCGGATTCTAGAATTGTAATAGCATCCCTTAATGTAACACTTTTCATTGACTCTACTAGATCTAAATTTTTTGCCGCTACCATGGCTAAGAGGCTGTTTCTGTAGTACAGCTTCGTTATTTTGATTGCGTTCTGATCCATTGGTTGGATAAGTGGGGTAACATTTGGAGGAAAAAAACATTGCAATTATGTTTCCATCTTCGGTTTTAAGCTCCATTTCACTTGGATGAGACGGAGCATTGTCGATTAGGAGGAGCGCTTTAACTGGCAAGTTCTTTTTTAAAAGAAAATCTGTTACCTAAAATTAGAAAATCTTAGCTACTGAAAATGATATTTTCTCTGCAGCACAAAAATACTAACCTGCGGCACAAATGATTTGCGAAACCAATCGCTAAAAATGGCTGATGTCATCCATGAGGAATTGGAACTTTTGTACTCAGTAGGGCAGTTGAAATTTTTGAAAACTCGTGGATTTTTTGCCTTCCCAATCACCAACAATTTAAGTTTATGACTTCCGGAAGCATTAGCACAACATAAAAAAGTGACTCGCTGTTTTTCAGTTTTTACGCCCGGTACTTGATACGTAAGACTTTTCTGGCAAAATTTTCCAAAACAATCCAGATTCATCAGCATTGTATAGCTGATCATGGGATAGACCCATTTCTTAAATTTTTTGCTTCAGCTTGACTTTAAATGGTTCGACAAGCGAAGGTTGCGAAGATAGCTTTTCCCCAGTTATTTTAAGCAGACGAACTCCAAACCTTTTTTTAAAACCCTGCAACCATCCATCACTTGCGTTGAACGAGCATTCTTTTTCTTTCAGTTGTAGATGGATCTCTTTAGCTTTTTCTTTGAGCGCTAATGCATTTACCGGATAATTCCTTTCTCTCTGCTTAACAAACCACTGGTACAGACGTTTGTCCATTTTCGGCAACTCTGATGCTCTTAATGTCTTTCTTTTTCCCTGACCGGAAAGTGTGTTATTAACACAGTCCAAAATCTTCTTTTTTTTTCATTTTTATCTTGCTAATTGTTGACTTTGTTACACCATATTGCTTCGCTAAAGCTACCGCACTTGTACCCTTTCCTAATAATTCCAAAATATTTGCCTTTTCCTGTAATTTTAGCACTTTCGGTTTTTTTGAGCTCATTTTGGTAATGTGATACTTACGAGAACAAAAAAGCAACTGAACAGAAATAAAAAGATAATACGTGCAGTTGCAACTACTTCTCTACTCTACTTACAAGGGGAATCCCCAATTTCAGAAATGATTTCATAAAATAAATGTGTGTGTGTACAAATTTGTGTATTTTAACTGCTGCTAAATTCAAAATTTTGTTTTATTCAGAGTTGACGTTTTAGAGCTTTGTGGTTGGGTTGACGTTTTAGAGTAGTCAATGTAAAAAAAAGAGGGTTGACGTTTTGGTATGTTGACGTAAACGAGCGTTGACGTTTTCCCGAGTGCACTATATATTAATTTTGGAAAAAATTTCCCAATTTAGAAATTTTTTATCTTACGTTTTAATAATTCGAGATTTAACACACGGAAAATATGCTCATTATCAATACCAATACCAAAAGAGAACTAGCCTTAAATCCAACTACTTGGGCACATAAAATATATATATAATTTTTTGCCTGCAGGTCTGAAAAAGTTCATATCGGATTCTAGATTTATATGGGGACAATGTCAAAAAAAAGGTCTACCCTGAGTATATTTGGTAAAGACACTTATTTTTTGCAAAAACATATACAAACCAAAGTTGAGAAAAATCTGTGCAATATATATGTTTTTTTATAGATTTAAGTGAGGAGAGGAAAGCAGCTTTATATGGGGACTATGCCTAAGAATAACCCTATAGGGTTTATCGAATGAATGTAAGTTTAATACATCCATTAATCAGAAGTCCAAAAATAAACACTGTAGGACAATTCTTGGTCATAGCCCCATATAAAGCTGCTTTCCTCTCCTCACTTAAATCTATCAAAAAACAAAAATATTGCACAGATTTTTCTCATATTTGGTTTGTATATTTTATTTTTGGCCAAAAACAAGTGACTATCAAATATGACCAGAATCGGTTCAATTTTTGACCTAGTCCCCATATAAATATTGCATCCGATATGAACTTTTTCCTATTTGAAGGCAAACAAATTAATAACAATGCCACTCAAAGTTTTTTTATGCTTATTTTCTATATCCAATTAGTTGGTTGTAAGACCATTTCTATAAATGCATGGTATAGGTTATCGTAGACCGATAAATTTTTTACTCGTTTTTTTTTTTTTTTGCTTTATACATTTTATTATAAAATAATACAAAATTTTTTTACCGAAAACATAAGTAACTTTAAATGTCTTTTGTTTAGTTTTTAAGAATATTGGATTTCCATACATTTTTTGTTCAAAATATCGATGATCTCAAATAGTGTTCTTACTCCGTCTTGATTAGTTTCGGGGAAAAGCATTCTTAACTTTTTTCCATATAAAAAAATACACAGGCCCACCAACAAACTCTAAGCCCTGGGAGGAAAGTATAATTTGTTTAAACTTTTGGCGCGAATCTGAACTCAGAATTTCTATATAGAATCTAAAAGTATTTCTATTCATCGGGATTATAACTAAGAATTGTCTTATATGGTTTATTTTTGGACTTCTGATAAAAGGATGTAATAAGTATACACAAATTTGCAATTTAAGTCGATCTCATACTGGTCATTTGTATGGGGACTAGGTCTGAACATCAATCGATTTTCTCCAATTTCAATTGCGTTCATCTCTGATAGAAACTCATATACTAAATTTCATCAAAATATATTCATATTTGCGACCTGTAGTTTAATTACATGGACACACAGACGGACGGACGGACATCGCTAAATCGACTCAGAAAGTGATCCTGAGTCGATAGGTATAATAAAAAAATCATGTGAGTCCGATCACAGGGAAGATGTGTAAACATCTAGTAATTAAAAATTTTTTTATGTCATTTTTTAAAATCAAACAGAAAGCGTCATCTATTTATCACTTATAGCAAAAACTGTTTCAGCTAATTCAACAACCCTTTGTTGAATATAAACGTATATAAGTGATACATAGATGACGCTTTTAAAAAAGTGGCATAAAAAAACAATTTTATATCATAATTTTTTCACCAATACAATCATAAGTCACACAGCGTTATCTGCTTCAGCTCACACCGATATGAGTTACGCTGTTTTTGTGATTGTATTGTGAAATAGAAATTTACCCCCCTGCGCGTATAGATGTTTACACATCAAAAATGAGTCTAGGTTGAATATTTTTGGTAGTTACAAACATCAGCACAAAGTAATTATACCCTGACCACATAGTGGTCGCTTTTATTTTTGTAAAAGGACTTAAGCGTGGGCAGTGTATTCTAATACACTCACACAGCACTCAGCACCAAGCAATACAAAATACACGAACAATTTTTCCTTTTTCGTTTTTTGTTGTTTTTCTTGGTTAGATTTTTGTTATTGTCTAACGTATGGTTCCGTTTTAAAAATAATTTGCAGCTGTGAATTAAAAAGCACTTGGAAAAATCGGTGTAAGTCATGAGCTTAAAATTGAAATTATTACTTTACAAAATAAGCTACATGTATTCAGACGAGATGTGGGAAAGTGATTTTTTTCACTTATAACTTTAAGGCTGAAACAGAATGTTTGATATGTTTCAAATTAATTTCAGAGAGTATATGTAGGGAATCAAAATATGAAAAAAAAAATTGTTTTCTTTATATGTATTAGTGTTGGCACTTTCATATGAAACTTCTGGGCATTCATTCAATGTCAGAAACCATACAAACTTTGTGTAGGTTTTATATGAATTAGTATAAAGTTTGATTCATCAATTGAATAAAATGTGGAATGTAAAAAAATAATTCCTTTACATAGCCGGCACAATTATTTTGACAAATTTTTCTCTTGACTATCGGCGACTTTTTCGTTCAACTGCGTAACTATGCTCAAAACAAAGTGCATATCAACAACAACACTTACGAAAAATATTTTGTCTATTACTTTGTGCGCTTTCTTTTTGCTGATAAAAATAAGAGCAGACAGCTAATTTGGCTAAGGCATAAGTAAGTTGACATGCACATGTTTTCAGTTTTCACACGTGTTCTTTGCTAATCTTGTCAACTAAACTTCTTATAATTAATTCTTGGTCCTTCAGTTATAAATTTGATTGCAAAAAGATTCACCAAATATTTGAAAATGTGAGGTAGACGGCTGAGTTAAATGATATTGTAGGAGCCTCAATAGTAGCAAAGTTCTGTGCCGACGTCAAAGTAGTGGACATAGCTAATGAGTTCAATTTGTCACATCAAACGGTTTATTATCAAATAAACAAATTTAAAACCAAAAACGACACACAAAATTTGCCGAGATCCGAAGCGAAACGCAAAACAACTCCGAGTGAAGACCGAATTATTTTGCGAAAATTTAAAACAGACGCTCAATTGAAACTTCGCTTAGTGAGCGGACGATTCGGTGACGCTTGAGAGAAGCAAATTTTAAGACTTACACAGCGACAGAGATTCCATACATATCACAACTAAACAAACTCAAACGTTTAGCTTTTGCTAATGCACATGCCCAAAAGCCAAAATACTTTTGGAGAACAATTTATTGAAAAAGAAGGTTTATTAAGACTTCCACAATTAGAAAGACAGAAATATGCTCCAGTTTGTCAACAAGTAAGCCATGGTGGGGGCTCAGTTATGTTCTGGAGATGCATTGCTCACAATGGCTTGGGTGATTTGATGCCGATCACTGGTTCCATGAACCAAAATAAATACCTTCAGGCGCCCTTCAGGCGACAAACTAATAGGAGAATTATTTATATTCCAACAAGATGACACTCCAGGCCATACGAGTAAATAAATCAAAAGCTTCATAAATAATATTGGACTCAAGATGTTGCACTGGCCACCTCAATGTCCGGATTTGAAGTCACCACTCTTTGGAAAGAGGTACCTACTGAAGTTCTTCAATCTTTGGTAGATTCAGTGCCACGGCGGCTTCAAAAAGTCATTCAAGCTAAAGGCGGTTTTACTTTCTACTAATTCAAAATCAAATTCATTACTTTTGTACAGCATTAAGCCTTTCTTTTTCAAAAATTTTCTTTTGTCAAAATAATTATGTCAACGTATACATCTATAATATTAAGAGGCTAGGCGATTTCTTATGACTGATGTTTTGTTCTACGGTTTTATTCCGATTTTGACCAAACGTATATTATTTGAAAGGTATTTCTTTTTAGCCATTTTGCAGATTTACGGATTTTTAAATTTTGTCCTTTATTTTGAGTAAATTGCATTTGAAGTTACTACTAACACATACATAAAATTATACAATGCTATGTGTGTGTTTATAAAATTTGTTAATGTGTTTGTAATAAAAATTAGTTTGTTTTTTGTGTTGATTTGCGAATTGGCTATAATTGATTAGCATACCTTTAGGGTCTTTATTTATTGAAAAAATAAACTTTTCTAGAATTTGCACTCGAATTTCGAGGGCTGGAATCTGCTAGTTTTATTTTAATTCACCACTTTTTTTTAATAATAATTAATATAGAAAATATTCATTATTTTTTTTTTTTTTTCTTTAAATTATCAATACGTTAATATTAAAAATATTTCATTATTTTGAATAAAGCATATATAAAGTTAAACAGAAAAAAGTATTTGTTTTTTGTTGTGAAAATAATTGTGCCGACGACTGTATAAAATTATTTTAATTTTTATTCAAAATAGTAATAGGCGTTTTAACTAAATATATCTTATCGATTATTTTATTAAATAAATACTTTGCATAGTTAGGGTATCCAAGTGTGAAGCTTAACTAAAGTTATTTTTAGTTTGTAAACATTTATAAATAGTTTTATAAACGTTGCTTTTATTTTTATTTATCGAAAATAGAATTCTAAATACACCAAATTTTAAATGTCAGGAATTTAAATTTTGTATTTTTAATGGTATGAGCATGCAATTGAATACTAATTAATAATTTACAAATGTTTTTTTAAGGCCTTTTTTACCGGCCTTCATTCAAATGCTGTGAATTGGTAGTAAAGTAAACGAGAGAGACAACATCAAAGTGCTTTGTTAATTTACTTGTAGCGCTTAGTAAAAACACTATACCTACGATTAGTTTTTAAAACATTTTTAGTTTCTTACTTTCAGCTGTGCCACTAGTTTAAGGGATTTTTACTGTGATATTTACTTATATTTATTTTCTATATTTGCTTTAAGTTAATTTTATGTTTTATGTTGTGTATGTAAAATAGAACATATTGTTTATTAAATGTATTAAATTTGACAACAAATACTAAATATTAATAAAATTACTCCTGAGGAAGGCGGCCAAAAATAATTTTTTTTTTTTTTTTTGTTACCGATTTTAAAGTTATGTTATTCATTTGAAAGTAAATACCAGTAAACCTCGGGAGCCAAAAAATTGCGACTCTATCTCAACTATATCACAGCGAACAGGGTCTTCGAAAATGGGCTCTCTCAGTATTTTGCTAAAATTAAAAATTTCTTTGTAAATATTTATTTCTGAATGACTGTAGCTTTTTTGATTTAAAAGATTTTGAAGTGAAATAAATTTTGTATAATTTTGTGGCTTCCATACTATTAATGTTAAAAATGTAAAATCACTGAGTCATCCTGAAATTTAAAAAAAAAAAATTTTTAAAAATTTAATAGAGCATAACTCCTGCCAGTCAAAAGCAGACAGAAAAAATCTTGCACTCTTCTATAGTCCAAACCCTCCCCTATACTCCTATACCCCATTATACACCCGCCAGTTTCCGCCCGTGTGCACCAGAATAATTTTTCTGACCCAAGGTTAGATATTTTCTGTAAAATTTATGAATACAAAAGTTGTCCACTATGTGGTTAGGATATATTAAGTTTGAGGTGATGTTTGTAACTGCCAAAAATATTGGACCGTTATCCATCTTTTATTACACAGTACAACGCATGATTTCGGGACTCAATTTTGATAATTTTGTGTGAAAGTAGCCTAAAAAATAAGAACTTCTGTATCATTCGTTTGGTCATGTTACATCAACAAATAATTTTAATATTTTTTTGAAGTTAGTAAGTATCGTATAGGGGAATTTGTCACGTTTTAGGCTCTTTTGTTTGGCATAACTCGAGAACCACTACTCGGATTTCGCTGAAACAATTTTTGAAAAATCCAGAATTACAATTATTTTCATCTGTTTATATAACGTTTCGCTACATAAGCAACAGTTTCGCAGTTATAAATAAATGTATGAAGAAAAAAAAAATATTTTTTGCCTAAAAATTTTTTTTTTTTTTTTTAATTCATAAAAACTCCAAAACGGTCAAAAGTGCCAAGTCCTATTACTTTTGCGTAAAGTCACATAACCTATGAACAAAATGAGACATAAATCATGAAAATCGATGAACGCGTTTCGCTTTTATTCACAATTAAGTGAAGGTATGAATTTCAAAAAATATTAAAAATATTAAAATTATTTGTTGATGTAACATGACCAAACGAATGATACAGAAGTTCTTATTTTTTAGGCTACTTTCACATAAAATTATCAAAATTGAGTCCCGAATCAATAAGCTTAAAAATGTTGTACTGTGTTATACTCAAAAACACTTTCTGAGTCGATTAAACGATGTCCGTCCGTCCGTCTGAGTGTTATGAATACAAAAGTTGGTCGTACCGGTTCACCGCGGTGTATTTTTTTGCGTTTCGGTAGAGTTGTCAGGAGTTGTTATATACTTATAAAAAAGGGGTGAGATATAATGCGCTTAATTGTTACAGGTACATTTACATAGGTATCTTTCAAAAACATTAATAGTCTGAATTAGAGTTATATAGTTTAAATACCGGACAAAATGGGAAACAATTTAAATAACAGGTAAATGGTAAAAAAAAAAAACTATGGCGACATAGCCCTTTAAGATATGAGCAGGTATGCTTCACCTTTTAAAAGGGGTTAGGGTGTGGGTTTTTTAGCTTCTAGAAGTGGTAATAAAAGATAAAAATTTTTATTTTACATAATTGCAAGAAAGAGTATTTATAATAATGTTTCCACAATTATTATTCATTACAATTTGTGCAATGGCTAAGTACTGTTACAGAGATCTGGCAGATATTTTCAACGAAATGATGTAGACGATGTAATGTTGCACATAGTGAGCAACGACTTCTTTAAGAATTGTAACCTAGAAGACATTGAAATGCACAACGGAAAAATCCTATTTTGCATCGAATTTGAAAAGACGGTAGATTGAATGCTCTCATAGCAAGGCAAAGATGTACAAACGTTACCAAGACTGGTTAATAAAGGAACTTATTTTTAAGAGTGGACCTACAACTGCCAACGAAAGTGGAAAAAAAGGTCGACCAGCAAAACCAATTGACGGATGTAGTGAAAAATCTGGAAGGTGCAAGCTGGTGAATATCAATGAAGAAATTTCTCAAATAATTATTAAGGATTCATTTTTGCACCAAATTCAACCAACCCAAAATAAAAAAAATAAAATTGAAATAATTGAAAAAATAGTAGAAGCGAGCCCAAGGTGCATAAAGAGGATTTTGAAAAGCATTCCTACACCAACTGAAGATAAGAAATTTACGCCGGAAGAAGCGTTCGCCCTATTTTTGGATTTGAAATTGACCAAAAATCAATATAGGGAATTGCGGAAGCGAACCAATGAAAAGAATTATGGGATTTTTCCAGAGTATCGAGATTTAGTTTCTGCCAAAAAAGAATGCTTACCTTCACAATCTGCTATTCGTGTCGCTTCAACATCAGCAGAAATAAAATTGCAAGATCTCCTTGAACATACTACAGAACGATTGCTAAATACGCTTGATACAGATCATTTAAAAAAAATTGGTAATGGCAGCATTACTTTAATTTCTAAATGGGGATGTGATGGATCCTCTGGTCAGAAACAATACTAGCAATTTAATGCCAAAAATTCATCAGATGTTAATTTATTTATGGTATCTTTCGTTCTATTGCGCTTAACAGAAAGGTATAGCGTCTTAGAGCCGTCAACTAGTAGAGCAACAGAAATTGATATATGGAAAAATGAAATTCGTTCTTCAACAAAGTATTGCAGACCAATAAAATTTGCATTCAAAAAGGAAACCTAAGATTCAGTTATGAAAATAACTGATCAAATTAAGGAACTTCAACCAGTAATATTTAAATTTGATGACCAAGACATTGAAGTACATTTTAAAATGTGACTCACAATGATTGATGGAAAAGTTGCACAAGCTTTAACTGGAACAAAGTCAACGTCAAGTTGCATTATATGCCAAAAGACATCAAGTCAATTAAGCCAACCCCCACCAGAAGACGATAGTTTTAAGGAAGCCTACGAATTTAGAATGTCCCCTCTTCATGCTAGAATACGTTTCATGGAGCATATTCTTAAATTGGGTTATGATTTGGAATTTGGTCCGTTAGGCGAAACAGTGAGAAAAAACAAAGAAAATGAAGAAAAAAGAAAGCAAAAAAAAACAAATTCAACAAAAATATCTACAGCTAGGCCTCGTAATCGACCAACCAAAACAAGGGGAATGAAACATAAATGATGGAAATACTGCAAGGAGATTTTTTTCCGATCCGGAAACTGCAACATCTCTCACAGGTGTAGATCATGAATTAATAAGACGATTCAAAATCATATTACATCATAGTTCTAGCATGCAGCAGAAAGATAAATGCAAAAAAATTTGGAGAGTACGCCAATAAAACAGCTATACTTTATAATGAAAAATACTCTTGGAGATATATGCCATCCACAGTTCATAAAATTTTGTACCATGGGGAACAAATAATCCAAAACAATATGCTACCAATAGGAGATCTATCTGAAGAAGCGCAAGAAAAAAGGAACAAAGACTATAGATTCTTTCGCGAGCACAACACAAGGAAAATGTCCAAATGTTGTATGTACTTATGAAGACCTTATCACTATTTTGTTGTGCACTTCAGATCCATATATGTCCAACATTCGTCAAAAATGGAAAACTACCTCTATTGAATTAGACGAAGAAGCTAAACAACTTCTAGAAGATGAAAATCAAGGCTATTTAGAAGAAATTTTTACTAAAATTGGTTGATTTAAAGTACTTTTTCATTACACTAACAATAAGTTACACTTTTTTTTATATAGTTAAAAAATTTTCTTGATTTAAAAATTTATATATTTTGTAAATTTACAATAAAAATTGTTATATTTCATAAATTTACCATAAAAATTGAATAGAAATATTTAAAAAGACAATAAAAAACAAGTAAGAAAATTATAGTCGGTCTAGACCGACTATACGATACCCTATACCATGCGATTAGAAACTCTATCTCTTAGGCCCAACTAACTGGACATTGAAAATAAGCAAAAACCAAATTTGAGTGGGATTTTTATTAATTTTTTTGGCTGCAGATATGAAAAAGTTCGTATCGGATGCTATATCTATAAAGGGACTAGGTCCAAAAATGGACCGATCCTGATCATGTTTGGTAAAGTCTCTTGTATTTTGCAAAAATATGTACAAACAAAATTTGAGAAGAATCAGTGCAATATTTTTGTTTTTTAATAGATTTAAGTGAAGATCGGGAAGCAGCTCTATATGGGGTCAAAGGGATCATTTTTGGACTACTCATTAGTGGATGTAATGAACGCATACAAACCCAATTTGAGTAAGATCTATATGACAATTTGGATCTTATGGCAATTTATGTCGATTTCATATGGGTAATTTGTATGGGGGCTAGGTCTGAACATGGACCGATTCTCGCCAATTTCAATAGCGTTCATCCCATGGTCGACAAAAGCTTATATACCAAATTTCATCGAAATATATTCATATTTGCGACCTGCAGTTTGATTACAAGCTTTACATGGACACACAGACGGACGGACGGACGGACGGACATTGTTAAATCAACTCAGAAAGTGATTCTGATTCGATCGGTATAATTAAAGATGGGTCTAGGTCAAATATTTTTGGTTGTTACAAACAGCAGCACAAAGTCATTATACCCAAACCACATAGTGGTATAGGGTATAAAAAATTAAACTAAAGCAAAAACATACGAGTTTTTCATTGAAACTTCTCTATCTCGAACCGATATAAGGTAACTTTTATGTTCGCTGCTTAATAAATTATATTTTAACTCGGGATCTTTCAAAAAAAAAAAACAAGCTTTGGCCCTTGTGCACATTAGGACTAAAAAGTTTACGGGGGCCAAAGTTTGACATTTTCTGAAAAAATTAAATTAAAAAAGTGTTAAAAAGTATTAGTTGTAGAATTAACTGAAAAAATAAGACATTATATTCAAAAAAAAAAACTTTTTTTACCTTTTAACACTTCACTTTTGTACTAAAATTCAACTACAAATGAAAATGTATTTTAAACCCTCCTTAACTTTTTTATTTTCGGTCGAGAATTACGTTTTATAGCAAAACTTAAAGGCTACAGTCTCACCTACCAAATAAAAAAACCGCATATCAAAATTCCAATCCAATCAAAAGTTATAGATTTTTGACCGCCTTCTCGTCAAATGGTCCACTGTGCGTCGGATGAATAATGAATAATTAGTCTTTTATTTTGAAAATAAATGACCTTAGAAGCCCACTTTAGACATTTCTATAAATCTTAACAAAAAATCTATCAATTGTATTTTTTTCAGTGAGGGGAACTTTGAAAAAACTATAAAATTTGAACGTTGCAATTGAACGCATTTTTACAAATTACTTTTCGGTTAATCCTTTCGATAATTTTATTTTTCGATCAAACCTAAACTTTAAAAATAAAACTGACGATTTTATTTATAATAAATAAAACGAAAAGTATAAAGAGACATTTTTTATGATAAAATTAATATACCATTAATTAGAGAAACTCGTGTTATGGCTAAAGACAACGTACTTACAAAGGTTTAAACATATTTAATAAACAAACAAAAAAAAAAAGTATCATACTTTATCTTTTAAGCATAGCATGTCATATTCAAAAACTCCAAACAAGACAGAATAAATTGCTAAAAATGATATACAACATACCACGCCACTATTCAACTCATAACTGAGCCCTTGATTATGAAAGTGGTATAAGTCATATAATCCTTGTTTCGAGATATTAAGATGTTTGCATTTTAATGAATTAAAAAATATTTTTGTATTATGGAATAAGGTATTTCGACAATTAAATAGTGCCAACAAATAAGTATTTATTATGATTGTGAAATTTATAACCATTTTTAAAGGAAATGTGGTTTTGAAAGGTTGAAATGACTTATACCATTTTCAAATTTAACTGCATGGCTTTATAAATGACTTAAACCATCAAAGAAAAATTTTTATTAGAAATTAACATTTTAGTCAAACTCATTACATTGTAACTAAGTAATTTATTTTTTTAGTATTCAGGGAAATAAAGTGTTTGTGAAAAATTGGTGGGATATAGGGTAGTAAATCCATCATATCTTTTCGTTTTTCTTCTGTTGTTGGTCTAATGGTTGTGTATAATGGAAGCAAATCAATATTTTCGTATATTCTTGGCCTTCCTCTTTTAGGTGAAAGGTCTAACACTTCGAATTCGGAATTGTTATCCAAAGAAGTTTTATAAACATCTTATATGGAGCATTTTTTAGAAATCTGATCCATTGTATTTTTAGCCAAGACACAGCTTCTCCATTGGCGTTTCTCTTTCTATTAGTTGTTGATTCTCTCAGTTGTTTCATCGAAATGAAATCTTTCTGAGCCATTTGTTCTACCAAAAACGGGTTTCTCTTTTTACATAATTCTATTAAATTATAATAATGCTCAGGGATTTATAAATAATTAGATTTTTTAATTTTAGTTTCTATCAAACCAAAATCGCGATCATTTGGCAAAAAAAAAAGGAATGGCCGGATACCATAAATTTATGATCAACTGTTTCAACAATATTATCAGATGACTGAACAATGTTAATGTTACGATTCTAACCTGAGCAGGCATCACCGTAAGTGATTTTGAGTGGTATTGTCCCGAATATGCTTTAAGATGCAGGATGCAATTTCCTGTGATCATCTTGAGGCGATTGCATGCATACATTTTAGCATTTTCATTGTGGAAATTATGAAACTCTAAATTGTATAAATACATGTTACGCTTATAATAAGCTACCGAAACAGAAAGTTTTGCATAAGAAAGTGCCTTCTGTATATCAAATGTGAATCCTTAATATTCACTCGGGTTATCTTTTGCTTTTTGTATGTCATCTGTTAAAACTTTTTCTAGCCTGTTCGGCACTGTTAAGATGTGAATCATGAATTTCCATAAGATGCAACTTCTTCTGGATGCTTCAATTTTTAGTTTTAGCGAATCACACTTTCGTCACGTGTCTTTACGAGGAGTATGAAAATTCAAGTTGAATATTTTCCTGTAAGTCCACTCCTTCATAGGTGATGTATTATTTTCATCATATTTTTTCACATACAGCTCATACATTTCGACCTGAAGTGTGATGTGTTCTCGTGTAATGGCTCTCACATGCTGGAAAACTCAGAATATGTTCTCGTACAACTTTAATATTATCTTCATCTGTTTTTTAGATGAACCAGCCATTTTGTCACGACCATAAGTTCCAGGTGTTTTAGCATTTAAGACACGGCTTAATCTTCCGTTAGATATTTTGAAAGTATCCAAAAAAAAAAAAAATTTGCAAACAGAAACTTCTGAATTCCGTACATTTAGATGAAACTTAAAACTACATTTTCTCATATATCCTCCGTAATTTCTGAGTCGTCTTTGTATTATTGATTGTTTTCGAACCAATCCATACAGAAACAAATTCTATTTTTCGAAATTTGCTAATTTTCAAAAAGATTAAAAATTACCTTTTCTGTCTTCATATCCGAATCCATTTATACATTTAATCTTTATTTTCGAAAACTTTACCACTCACATGCTTAGACTCTTTTGTTTCATATTCTTCTCCACTATTTCTCTTCATTTTTCTTATATTTTGTGCATAATTACGTTGATTTCGTGTCCTCTTTCTTGATTTCATGTTGCTTTCTTCCATTTGTAAGGATTCCGAATTCACTTTTAAAGTATGAACTGATTCATCGGAAGGCGATATTAGTCTTATTCCATTTCTTGGGAGCATTACTTATACTTCTTCGCCGTATAATGTCTACAATTAACTATAAATAGTGTGTTTTTACATTAATATGATTACTTGATCATACCTGAACCGCTATCTGAAGATATGACAAAATTACTAATTATTTTGCCAAATTTTATAAACAGACTGACTTATACCACTATTTAAAAAACGGTGACTGTATTTTGTTTACCAACCAAAAAATAAACTCAACTTATCGAGTTAATTTTCATGACATACTGCGAATTACTTTAGATTATGTTATTTTTTTAGGATTTGATATGAAATAGCTGAAAACTTGATTTTTAAAATTTTTGACTTATACCTTTTTCAAAATCAAGGGCTCAACTATGATCTCAGATGACAAATGTCTGAATGTAATCACATTAACCAACTTACGGTCTTAACGTAGTTTTAAGTTTTATCTTGACAAAAAAACTTATTTTTGCCTAAATTTTAAATATGCAGTATTAATGATCTTATCAATTGTAAATATTTCCAAGGAGAAAAGGTCTTTTTTTTTGCCTGAATTCTTTAGTATACTATATTTTGTTTAATATAAATATTTTGCTCATGTTATTTAAATAAAAATTGAATTGAATTTTGGACGAAATGACGGACATCGTCGATCGCTCTAATAAAAAAAATATTTAGGTTAGGTTAGGTTGAAAAAGAGGTGCCATGTATACACATAGCTCATATCCGTTTTACCCGGATATACACTTAAGCCAGAAAGTCGGCTTGTTGTGCGCTCTACATCCTCGTGCTCATCCGGTAATCTACTCCTTATTTAACTTAGGAATTCGGTCTCGACAGCAAATGTCCTGAGTGTTTTCCAGCGTATCCCCCTAAGAGCCGCTAGGCCTGGTGTGATGTCGTTGGATAAATGTCTGACCCTTGTTCCCGCAAATGCAGGACAGTAACAAAGGTAGTGTTCTAGGGTCTCGTCATCCTCTCCACAAGCTCTGCATGTGGCCGATTCTGCCCAACCAATATGATATAGATAAGTTCAGAGTGTCCAGTGAGGATGCCAATAATCCTACTCAGTTCCCATCTATTTAGACTAAGGATTTCCTTAGTCTTCGAAGTGTTTGGAGAGCCCCATAGTATCTTCGTAGCCTTACCCACGTGAGTTTCCTCCCAAATTGAATTATGTGAACTGGTTGCCCACTCCGATAGTTTCAATTTGAGAGCCTGGATAGGTATTAGGTTTTCCAAATTGACTCCCTCCAAGAAAGAACCCTTCCTGGCCAGTTCGTCTGCAATCTCGTTTCCCATTATACCACTGTGTTCTGGGATCCAAGTGATTTCAAGTCTACGTCTTGTAGTGAAGTTTGCAATTTCCTCCTTACATCTGAGGGCAGTCATTGATCTAGTTTTGTCCGAGGATATCGCCCTGATAGCCGCTAGACTGTCCGAAAATATTTTCACGTCTCCGGGGCTTGGAAATGCCCGTGCGTCAATAGATCTTATGCATGCCGTTATCGCGACCACTTCGGCCTGAAAGACAGAGTTGTGGTCCGGAATGCGTAGGTTTATGCCATTGGAACGGCCTTCATCAGAGAAACCTATGCCAGTCCTACCATGCAGACTAGATCCGTCTGTGTAGTAGTGTGACCCTGGAAGGTTTTGTAGAATATTTCCGTTCAACCAGCTTTCCCTGTCAGGTATCCTTATACTGCAGGGTGTGTTTGTCGACACTTCCGCGATTCTATCACAACTAAAATCAACTGTGTTGAATTCCGGTATCTGATCCAATATTGTTTGGTGTCTGGTCATATGGTCGGTGATGTATTCCCCTGTTACCCTAAGTCGTAACATGGCCAGAGCTGCCTCATATTTAATTCTAATCTCGATCGGGTGTATAAATTGAATCGTCTCTAAAGCCCTCGAAGATGTAGTCCGTATTGCACCGCTGATTCCTATGCAGCAGGGGCGTTGTATCTTTTGGAATGGTTTAATATAACATTTCCTGTTTATTGATGTCCATATGACTACGGATGCGTAAGTTAGAATTGGTCTAACGAAGCTTGTGTATAGCCAATGCATCATCCTCGGGTTTAAACCCCATTTTGAATTTATAGCTCTTCTGCAAATGGCCCATATCCCGTTAGCTTTCGTGACTCTCCTCTCAATATGGTCCTTCCAAGTGAGCTTTTTGTCGAGATTCACCCCAAGGTACTTCACCGTTTGTGTGATTCTAATTGTTTTGCCCTGGAAGCGGGGTTCATCGAATTCGACTATTCTCGTCTTCCTAGTAAAGAGGCATATTTCAATCTTTTCCGGGTTCACATTCAGTCTCTTCGGTTGTGCCCAATCGTTTGCTATTTCGAGTGCATCCGATGCCCTCCTACATAAATTTCTAGGATCTTTCCCCCTTAAGAGTATCGCTAATCGTCTGCGTATCAGACAGGTTGGAAACCCTTATTGGCTAGAATCCTTAGAAGACTGTTTATGGCGGTCACCCAGAGAAGAAAGGATAAAATTCCCCCTTGAGGTGTCCCACAACAAACCTTGTCTCTTATTTTAATGCCACCCACCTTGCAACTTATCCATCTATTCCCTAGCATGTGACTGATCCAGGCTTTAATATCCCGGTCGATGTCGAATCGTTCTAGGGATTGGAGTAGAGTAAAAAAATATATAGGTCATTTATTTTTCACAGTTACAAGTATCAACACAAACTGATAATACCACTGAGTAGTATTCAAAATCAAGTCAAACAATAAATCGGTACATTGTATATTGTTTTTAGTCAAGGTTAAGGAATAAATTCATTTTTTATATGTAACTGATTATATTGTTCACACTAGAGAAATAATTAGTATCATACATAATGTCTCTTCTTTTGTGGAAAAAATCAATTATTATTTTTTTTAAATGTACGCTTTGTACCCTTTAATTGTATTTAATTCAACCTACTCTCAACTAACTAACAACAGAAACTATTTTATTTCAAAAATTTTTTTTTTTGTTTCTTTTCAGTGAACTTCTCTATAGACGATTACGAAGCAATCAACAAAACATTTCAATTGTATTTTTATATTTTATGATTACTTACCGCTCAAATTGGTATTATATTTCATTTAGGTATTTTTATAATAATGTTTTTCTTTCTTTCTTTCCCTTTTGGATCAAAAGTAGACAAAAAGTATTAAAACTTATAAAAAAAAAAAACTTAAAATCATGAAAAAATTTATAAAGGTAAAAAGCAGAAATAGAGGCAGAGAGAGAGAGAGTATGTGACACAGTTATTTTGAAAGATACTATAGCAACAGTACTACTCGTTCTTATCAATGAATGTTGTCTACTCCTGAGGTATAAACTAGTCTGGGTTATGGAAGAAATGAATAAAGTGGAAAATAAATAATATTAATCAAATATTTTCTTAAAGTTAAATCTAAATATAATAATTTTTTAAAAACCAACTGATATTTATTTTGATGCATTGATCATAAAAAAATCCTATATGATAAATATTCTTTAGGTACTGAGGAATAATTAGATAAATGTATTGAAAACCCAACAGAATTTAATACTTTACCAATGCAGTAACTTAAGGTTCTATGAAATGGATTTAATAAAAAAATATCGTATTATAAATACTTAATAGGTGCTGCTGACATTTGGAGAATTTGCTTTAAAAAAATTTTTAAAATTCTGATTAATATTTCGAGACTTTGGAAATTAATGTAATAATTATGGAAATTAATGTAATCGTGTGATTATATTTATGAAAACATTTTTTCAAGTCATTTTGAAACAAAAGACTCATCCAGAAAACCTGCTTTTGATGTGTAAACACATACTTCACAATACAATCACAACAACAGCGTAACACAAATCGGTGAGAGCTGTAACACAAATCGGCGTGTGACTTATGATTGTATTGGTGAAAAAACTATGATATAAAATTGTTTTTTGTGACACTTTTTTAAAAGCGTCATCTATGTATCACTTATGTACGTTTATATTGGGATATTTTTAACGTTTTACAGCAAAGGGTTATTAAATTAGCTGAAACAGTTTTTTCTATAAGTGATACACAGATGACGCTTTCTGTTTGATTTTAAAAATGACACACAAAAATCTTTAATTACTAGATGTTTACACATCTCCCCTGTGATCGGACTTACATGATTTTTTTTCTTCTTTAGTAATAGCTTACAAATTTTATATCCGGATTTTTATCCAGGTCAGGACAAGTAGTCCTCGCCTTAATAAAAAAAAACTATGTGAGTCAGATCACAAGGAAGATGTGTAAACATCTATTTATTGATGTGTATTGGTGCAAAGATTATGATTTAAATTTATTTAGCTGATTCAACAACCAACAGGAAGCGCCATGAATGTATAGCAAGCAACTGCTATGGTTGTTATACTTGATGGTAGCAGTTGTTTGCTATACATTCATGGCGCTTCAGGTTGGTTGTTGAATCACCTAAATAAATTTAAGCCATAATCTTTGCACTAATACATTTACATATGTATACCTCACATCGTTTTTCTCTTACGCTGTTTTTGTGATTGCATTGTGAGCGCATAGATGTTTACACATCAAAAATTCAATTCGAATCTCTTTCCCTAACTCTTTCCCTAACTTATTTCCCTTTATAAAATTATATCCCTACTGTGTATAGAGCACTATCTGGCCATTTAAAATAAAGTGCTTAGATCTAGTAGGTAAATAGCTGATGTGACAACCTCCCTGCTTAAAAATAAAAATAAAATAATTCAATAATAAATTTGTTATTCGAATTTTTATACTGAAACTATCTTAACATAACATTTAGTTAATTTAAATTGATCTTATTTAGAAACTTTTTACCACAAAGTTAAGTTTCTGATGTCTTTCTTGGAAGACATTTTATAAATTCACAAAACATTTTTCAAATTCATAAATTCCGACATTGTGATGATTATTAGATATTTTTGATACGTTAGTATTTTAAAAATAAATTAAAATATTAATTAAATTAATCGAAGACCTTGGAAAAATTATAAAAGTCTTAGATTTTAAATTTAAAATTTTTTAATAAAATTTTTTTACCAAAAATTTTTATATTTTAAATGTCCTCTAGAAAAACATTAAGCACGTTTCCAACTCCTAAATGTCATTCCTTAAGATTTCAATACATACAACTGTAAAATTATTTAAAATGAAAAAAATATATATATACATACATATTTTTATAACCGTATTCAGTTTCAGTTTCACATCCACAGTGCTGCATCTCTATCTCATTTGTATTCTTATAGAGTCTTTCATACGCATATTATTGGGGTATATATATATGTAGGTGTTTGTGTCTGTAGTAGTAATTGTTGTATATATGTAAGTAATACTGAGTATTTATACATAGACATATTATAGATATAGATTTGTAAAAGTGAGGGGAAATCAAATGGACACAATACGCTTTAAAAAAAACTTAATAAAAATGGAAGTTATCAGTAGCAATTTAAAAAAAAAAATAGAAAACTTAGATCAAAACTTTTATTTTCAAGTAGCAAATAAATACATAACATAGAACAAATAAATATATGTATGTATTATCTCTCTGTACATACAGATGTAACAATATTCAATGGTTTCCAATTACTAATTACTAATTGAGAAGAGCTTCTTCGAATGTACACATCACCGGCAATCACAGATCGCTTATCATTTATTTACTTAAATCCATTTTAATGTATTTGTATATAAATATCACAAATTTCAATTTAGTTTTTTATTTTTAATTTGTTTTGCTGTTGGCGGGACATTAAATAAGAATTATATAGAAATTGAATTTAAGAAAATCAATATTTACAATATTCAAAATTTTTAAATAAACATGTTCGATAAACTTTTCTGTGAAAAATATATATCGTCTTGCCAATACAATACTGTAACAGCTAAAAAGAGATAGAGATATTACGGTTTAAAGTTTTATCGTTTTGTATAAACGTTATAAAATATTTATCATTCTTCAAAGTATAGATTTTTAAGTATGGCTTACATCAATGTTTATAGGTTTAAATACATAATAATGCCTTTTAAAACTCTTTCTTTTAACTCATACTCTCTGTCTGTCTGTCTGCCTGTCGTGTGGCAACCCCATTCCCCCTTATCCAATTGATCTGAAACTTGGCCCATAGTCTTGTTGTGACTACAGATTAATTTTGGGGTAGTCACGCATAGTCCCTCATGGTCACGGCGTGATCTTAATGTCATTTCCCCTCATCCGAGCGATCTGAAACTTGATCCATACACTTGCTGTGAAAAAAAGATTAACTTTCACTTAGTCACGCACAGCCCCGGAGAGATTTAAAACGGATTTCCGCTCATCCAATCAATTTTATTAACTTCGACACAGTCACGCATAGTCACGCACAGTCACGGAGTGATTTATAACTCATTTCCCCATATCCGATCGATCTGAAACTTGATAGACTTGCTGTGAAAAAAGATTAACTTTGACATAGTCACGCACAGTCACGCATAGTCACGCACAGTCACGAAGTGATTTAACCCCATTTCCCCTCATCCGATCGATCTGAAACTTTGTCCATAGACTTGGTGTGGCCAAAGATTAATTCTAAGATAGTCACACACAGTCACGCGTAGTCATGCACAGACACGAATTGATTTATACCCCATTTCCCTTCATCCGACCGATCTGAAACTTTGTTCATAGAATTTTTATGGCCAAAGATTCGTTTTAAGATAGTCACACACAGTCACCCATAGTCACGTAAAGTCACGAAGTGATTTAAACCCCAATTCCCTTCATCCAATCAAACTGAAACTTTGTCCATAGACTTGTTGTGACCAAAGATTAATTTAAAAATAGTCACGCACAGTCACGGAGAGATTCAAGACTTATATGCATAAGGAAAGAATGAGTTTTAAAGAAAACTTGGTTTTTATGGGTTAGATTATTGTGATGAATTAATCCTGTGTTCTATATGAAAAAAATTTCAGAATTGATTTTATTTCGTGTTGTTATAGTATTGCTCTTTTATCAATTCTTAATATTGACAATTTTGTGACATCATTTTGAGATAGTACAACACTAGTTCTGATACCAGGTATATACTAAATAACTAGGAACATTTAAATCTTTAATATTAATAGGGTGGGCGATTACTTGTGACCGATGTTTTGTTCTACCGTTTTATCCCGATTTTGACCAAATGTGTTTTATTTGAAAGGTATTTCATTTTAGCCGTTTAGCAGATTTACAGATTTTTAAATTTTTTCCTTTATTTTGAGTAAATTGCGGTTAAAGTTGCTAGTAACACATACATAAAATTTGACAATGCTATGTGTGTGTTTATTAAATTTGTTAATGGGTTTGTAATAAAAATGAGTTTGTTTTTTGTCTCGATTTGTGAATTGGGTATAATTGTTTAGCATACCTTTAGGGTCTTTATTAAATGGAAAAATAAAATTTCCTAGAATTTGCACTCGCATTTCGAGGGCTGGAATCTGCTAGTTATATTAAATACATTATAAGTTTTAATTTACACCTCTTTCTCTATTTCTTCTCGAAGTTCTTTGTTAACTTTCAAGCGCTTATAGAAATCATAAAAAGCTGCTGGAATTGCTTTGTTGTTGCACAATTCTATATACATACGCTGATACCAGGAGGTTCCTTTTAGAGGGGTACTAAATCTGCATCACATTGACGGTTGATCCTTTTTAGGCGTTTATCAATTTTAAATTCCATAAATTCATCTTGGTTATAAAAATACTTGTAATAAACCGAATTAGGAGGGTTCTTCAGAAAATTAGTATCCATTCTATCAGAAACTGCTTGTTAGTTAATAATGTCTGAGGTAACTATTTCGTTAGCAAAATAAGTTTTCTTCTTATTGTCTTTAATAGCCACTTGGACAATAGTGACAAACTGGTTTGGTGTACAAACCGGAGTTTTATTTATTATTTTTTTATTTATTTCTCTTTCAATTGCGGAAGGCATTGAATCCCCTGCACTTTGTGTGACCAACAATATGGTATTAGTGTGTTATAGTTGGAATATCGAGCTTTTGCTCTGCATATGCATGCATTGCAGTAAGCAATTTGTTTAATTTTGGCCGCTACAATTATCAGAATAAAATACATCTATATGAACATTTCCCTCACAGCTTTCTTTTTGCGGTACCTTCATGCCAAATATAGCAATTTCTTTGCTGTAGCATTATACATCGTAAAATTGAAAACATTTAGTCTTCTTTTATAAAAGAAGACGACTATTCTTCCACGAGGTACTTGTGGAACAGCTTGTAAATCATACACAGTCGTGCTGACGGCTTAATAATTTATCTGACTTCTTTTCAGATCTACCTAATTCTTTTCCTTCCATATGTGCTACCCGCAACCCATGTCACCAATAGTACAACACCACAACATTGTATTTTGTTACTGTCATGCTCTAACAAACTTCGTACTGAAATAGTAATACAAGAGTATTTATTGAATACTAGCAGATTCCAGCGCTCGAAATTCGAGTGCAAATTCTAGGCAACTTTTTTTCACTTTTTTGATTTATTATTATTGTGAATGAAGAAAATAAACTTACAAACACATTAACAAATTTTATAAATTGCAATTTACTCAAAATGCTATTTACTCAAAATAAAGGCAAAAATTTAATAATCTGTGAACAGCTAAAAAGAAATACCTTTCAAAAATATACGTTTGGTCAAAATCGGGATAAAACTGTAGAACAAAACATCCTGTTAATATTATAGATGTATTTCACTGAAAACAGTAACATTTTGAGATGTTATAATATTTCTCTGATTCTTTGAGTCTCTTCTAGCCCAATAGAGCAGTTTTCGGAAAAATGTAACATTTTTAGTTGTGACAGTGTTGCACTGGCAAGACGATACATGAAGAAGAAAATTTAAAAATTTTAAAGAAAACAAAAATTATTTCAATATTTTACAACTGAATTTAAAGTAATGAAATGTATAGTTTTTTTAACTATAAATCAAATAGTCAACCTATGAGTTAATCTATTAATACAGCTCAGCAGATTTTGAATCATTTGCCAGATTAAGACGAATAAAAAAGCTTTTTAAATTAAATCCAACATATTTATATCATACATCTCATACCTATAAACCAGGAACTACACAATGAATTTTTCCAATTTTTTAAAACCATTTCCGTGCAATATTTAGCTTTAAACCCGCTTACTTCCCACGATGCTTAATATTATACCAAAAGTTGTTTTTTTTTTAATGTTTATTAATTCGCAATATATAACAAACTTAAACTATAATAAACAATAGTTCACAATAATATTTTTGTTTTATGTATATACAAAGTCCCTTAATCGGGCTCTCTAGTATTATTAATATAATAGATAGTTTTGTTTTTTAAATATTTTATAAATAAATAACGTTCTTACAAATGAAGAATATATAGCTAATTAATTTTTGTAATGAAAAATTTTTATAAAAACATTACCATCAATATAAGCAGAAATAAAAACAGTGTCAAAAGGATAAAAGAAAAGGGTTATAAGAATTTATTGTGTAAGCCACCAAAACTTATTGTGTTTTGATCTTTGTAAGCTGTAAAGATCTCTATTTGCTACGCTTGTTTCATATCGAAAGTCATTATTTGTTATTGAATTGCAGTTTACAGCTTTAATGTTAGTTAGCACGTCTATACATATGATAAAAGACAGGAATGCAATGTTCATTTTGAATCATATTCATCTTATCGAGGTATAAAAAGGCCTCAGGTGGTACGAAGCCTTTTTGCAAAGCTACAGATATATACTCTTCATTTGTATAGTACGGGGCCATTATTAAATTGTTTTCTTTACATGATGTACATCTTAAAATATAATTTCTAATTAATTTTATTATAAAATTGTCTATTCTTATAACATTTGAGCTATTGTACAATTTTTTATTTGATATGTATTTTTTATAATTACTTTGTGGTGATCTATAAGTTGACATGCAAGCTCTTAAACATTTTCTCTCAAAACACGAATCTTTTCCATGTAGGATGGTGAAATATTAAACCATATCGGGCATCCGTGAGTGATAATTGGTCTTATTAATGACTGATACATAGTAATTTTGGTTTTAAGTTTTAAATATTTTGAGTAAAATAATGTTTTGAACATGAAAAATGCATTTCTGGCTTTCAGTAAAATTTCATTAACATGGTTGTTAAAATAGAGAAATTTGTCTAAGTGAATACCTAAATATTTTACCATATCTTTATTTGGTAATGTGAGTGTTATTCA
The DNA here is from genome assembly GCA_963682025.1 of Cordilura impudica. Classification (NCBI taxonomy): domain Eukaryota; kingdom Metazoa; phylum Arthropoda; class Insecta; order Diptera; family Scathophagidae; genus Cordilura; species Cordilura impudica. The sequence goes on from OY821517.1 coordinate 370,005,879, forward strand.
AATTAGATTTAATCTGAAAAGATTTCCAATTTTTTCTTATATTATTGTTACATTTACCGACAGGCGGTCTAAATAAAATTGTTTCACACTTTTGTGTGTTAATCTTCTTTTGCCAATCTATATTAAAACTTTCAACCATATCAAAGGATCTTTGTAGATTATTATTGATTTTTTCAATAGTGTTGTCAGTCAATGGAAATTGATATTCCTTTAGTTTATATATTAAACCTGGTATCCAAACACTATCAAAAGCTTTTTCCATGTCGATCAGACAAGCCCCTGTACATAATTTCCCATTCAAATTCCAATTTATGTTAGATGTAAGTAATTGTATTGCATTAGTTGTTGAATGCTTGTATTTAAATCCAAATTGTTTCTCGCTTATTAAGTTTTTGTTTTTACAAAATTCAATTATATTATTGTTTATACAGATTTCAAATATTTTACTAATATTAGGTAGTAAACTTATCGCTCTTAGGTTCTTTGGATTACTTGAATCATTATCCTTCTTTGGTAAAATAACAACTTTAGCTTTCTTCCACTCATTAGAAAAATAGGAATTATTCAGCATATTATTAAAAAGGCTACAATATTCGTAAATTATTACATTGGGAATATTTTTCAAAACTATATTTGGTATTTTGTCAATACCTGAAGATAGTTTACCTCTTAAATTAGAAAAAATATATAGAATTTTGTTTTTTGTTATGAAATAGTTTTCAGTCTGGTTTTCGTCAAGTTCATTCGATTTCTTATCATTGCCAAAATTGGTCAAAGTGGTATTATTACTCTCGAAAGAGGCTCTAGATTCCAGGAATCTACTAAAGAAGTTATTAACTCGGACGTGTACACTGCTGGCAGAATCGATATTCTTATAGGAGTGAACTGACTCCAAAAAGGAACCAATAGTATCTAACATTTGTTCCTTATCATGTACTATGTAATTATTCTAGTTATCCCTTTCTAAGTTCCCTACGTCTATTCCTGCATTATCTAGCAAAAGTTCATTACCTTCAGGGATTTTTATATTGTGTAGATTATGAGGTTTAAATTTTCTAAAATTCTTCTTTATTCCTTCAAACATATGCCTCGAATCTTTAGGATCTAGCCCAGTTAACTTCTCTTGAACAAATTGATTATAAACTACTTTAAAATTTTCATTAATGAGTTTCCTTATCATCTTCAACTTAACCTTCAACATATTAAGTATGGAATCAGTGAGAGTGTGTTCCAATCTGTTGTGTCTCTTTATCGCCGTAAGGATTTTACTTTTCTCCTGATGTAACTTTCTTATAGTTGAGTTGGTCGCTTTGTCAAGTCAATTTTTTTATGTTTAGGTGTAATTTCCTCTATTGTACTTACATTGATATTATTAAGTCTATCTATATGAAAATCAATTTCTGAATTAGTAAGATTTCGATCATTTGAAGTTTGTGATTCGTAATCAAATTTTTGGGCTACCCTATTCTTAAATTTTATCCAATTTGTTTTTTTAAAGTTATATTTAGATATTTGTGTTTCCTCTAAAAATGTAAATAGTTGTTGTTCGTTGTTCATAAAAGCATGAATCTGTATGGCGTTATTGTCACTATCATAATCAATAGTTTCGAGACAACTTAATGTGTTATTTTCCGTAAGAATGTATAGTCTACAATCCGAGATACATACATCTAAATATGACCCCGATCTAGGAAAAGAAGGGGAGCTCGAGGCAAAAAGTCTACATCTGAAATTAATTTCATTATCTACTAACCATTCCTTAAGTTTATTTCCCTTTGTATTATCTGTAAGATTCCCCCAATCGGGATGTCTACAGTTTAAATCACCAGCCAGTATATAATAGTTATCATTATTTTGCAAATCTAAGGACTCAAAAAGTTTATGTAATTCGGTTTTAAAATTGGAATCGTTATTACCTGCAGGATAACATGCAGAAATTATGTACATTGTTTTATTGGCAAGCATTGGTATTTTGATTACACAAGTTTAAAGATATGTAAATAAATTAATTGTGTTGTTAAAATAATTGTTATATTTTAAATTATTTCGGATCAATATGGCGGTCTCACCACCTTTTTTTTGAGCCATTGCTATCTTTTCTAATTATATTATATCCAATAAATTGAAGTTTATGTTTCGGGTTTAGTTTCGTTTCATTTAATAGAACGATATCTGGATTGTGTTTGTAAAGAAATTGCTGAAGGTCATACCTTCTACTAATGGATATTAATGAATTTACATTAATGTGTATAATTTTGAGATTTTTTGATATTGTATTTATCGGAGTATTAGCCATGTTTAAACACCTAGCATGGAAAAGATTTTATCTACACGAGCTGTTTGTAGAAGTAATTGTTTTTGCAAATTTGCCATTTGTTTTCATTAGTTCCATCTCTCCTTTATCTGGGCAATTCGCAATATTTCTCACTTGGATTTAGCTAGATTTTTCCAAGATTGCTCTTTTTGTGGGTAATAATGCCATTGTCAACTTAAGGAAATAAACTTCCATACTTCTTTTTCAATTATATTTCAGAAAACATCAATTGATTTTCAGAAATAGTTAATTTTATTTCAGAAAACATAAATTTTCAGGAATTATCAAATGTATTTCAGGAATTTTCATACATATGTATTTCAAAATTTATCAATTTAATTTCAGAAAATGTCAGTTGAATTTCAGAATCAGAAGCATTTTAGATTAACAATGTCGAAAATTTACTATATATGGACTTACTATTTATGCACTGCAAAATAAACTAACAAGGGCAGACTCTTAATGGTAAGAATGAGTGGACTTCATTTCTTAATCACCTAAAATAGAAAACCAGTCCAGGAATAGGAAATATAGTTTAACCTACATCGTGGCGCTCGATTTTGAAATCATCACATTGAAAAAATTCGTTTTTGGTTACAAGAAATATGTTTTTTGCAAAGCATTCTGACTAGTTTTCTGAAATTCAATTGATATTTTCTGATATATATTTGACAATTTCTGAATGTATTTGATAATTTTCTGAAAGGCAATTGACAACTTCTCAAAATCAATTTATCTTTTCTGAAATACAATTGATATTTCTGAAATACAATTGAAAAAGTGTAGTCGATTTAATTTTATTAAGTGTTCTAAACAGTGTCGAACACAACAATATTGATTAGGACAAAAGACCAACATTTTGCTTGGTCTTTGCACACACGAACATTTCTATTCACTTTCCTAGCAATCAAATTTAAAACAAAAAATCATG